>OY726531.1:7215680-7383501 GCA_963383655.1 Bathymodiolus septemdierum
AACTTTATCACATGATGTGGTATCGAGTTTTTTTATCATCCTATATATTGAATTTAATTAAAATGTGTCTGCACTTTTGAAATGTTGATCATTTTTATCATATATCAATGAATTGTAATTTACGCCTTCCTCAATATATTTGCACATTTACACATTAAATTTCATTTTAATGGACACTTCTCATACAAACAGTGGTCCCTGTGTGATTTAGAATTTCGAAACTGTTTACTCTAATGGCATCTATCGTAATGTGAATTATTGCACCGTTTTGATTGGTTTATCGAATATCTATATATAACACTGTTCCACGTGTTAAGCAAAGTAATACATTCTAATTATTATCTCGTGTTCTCAGGAGTATAATTATAGACAATTTTATATGAGTTATGTAATGAATAGTGATCATACTATATAATATATTACTGTTAAATTCACGGCTGTACAACAAACTGACTATTGATGAATGCTCGCTGTGTAAATAATAGCATTGGTTGGAATTCCAGTTTGTGTAAAGCAAACATTTCTCTGCTATGGGAAGCAAGAGGTGAACAGCTACGAGAAAGAAGTAAACGACTTGAACATATGGAGTCTTTGAGAAAAGGAATGAAAGACTTTGAGATATGGGCTAGGGAGACTAGGGTTATGGGCTATGGTGTTAAACATCACTTTCAACAATATTTTAGCTATATCGTGGCGGCCAGTTTTACTGGTGGAGGAAACCAGGGTACCTGGAGAAAACCACTTAGACATATGGAGTAGACGTCTTTGAAACAAGTAATAAAACACTTGGACACATAGAGTAAACGACTTTCAGACAAGGGATAACCAAATTTGACACAAACAATAAGCTACTTGAACATATGGAGTGAACTCCATTGATACAAGACATACAAGAACCGAACGACTTTGATACAAGGTGTAAGCCACTACTAGGCAATGCACAGAAAAAGTGACTTGACACAAGGTGTGAACGACTTTGATACAAGGTGTAAGCCACTACTAGGCAATGCACAGAAAAAGTGACTTGACACAAGGTGTGAACGACTTTGATACAAGGTGTAAGCCACTACTAGGCAATGCACAGAAAAAGTGACTTGACACAAGGTGTGAACGACTTTGATACAAGGTGTAAGCCACTACTAGGCAATGCACAGAAAAAGTGACTTGACACAAGGTGTGAACGACTTTGATACAAGGTGTAAGCCACTACTAGGCAATGCACAGAAAAAGTGACTTGACACAAGGTGTGAACGACTTTGATACAAGGTGTAAGCCACTACTAGGCAATGCACAGAAAAAGTGACTTGACACAAGGTGTGAACGACTTTGATACAAGGTGTAAGCCACTACTAGGCAATGCACAGAAAAAGTGACTTGACACAAGGTGTGAACGACTTTGATACAAGGTGTAAGCCACTACTAGGCAATGCACAGAAAAAGCGACTTGACACAAGGTGTGAACGACTTTGATACAAGGTGTAAGCCACTACTAGGCAATGCACAGAAAAAGTGACTTGACACAAGGTGTGAACGACTTTGAGACAAGGAATAAACAACTTTGCTACAAGGTTAAAAGGAATTTGACCAATGATAATATATGAAAACTATTAAACGTAATTCAAGGCAGGTCCGTTTAATGTATAATATTGAAGTATGAGAATTTTCAAGTCAAGATTTAACTGAATAAACATTATTATATACAAGTTGTTTTCTTTGTTTGAATTACAAGTAAGTTAAATAAAACTATATAATAATACAAACATAGATATCTAATTTATGTGTACGACGCACAGGACCGACTTTAGGAGATGCGGGACCAATTGTTCTCCCATAAAACTTCCAGTGTGTTGTGTGTACTTGAACAGCCAGGAGTAGATAACTCCAGCATGGGGCACAATTGTTCTCTCGTGAAACTTGGAGTGTGTTGTGTGTACTTGAACAGCCAGGAGTAGATAACTCCAGCATGGGGTCCAATTGTTCTCCCGTAAAACTTGCAGTGTGTTATGTTTACTTGAACAGCCAGGAGTAGATAACTCCAGCATGGGGCCCAATTGTTCTCCCGTAAAACTTGCAGTGTGTTATGTTTACTTGAACAGCCAGGAGTAGATAACTCCAGCATGGGGCCCAATTGTTCTCCCGTAAAACTTGCAGTGTGTTGTGTGTACTTGAACAGCCAGGAATAGATAACTCCAGCATGGGGTCCAATTGTTCTCCCGTAAAACGTGTAGTGTGTTGTGTGTACTTGAACAGGCAGGAGTAGATAATTCCAGCATGGGGACTCGCAATTGGTCCAACTAGTGTAAGGTCGACTCTGACGACGCCTTTCTGAAATGACCTTCATCATGTTTGCACAAAATACAAATATTGGAAACTCAAATATTAACTCTGCAAACTGTTAATGAAATTGTTTTTTGTTAGTACTTATTTATAATAAAATTAATATCATCAGATTGATTATAATTAGTTTACAACTTATTTTAATTCCAGCTTAATTCTGAAATATAGGAAGAACATTTTTGTAAAGTAAATATATTTTGCACTTGTTGATTGACACAGCTTATATTTTTCGCAAGCACTTTTTTACAGATCAATATAAATTAATTAATTTTAACAATGAGATATGACTACACATTTAGTGTATTTAAACAAAACTCTTGCAAACTATTATATGTGAAGTCAGTGTACATACGAAGTGTACGTATGTAGAATCACTTGGATGAAAACAAATAGTATACAGAGTAGATATATTTATTATTGAATGTAATTATTACAAAAATTAAGGTTCTCCTCCCTCAAGCATAGGTGACGATAGCCGAATTTGGCTATCCTGTGTAGGCTCTTTGGTTTATTGCACCCAGACACTTTTAAGTTATTTTGCGCTCCAACATTTCGATATTGAGCCTACCTGATGAAGATTATTCTAGAAACGTGTCGTGTGCACTAAATTTGATATCTACGTTTATATGTCATAAAATGAAAAGCAAAGAATACTATACTATCGGATCATTTCCAAAATCAGATAGAAAAGTGGTGAAAGAGACAAAGTTCATACCCATAACACATATACATGACCGCTCCCGTTCATGACATGGTACGAACACTTCAGTAAAAAGTGGCAGGATTAAGCAAATTTTATTGGCCCAAGCTCCCGTCTGAGTTCTAATCGCTAGCTTGCAGATACCAAAGGGGGTAATGATAATCATTAAATCGAAGAGGCAAGGACAACATAATGACCAAAAGAAAAAAGACAAGAGAACAAGCAACGATTTGCAAAACACTACACAGAAAACCAAAGACAGAGTAACCAGAACCCCACTAAAAGCCGGGGTGAACTCACGTGCTCCGGAAGGCTAAGCAGTTCCTGCTCCACTAGTAACAACCGCCGTATTATTCTAGCTATAAATCCGGTGATAAGTCACGAATGAGAAAAGGACCGGGAAGTGTTCACGACAGGTGAAACATATCCGTGGTAATTTGTGACACAGATATTCCACAATGGTCAAACAAATCATGGTGGCGACTGTAAAACTTTGGAAGAGATGACTTCAGCTTAACCAATTGGAACCCTTTGTTCAATAGCTTCCTTGTTAGCAGCAACCCTCTATCAAATAAATCCTGATAGGAACCACAAGCTCTGGAATATAGGATTAACTGAGAGATAAATACTCCATATGCAGGTGCTGCTGGAATGTTGCTACATATTAATGGAAAGTTCAAAATGGAAAAATTGAAATCATCTCTTGAACTTCATACAGAAAATAGTATTATTCGTGACGCATGTATAATTCTAATATTTTAAAATGCATATTTTGGTTAATGATACATTTTTTACTTACACCACACATATTTGAAATATATAACTCCATTATCAACTTCATCTTGGTTATCAAACCGTATATTAAAATACTTTCTGTATGTAATATAGAGAATCATAACGTCCTTCATTGGCCATATAAATAATGTAGTGATGAAACTATCGATATATTTAAATCAGCACATGCGTATTGTCTCACAAATGAATGACATCATTCCTATGTGATTTCATATATTTATACAGAATACAAGCATTCACCTGTTTAAGGTGTAAAATCGAAAATGCCTAAAGCTCAATAGCATCTAGGGTTAAAGGAAAGAAGAGTTTGAAGATACGAAAGGGGTAATCAAAAACAGTAAATCGAAGAAGAACAGACAACACAATGGCCAAAAGAAAAATAATAAAAGGACAGACAACGATATACAAAACATACACATACAACTAAAGATCGAGTAACTTGAACCCCACTTAAAACCGGGGGTGAACTCAGGTACTCCGGAAGAGTGAGCAGTTCCTGCTCCTCTAGTGGCACCCGTCGTGGTAATCTAGTTACAAACCCGGTGATAAGTCATGAATGAGGGAAGTGGAACATATCCATGGTCATTTGTGACACAGATATTCCATAACGGTCAACCAAGTCATGGTGGCGACCGTAAACATTTCGAAGTGATGACTTCAACTTAGCCAAGAGGAACCCTTGTTAGCAGCAACCCTCTATTAAGGAAATCCTGAAAATACGGTCTTCTTATTAATTGTACTTTTCATTCATACACTCCAATTTAATTTATGTGTAAAACCTTGCTTAACTTAGCAATGCAAAGGATGGAACGGAAACCGGTGTTACATAAATTGCCCGTATCCATAAGCCTAAACCACCATCTTTCTTCAAAGTGTACTATCGTATGTGTACTGTTTGACATATTAGAATCGAAATAATTCCTGGGAGCCATTTTGTGTTGTGTTTTAACATGGATAGGTAGGATATTAATAAATTTCATCCATCGCTGCTGCCTGGGATAACATATTAATATCCTGCCAACCCCTTTAAAACTTCACAATACATTATGGCTTCCATGAATTATTTCTGAAGCTTCTCTGTTCCCAATAATGATTACACCATAATTACTTTCCCTTTCTAGTTTGTAATGTTCTTCCCGTGAGGAAGAGAGTAATATAGCTTCCTGCCTATTCACTGCTATAAGTGCAAGCATAAGGGAATTAATTTGTGTCCAAGTTATCCGGCTTTTTCTAGACATGCTCTCGTAATGCTATGTCTCGACTGAGTTAAAACAATTCCCGATGTCACAAACAGGAATCTGTGTAGTTGATCTGATTTCATTAATGGACAGTTTAGATTAGTTTTAAGACACAATACAACCTCCGGGATTAGAAAAGCTTAGAAATACTAAAGGGATAATGATAATCCGTAAATAGAAGGACAGACATTACAAAGTCTACAGAAAAGGACGAAATACAACTGAGTAACATTCGCGGTAACGTGAATGTCGTGTAGAATGTTTCAAACACATACATGTACATGCAGTAAATTCATATAGTCAAACCTGCTTTAGTGACCACCTCTAGTAAGCAATGACTTGTGTTATGTAACCTATTTTCCATTTCCCTTCGCAGTGCACTTCATGTCAATTAAACCTGTATTAAGCGACCATCTGTCTTATGTGACCATATTTTACTGTTCCCTTGGAAGGTCAATTAGATAGATTTGACTGTATTTCCTTTTCCTAGTTAATAGTCAACAAGAAATTTTCTTTGGAAACATAGCCAATTTCTAACAAAGTTGGAAGTCTTCGAAACTATAAGATTCATCCATTATAGAAGATATAATATGAAAAGAAAAGCTTACAGTGATGATTCGCTATGACACCAATATCAATAAAACGAATAACCATCTCTGATATCTTACCAGTGAGCACAACACAAACTGCGACATAGAACAACCATCTCTCACATCTTACCAGTGAGCACAGAAAACACTGCGACATAGAACAGCCATCTCTGACATCTTACCAGTGAGCACAGAAAACACTGCGACATAGAACAACCATCTCTCACATCTTACCAGTGAGCACAGAAAACACTGCGACATAGATCAACCATCTCTCACATCTTACCAGTGAGCACAGAAAACACTGCGACATAGAACAGCCATCTCTGACATCTTACCAGTGAGCACAGAAAACACTGCGACATAGAACAACCATCTCTCACATCTTACCAGTGAGCACAGAAAACACTGCGACATAGAACAACCATCTCTCACATCTTACCAGTGAGCACAGAAAACACTGCGACATAGAACAGCCATCTCTGACATCTTACCAGTGAGCACAGAAAACACTGCGACATAGAACAACCATCTCTCACATCTTACCAGTGAGCACAGAAAACACTGCGACATAGAACAACCATCTCTCACATCTTACCAGTGAGCACAGAAAACACTGCGACATAGAACAACCATCTCTCACATCTTACCAGTGAGCACAGAAAACACTGCGACATAGAACAACCATCTCTCACATCTTACCAGTGAGCACAGAAAACACTGCGACATAGAACAAACATCTCTCACATCTTACCAGTGAGCACAGAAAAGACTGCCACATATGACTTTCCCAATCTATTTCCTAGCTTACGAAATGCACAATAATGTACATTTCTCACTTTTGAGACAGACCAGTTCCTATTTTTAGCGATGTGAGATTTTCTTATCTTGCACTAGTGCAATACAAAAAAAATAATCACGTGCGTTTTACCGGAAAATGCATGCTGTACAGGTTAGGTCAACTCCCCCCCCTCCCCCAGCCCCACCCCACCCCTCCCCCCAATGAATCTCCATGCTTTTCCTTTTTAAAATAATCAATTCACTGTATATAAGTTTTCAATCTTTTATAAACACGCAAATCCTAGCAATCAGCCATATTATTACATAATAACCCTCACGCAATACACAAAAATATTGACATGAAAGGGAAATAACTCACATTGTTTACATGATGCGCTGTTTACAAACAAACACGAAACTAAAACAGCTGATAAAAGTGAGAAATAAAATCTAACACCGACAAAAAGTGCAAGACAGGGAAATCTCCGACACCCTCGGCGAGCCTCGTCAGCGAACGATTGAAATCTTACCCTCGGGTGTCGGAGATTTCCTTGTCTTGCACTTTTGCCGGTGTTAGGTTCTATATGTCTAACATAATACACTTAATAACACGCATGCTGGCTTGTTTTTGCTTTATCATCTTGTTTTTGTGTCAAATTTGCATATAGTCATAATCTACCCTATTAGTATTGTAAACTTAAAACTTTTTTCTTGCTTCCCTTAATAGTCTATTATACAGATTGGTCTTATTACATCTAATACCACTAAATATTATACCGTATAATGTAAATAAATACTACTGATATCATTTATTTGATTTAAAGAGGACAATTTAATAATCAGCTGTTGGTTATATTGATAAAACATACAATGTACTTTTTGTTTTATTTTATAATACGGTTGTACCTTATCAATAGCAGTGGAGAAATATTGCTATGCATATTATACATTAACAATCTATGTTTTCCCCATGATATAGCTAAAAAAATGTAAATATCTAATCTAGTTAAGTGGGTGTGTAGTGTTTCTGGAATAACCTTCGTCATGACGGCTCAGAGTCAAAGGACTGGAACCGCATAAAACGGTCCATTAGTTGGGGATATAGAGTAAATCATATAGAGGATAAGAATGAGTAGTTACCAGTTAATAAGGGTAATAAAAAAATTACTGAACTCCGAACAATCTTACAAAGGGAAAGTCAAAACTCATAAGTATATAAACAGACAAAATCAGTCAACAACCGGAAAACTGTGAAAACCGTAATGACCCTGACTTGGTACAGGCATTTCGAAAGAAATGGTGGGTTGAATCAGATTTTAAAGCGCCAAACCTCCCGCTTTCATAACGGCTCAAAGTTTCCAACTGTCACTATAACAGTATTTATAACAATACTGGAACAAAATAGGTAAAATAATCTTATAAAAGCTTACAATTAAAGATGTACTAAATAATATTAAATGATAAAATTATATGACATATATTCACGGATCTGAAATCTTGACGTCCCTTATACAATTACAGAAAATGCCACATGTACTAGACGGTTACATGATAACGCCAAATGCAGGAAACTACCTACCTTTCCGAAACACCTGGGTATCAAGTGTATGAAGAGGTACAAAGTAGATCTACTGATGCGACAATACATGAAACGTAAGTAGCGGTTTATTTCATGCTCAGATTGTGAAGGCATATGCATGGGCATGGCAGATATCACTTTCTGACGGGTACCACTAGTGGATCAGGAACTACTTGCCCTTCTGGAGCAACAGAGTCTCACCAGTGGTTTTTAGTGGGGTTTGTGTTACTCGAACTTTAGTCTTATGTTCAATGTTTTGTAGATTGTTGTTTGTTCTTTTGTCCTTTTTCATTTGGCCATTATGTTGTCTGTTCTCTGATTTACGGATTCTGATTCCCCTTTGGTGTCTTCAAGCTTTTCTTCTAACACAACATGCTTTTGTACGAAGCTCCTACAGGGACAGGTAAAAACATATATATATATCATTATATCAACGGATGCAGTTTATGTTGTGATAACGATGTGACGTTGATTTAGCAATTAATGTGTTGGAGTGGCTGTTCAGTGTTTCCATGCTTTTGATCAATGATACATTTTAAGTTATTGTATCGATGTACATATCAGAGAATGTAGAATGGCTTATGCAATGTGTTTATCTCTTATTGGTTAAATGCATAGTGTTTTTGTACATAATCGCTTTTCGCTGAATTCGATTTTTCACAAATAATCGTAATTTGTATGAACTTGATCTCTCCCTGATACAGAAATGAACAGACATATTTCTTAATTAAAAATATTGAGTAATCAATGATTGTTTGTGTATTGATGAAGCATTCTGTTACAGATAACGATACTTGTTTTTATTAAGTTCAGTAAATACAAACATCAAAGACATGTTTATTCAATAATTAAAACATTGTTGTTTATAATAAATCACGCTATGTTGAGTATTTAAAAAGCCGTATCTTTATTCTAAATACCAAATGTAAATTCCGTGTCTGTCAACAAATACATTGTACAGTAAAACTTTTTGCAATCCGACATCCTGTGACATTCTACAAAAAATGATGGTCACGAAGTATTTCTGTTAATTAAAATAAAACCGAGTATTCCGACAACCCGTACAAACCGACACATTTCCCTGATACGTTGGATTAGACAGGTTCCACTGTATAAAGGTTGTTGTCTTTCTCTAAAGCATGTTGACATTTTACAAAATAAAACGAATGAAGTGCCTGTATACTGATTAATAATAAATTAGTGAAGAATGATATGTATGCAAATGAGCACCAAATACTACTGTTAAAGTATTATATTTCGTGAAGTGCCAATTTTCGTGAATTACGTTGTTTCAATTAAACCACGAAATATAATGTCGAACGAAATACAAAATTCCCATTTTATTATTTTGTTCCAGTGATGAATAAGGGTAATAACAAAATTACCGAACTCCGAACAATCTTACAAAGGGAAAGTCAAAACTCATAAGTATATAAACAGACAAAATCAGTCAACAACCGGGAAACTGTGAAAACCGTAATGACCCTGATTTGGTACAGGCATTTCTAAAGAAATGGTGGGTTGAATCAGATTTTAAAGCGCCAAACCTCCCGCTTTCATTACGACTCAAAGGTTCCGGCTGTCACTATAACCGTATTTATAACAATACTGGAACAAAATAGGTAACATAGTTGTCAAAGCAGTACCAAACCCAGAAACCACTAATATAAAGAACCCATGATTCCAGGAAGTTTACTCTAACCACGAAAAGTTGCATCCACGAATAAACGTACTTTCAACATTACACTTAGACACATATCATAGTAAAGGAACAGCGCTTGTATTACCGTTTTACATTTCTCATTCACAGTACGATCTTCAGCAATGAGAATAACTCATACCCTAAGATGAGTGTGAACAGTACTGGTTACTTCCCATTCACAGTACGATCTTCAGCAATGAGAATAACTCATACCCTAAGATGAGTGTGAACAGTACTGGTTACTTCCCATTCACAGTACGATCTTCAGCAATGAGAATAACTCATACCCTAAGATGAGTGTGAACAGTACTGGTTACTTCCCATTCACAGTACGATCTTCAGCAATGAGAATAACTCATACCCTAAGATGAGTGTGAACAGTACTGGTTACTTCCCATTCACAGTACGATCTTCAGCAATGAGAATAACTCATACCCTAAGATGAGTGTGAACAGTACTGGTTACTTCCCATTCACAGTACGATCTTCAGCAATGAGAATAACTCATACCCTAAGATGAGTGTGAACAGTACTGGTTACTTCCCATTCACAGTACGATCTTCAGCAATGAGAATAACTCACACCCTAAGATGAGTGTGAACAGTACTGGTTACTTCCCATTCACAGTACGATCTTCAGCAATGAGAATAACTCATACCCTAAGATGAGTGTGAACAATACTGGTTACTTCCCATTCACAGTACGATCTTCAGCAATGAGAATAACTCATACCCTAAGATGAGTGTGAACAGTACTGGTTACTTCCCATTCACAGTACGATCTTCAGCAATGAGAATAACTCATATCCTAAGATGAGTGTGAACAGTACTGGTTACTTCTGTCGATCAACACTGTATCTGGACATCGCATAAGACTGATTCAATTCAAACTTAGACAACAACAGTGATTACATAGCTAAGAGAAATAACGATATTATCGTGTCTCAACTATTTGCAATGTATATAAATGCAATGTACTTGAAACACAAATCGTACACGGCAATATCTATTGTCCCAGTAGCCTAGTCAGTGACTTGTGCCAGGTCGGTGGTTTTCTCCGCGGGGTACTAAATGTGATATCTACTGTTTTTTTGTTTTTTTTTATATTATAATCTATTCTCCTGCCAGTGTTTGTCTTGTCATTACTTCTCTAACGTATTACAATTGTACTGTTGTTTTGTTGTGTATCCAGAAACAAAGCATGTATTTGATTTTAAGATGTATCCCTCCTAGGAATCCTTTGGGTACCATCAATATGTTGTTGATAATTAAAATATATTAAATTATAACGATTTTATTATTCTAACAATTTGATGAAATTAATTTCGCAGAATTGAAAAGAAAATAATCTTCTCATCAATTAAATAATCGCTTTTGTAACACAGATAATGAAAACCGCTATTATTAATGTGTGTACTAATATAATATTGTATTTTTCAATACTTGTACTGTTAATAAACTTAATATATTATTAATCAAGTATGCCTTTTATAGAACTATCATCATACTTATGACAAGCCGTTTGTGTCATGTAACATCATATCATATATTAATACAAAAGTTCACGATTACGACTTGGTATTCTCTACAACATATTTAGTAATACGGGTTCATCGCCATTTTACCTGCACACTAAACTTGATATCTACGTTTTTATTGCATGCATGTAGATATTTTGGTGTTTAACTCTTTCGTACGAAAACAATGAAAAATCTATGCACGGTCTTATGTGAGGGCATCATCTACCCATTAGTCAGTGCGTCGGGACTGACATGGTTTATTAAAGCGTTGGCACTGACATGGCTTATTAAAGCGTCGACACTGACATGGTTTATTAAAGCGTCAGCACTGACATAGTTTATTAAAACGTCGGCACTGACATAGTTTATTAAAACGTCGGCACTGACATGGTTTATTAAAGCGTCAGCACTGACATGGTTTATTAAAGCGTCGGCACTGACATGGTTTATTAAAGCGTCGGCACTGACATGGTTTATTAAAGCGTCGGCACTGACATGGTTTATTAAAACGTCAGCACTGACATGGTTTATTAAAACGTTAGCACTGACATGGTTTATTAAAGCGTCAGCACTGACATGGTTTATTAAAACGTCAGCACTGACATGGTTTATTAAAGCGTCAGCACTGACATGGTTTATTAAAGCGTCGGCACTGACATGATTTATTAAAACGTCAGCACTGACATGGTTTATTAAAACGTCGGCACTGACATGGTTTATTAAAGCGTCGGCACTGACATGGTTTATTAAAATGTCGGCACTGACATGGTTTATTAAAGCGTCAGCACTGACATGGTTTATTAAAACGTCGGCACTGACATGGTTTATTAAAACGTCGGCACTGACATGGTTTATTAAAACTTCGGCACTGACATGGTTTATTAAAGCGTCGGCACTGACATGGTTTATTAAAGCGTCAGCACTGACATGGTTTATTAAAATGTCGGCACTGACATGGTTTATTAAAGCGTCAGCACTGACATGGTTTATTAAAACGTCGGCACTGACATGGTTTATTAAAACGTCGGCACTGACATGGTTTATTAAAACGTCGGCACTGACATGGTTTATTAAAACGTCGGCACTGACATGGTTTATTAAAACGTCGGCACTGACATGGTTTATTAAAACGTCGGCACTGACATGGTTTATTAAAACTTCGGCACTGACATGGTTTATTAAAGCGTCGGCACTGACATGGTTTATTAAAGCGTCAGCACTGACATGGTTTATTAAAACGTCGGCACTGACATGGTTTATTAAAGCGTCAGCACTGACATGGTTTATTAAAGCGTCAGCACTGACATGGTTTATTAAAGCGTCAGCACTGACATGGTTTATTAAAACGTCGGCACAGACATGGTTTATTAAAGCGTCAGGACTGACATGGTTTATTAAAACGTCGGCACTGACATGGTTTATTAAAACGTCGGCACTGACATGGTTTATTAAAACGTCGGCACTGACATGGTTTATTAAAACGTCAGCACTGACATGGTTTATTAAAGCGTTGGCACTGACATGGTTTATTAAAACGTCAGCACTGACATGGTTTATTAAAGCGTCGGCACTGACATGGTTTATTAAAACGTCGGCACTGACATGGTTTATTAAAACGTCGGCACTGACATGGTTTATTAAAGCGTCAGCACTGACATGGTTTATTAAAGCGTCGGCACTGACATGGTTTATTAAAACGTCGGCACTAACATGGTTTATTAAAACGTCGGCACTAACATGGTTTATTAAAGCGTCAGGACTGACATGGTTTATTAAAGCGTCGGCACTGACATGGTTTATTAAAGCGTCGGCACTGACATGGTTTATTAAAACGTCGGCACTGACATGGTTTATTAAAACGTCGGCACTGACATGGTTTATTAAAGCGTCAGGACTGACATGGTTTATTAAAGCGTCGGCACTGACATGGTTTATTAAAGCGTCGGCACTGACATGGTTTATTAAAGCGTCAGCACTGACATGGTTTATTAAAACGTCGGCACTGACATGGTTTATTAAAGCGTCAGCACTGACATGGTTTATTAAAACGTCGGTACTGACATGGTTTATTAAAGCGTCGGCACTGACATAGTTTATTAAAGCGTCGGCACTGACATGGTTTATTAAAACGTCGGCACTGACATGGTTTATTAAAACGTCGGCACTGACATGGTTTATTAAAGCGTCAGCACTGACATAGTTTATTAAAACGTCGGCACTGACATGGTTTATTAAAACGTCGGCACTGACATGGTTTATTAAAGCGTCGGCACTGACATGGTTTATTAAAATGTCGGCACTGACATGGTTTATTAAAACGTTAGCACTGACATGGTTTATTAAAGCGTCGGCACTGACATGGTTTATTAAAACGTCGGCACTGACATGGTTTATTAAAACGTCGGCACTGACATGGTTTATTAAAGCGTCAGGACTGACATGGTTTATTAAAACGTCGGCACTGACATGGTTTATTAAAACGTCAGCACTGACATGGTTTATTAAAACGTCGGCACTGACATGGTTTATTAAAGCGTCGGCACTGACATGGTTTATTTAAACGTCGGCACTGACATGGTTTATTAAAGCGTCAGCACTGACATGGTTTATTAAAGCGTCGGCACTGACATGGTTTATTAAAGCGTCGGCACTGACATGGTTTATTAAAGCGTCGGCACTGACATGGTTTATTAAAGCGTCAGCACTGACATGGTGTATTAAAGCGTCGGCACTGACATGGTTTATTAAAGCGTCAGGACTGACATGGTTTATTAAAACGTCGGCACTGACATGGTTTATTAAAACGTCGGCACTGACATGGTTTATTAAAGCGTCAGGACTGACATGGTTTATTAAAACGTCGGCACTGACATGGTTTATTAAAGCGTCGGCACTGACATGGTTTATTAAAGCGTCGGCACTGACATGGTTTATTAAAGCGTCAGCACTGACATGGTTTATTAAAGCGTCGGCACTGACATGGTTTATTAAAGCGTCAGGACTGACATGGTTTATTAAAACGTCGGCACTGACATGGTTTATTAAAACGTCGGCACTGACATGGTTTATTAAAGCGTCAGGACTGACATGGTTTATTAAAACGTCGGCACTGACATGGTTTATTAAAACGTCAGCACTGACATGGTTTATTAAAACGTCGGCACTGACATGGTTTATTAAAGCGTCAGCACTGACATGGTTTATTAAAACGTCAGCACTGACATGGTTTATTAAAACGTCAGCACTGACATGGTTTATTAAAACGTCGACACTGACATGGTTTATTAAAGCGTCAGCACTGACATGGTTTATTAAAGCGTCGGCACTGACATGGTTTATTAAAGCGTCGGCACTGACATGGTTTATTAAAGCGTCGGCACTGACATGGTTTATTAATGATAGGTTTGTCGAAATTTACAATTCCTAACCCATGAAAATGTTATTAAAACTAAGGTATCCTTCCCTCAGGTCTTAGCAGATGTTCGCTATCCTGTTTTGGGTCCTTTGGTTTTATGCTCCCAAAAACTTTAAATTTGTTTGGATTTCCAATTTTTTGACGCAGAACGTACCAAATTATGGTTATTCCAGAAACGTGTCATGCGCATTAAATTTTATATCTACGTTTTATTACACAACTGATGATTTATTGCGGTATTTTTATAATTTGTTTGCCAGGTCAGAGGGTCAATTTGGTATGAAAAGTTGGTAGAGCGGTAATCAAATCCGTATATCGAAGACGAACAGACAACACGATAGCCAAAGGAAAAGATACAAAACATACACATAAAACTAAAGATCGAGTAACACGAATCCCATTAAAAACCGTGGGTGAACTTAGGTGCTCCAGAAAGGTAAGCAGTTCCTGCTATACTAGAGTAATACACGACCAGATAGCAGGTGAAGGAAAAATATTCACATTTCTGGCGAAAATCGAGATTATCATTGAGAGAAAGTCCACTGGAAATATCTACAAATGAATATGGATATGTCACAGGTAATCTGTGTCTGCAATTGCATTAATATTCCTGTAGCTTTAAACTATATTTACTTATCATTATTTACTGAAGAAAAATCTATTTTTTCCCATTCTCCAAATAAGAGACTCTTGATATTTTCTGTGATATTTAACATTTCCTCTCCTTCTGCTTCTCTATATGGAGTTTCAGGCACTGGTACAGAAATTCCTACATCTCTCACAACGGTTTATGGAACCTTTTAGTCTACATTAGATGCATGTGTTCTATTATTCAACACGGTAATTCTGTATGTATCTCCACATCATTACTTCATGATTACTACCTCATCATTGCTCAATCTACGACTATTGGTTTCGTTTATCATAACTGTGGTTCAATAATTATACACCACAAATGTTTGTATTTCTATAGCACGTCAATATATAATTTTACCCGGGGGAATTATTTGAATATCACACTTAAAGTATGATTGATTCATTGATTGCTTTGCAATGTGAAGTGAGTAATGTGTAAGTTATATACAATCAGTTTATTTTTACATCTATGAGAGAGAGATAAAGGTTTACAGTGATGATCAGAAACCGTAAATCAAAGAAATGACAATGAAACGACCAACAGAATACAAAGACATAAAGACCAACAATGTTCTACAAAATACTACAAAGAAAACTTAAAATGGAGCAACACGAAACCCACTAGAAACCGGAGATGAATTCATGTGCTCCGGAAGGGTTAGCAATTCCTGCTCCACATGTGACACCCGCCGTGTTACTCTTGTTAACAACATACCACTAGCATTTGCATATGGAGTATGTATCTCTCAGTTGATACGATATTTCAGAATTTCTAGTGCATATCATGATTTCCTTGACATATGGTTGCTGCTAACAAGTAAGCTACTGAACTAATGATTCCCAGTGGTTAAGTTAAAATCATCACTTCGAACGTTTTACTGTGTCATCATGATTTGGTAAATAAGGGTAATAACAAAATTACCGAACTCCGAACAATCTTAGAAAGGGAAAGTCAAAACTCATAAGTATATAAACAGACAAAATCAGTCAACAACCGGAAAACTGTGAAAACCGTAATGACCCTGACTTGGTACAGGCATTTCTAAGGAAATGGTGGATTGAATCAGATTTTAAAGCGTCAAACCTTCCGCTTTCATTACAGCTCAAAGGTTCCGGCTGTCACTATAACAGTATTTATAACAATACTGGAACAAAATAGGTAACATAGTTGTCAAAGCAGTACCGTTATGGATTATCTGTGTCACAAAAGACCACGGATGTGCTCCATTGTCGTAATCACAATCCCATCCATTCCACATTCGTTACTTATCACCGTGTTTGTAAGAATAGTAACACGACGGGTGTCAATAATGGACCACGAACTGTTTATCCCCAGTTTGTAGTGGGGTTCGTGATTCTAAATATTAAGTTGTCTGTGTAGTGCTTTGTAAATCATTGTTGGACTTTTTGTCCCTTTCCTCTTGGCCATTGTATTCTCTGTCCTTCTTCGAGTTGGCCTATGCACGTATGCTTAAGACTGCCACAGGATTAATAAAGTGCATGGAATAATAAATAAAATGTACAAATAATATGTAGCAATACAAATGTAAAATTCCGCAATGATAGAATTTAACTAAACATTATTCATTGACTTTTTGTTATTTAAATTTGTATTCCATTTTATTGTTTCAATAAAAAGCAAACCAAGCACATTTGTAGGAATACAATAGCATATAAAATGATACAATTTTGCTAAACATATTTCTTTGTTAATTTTATCTACTTTTATTTGCCTTTCGTATTGTTTCTATAGTTTCCCTGACATTGTACCTGTGTATCTTAATTGTAATTCTATTATTTATCCATTGATCAAGGTATTTAACATTGTTTCGTGTGTCATGTTGAGATACAAACACATAGTAAAACAACACAAAGTATTAAATGCTTGTAATAAACGCGTATATATCTAATTTAGTGCACACGATGCCTGTCTGGAATAACCCGACTGTATCAGATATGTGTATAGTCAAAAACTTGGAAAGCCAAATGATTTTGAAGGGACGTAAGCAACATGCCCTAAACAGGATAGCCAAAATCGGATAAGGTTACCTTAGTAAGAATAAATTTCAAATATGAATAAATCAAATAAACCATGTCGGTTCTGAAGCACTGACCAAATTAACACATTAATTCCATTTAGCTTCCTGAATTTCAGACGATGGGCATCCGTTCAGTCAATATTCAGTTTCCATAGAAACGAGTACTCTTTCATTTGGCCATTGTTTTTTTCTGTGTTTCTTCGATTTTCGGCATTTGATTGTCCCTTTGGTATCTTCAAGCTTTGCTTCCTTTTCACTACCAAAGCTTTCAATCTGTCTATGTCAAAACTGAATGCTTTGTTTGACACATGGATGTTCTGGATGACTTCTAAGCCGTTTATTTTGTAATTTGATCAAACAAAATGTATATCTTGAAATTATTCTTTAGCCAACAATTCCAGACTGATAAATTGATTCTTGTTTATTTAACATCAGTTAAGCAGTATTTCAGATATATATTTTATAATTAACGAAAATAAATTTACAAACAATAGATCTTGAAGATAGAATGTGACAGGTTGGCCTAGAATAGGCCTATGATATAGAAATTTGAATTTCACAGGAATTTACAAAGGATTTAACCACTAACCTTGCTGCGAGATTATAACGAAAACTAATAGTAAGCTATGTCTCATTACCAACTACTGAAAGTTGTCTTTTACCTACAATGACCGTGACATTCACCATACAAGAGGCACACATAGCATTACAATATTGAACTATATTCAAAGTAATTAATAGGATTGCAAAACCGGATTTGTAACTAGATTTATGCGACGGGGACAACTAGTGGAGGAGGAACTGCTTCTCTTCCGGAGCACCTGAGTTCACCCCGGTTTTTAGTGGGATTCGTGTTGCTGGATCTTTTGTTTTATGTGTCAAGTTTTGTAGATCGTTGTTTGTCCTTTTGTCCATTTATTTGGCCATTTTATTCGTTTCGTCAAGTTTAGACCATTGGAGGGATGATATATTTCAGGGTATTTTATCATAAAAATTAAATTTACAAATTAATTACTATGACAGTGAATTATGTTATACAACACCCATGTACGTCCCATTCTGAAGGGCATGTCGTGCGTGTAGTGGATTCGTCTCGCTACAGTCTAGACATAGACCGTTGGATGATATGTTCAAGACCTATAACATTATAATTAAAACACACGTTACACATTGATTACTATTGCAATGAATTACGTTATACAACAGTCGGTTAAACTCCACTCTAAAGGGCAAGTTGTACATTGGTTTCGTTCCATCAAAGTCTAGACATAAATCATTTGATGATATGGTCAAGATATAGTAAATTACAATTAAAACAACCATTACACATTAATTACTACGGCAATACGAAGAGATAGAAGATACCAAAGTGGTAATCAGAATCCGTATATCGAAGAATTACAGACAACACAATGGCCAAAAGAAAAAGTACAAAAGGACAAACAATGATCTATAAAACATATACATAAAACTAAAGATCGAGTAACACCAACCCCACTAAAAACTGGGGAGTGAATTAATTTATACAACACTAACATACGCCGCGTCCTAAAGAGCAATATGTGCATTGAGCTCGTCTCATCAAAGTCTAGACATAGGCCATTGAATGATATGTCTTATAGTATAGAAAATTAGAATTATAGCAAACATTATACATTTACTTACAATGTCAATAAATGATGTTAGACAACACACATTTACGTCCCGTCCTAAAGGACGAGTTGTGCATTGGACTCGCCTCATCCATGTCTAGACTATAGACCATTCAATGATATGTCTTATAGTATATAAAATCATAATCATAACAAACATTTACACATCATTTACTATGGCACTGAATTGCATTTCAACACTCACATGCGCCTCGTCCTAAAGGGCAGGTTGTGCATTTAACCCGTCTCGTCAAAGTCTAGACTATTAGATGATATGTCTTATAGTATAGAAAATTATAATTAAAACAAACATTTTACATTAATTACTATGTCAATTAATTACTTTAGACACCAGTTGTAATTAGTACGCTACGATATAGTTGAAATATTGCTAGAGTTGGCGTTAAACACCAACCAATCAATCAATCATGTAATTGGTGAGAAAATAACTTAAATAAGAATACTGTATACTATGCACACTACACTGTCTATAACCTATATCCAATTTATCAAAATCTAGCAAAAACACGGTTAGAATACTCAGAACGTAATAGATTTTTAAAGTGGACAGTTCTATGTTAGTGGAACTGATTAGTTGTATATATCTGTATCAATACCTGAATGATTTCATGACATTACATGAAATCAACATTGATAGAACGGTGACAGAAAACCAACGTAGTAAATTTCACTTTGAAACAGGATATCGTTAATTTCATTCATGAATTGTTAATTCCCTCAGATGAATTAACGGCCAATATATATTTCAGTGTATATATCATGAATAAAAGGTTAGGAGTTAATAGTATAATTATTTGAATCGGTTACAGTGTTCATTGATAGACAAGCAACTGGAATTTTCTGTGTGACGTTTGGACAATTATTGAATTGAGTAGCTGTGTTGTGATGTGGTGTGAAATCGTGTTACATTTATTGTGGCTTTAAGAAAAAAATTTAAATTACAGATTATAGTGCAAGGCAAGTGCAAGCGATGCATCTTAATTATTTCAATCAAATCAGTGAATCCGGATTGACGTCGTGTCTACACCGTATCAAGTAGTCAATATACTTCTGTTTTCTGGTAAAATCACAAGCATTTAGATATTTAGAATATGAGTTTAATATTAATAGTGAATTTAAATAGACAATGAATAATTTGACGAGGGAATGATGTTTTTCTATTCATGGATGCATTTATTGGTGTGTAAACTTAAGTGTTATTTGACCTATGCATCATGAATTCTGGTGGTAATATTGGAGCTTCTGGTGGCGGGGGAGGGGGTGGGGGTAATAAATGGCGTGCACCGTCCGAGGAGGTTCTTACACTTGGAGATAAAAGAAAAAACAAGGTAAGGACTATTTTTGTTTCATTTCTTAATTATAATTTCACCTATTGTCAGACTTTTTACATGGTACTTAGTTTTGTGTACAATAGTTTTATGACCTGTCGTTATTTATTGACAAGTGAGTGCATGTCCGTAATCGAATGATAACCCGCATCTGAAAATGTCATAGGCAGGAAGATAAAACACGGTATGCGGCTTGTAAATGTCATATTGAGGTATACGGTGTATTGAAGTTGCTGGCCGTCATTAACGAACAGTATAATATTTAGGGACACATGTAACTGGATTTCCATAGTGTAGTATTGTTCGGCGGCTTTGTTTTTCATTTTTCAACCCTGGTGGACATGTATTCCAGGATTGCACTGTAGTAACTCCCGAATGACGTACAAACAAACAAAGCTGTGATTATGAATATGCTGGTACGGGGCCTTAATTCTTTGACAGAGTTTGCAGTTCAAGTGGGACTCTAGTCGATATTCTAGTTCCATCTGAACTCGCCATAGGTTACATATATAATTTGTTTTATTATTACAAGAAGCTACCTAAATTAGCAATGGAATTTGTTTATTACTGGAAACAATATAATATTACCCTTGGAATTTCTTTTATAATGTGAAGTTAGGTTACCCTTGGATGTAGTTTCCTCTGAATCTATTTTAATGGTAAGCGGTTGCATATGGAATTTCTTTTATAATGTGAAGTTAGGCTACCCTTGCTTTTAGTTATCTGTGCTTTGATAATGGACTGGTATTTAAATCGTTCTATATGCATTTTGACACTATATTTGATATACAGTGGAACCTTTGTGATCCGATTCATTGATCCACAAGGTAAACAAATGTCTGTTTACTCACGTTCCAGTAAACATTGATGCTGTAGCTGTTTTTGTGTGTAGATATTATTTTTCCAATCTTAGACTCATATTATGATAATCGCTTAGTAAAAATAGCAATATTGACATTACATTTAACAGTTTATATAATATAGTCAATCCTGTGTTAAACGACACCTCTAAATAGCAAGTCACTGTCTATAAAGAGCAGTTCCATTGATCCTATTAATGCATAGTGCATATAATATTAACCTGTATATAAAGAGCACCTGCTAATAAAGACCACTTATTCATGTTTCCTTTAGTGGTCTTTATGCACAGCTTAGACTGTATCATAAAGGCGGTGGTGCAGTTGGATATACAACTACCTATGCAATCAGTGTCTATCACCACTAAAGTGATGAGATCCATTCCCACTCAGGCGACGAGTACTCGATACAACATTATGTGATAAAGTTTGTCAGGGACTTGCGGAAGGTCGGTGGTTTTCGTCGGATACTCCGATATCCTACACCAATAAACCTGACCCCCACGATATATCTGAAATATGGTTGACAGTGGTGAAAAACAGCATAACCCTAATCCTAACTGCATTTGAAACTTTATTTCAATATCCAACAGACATTTATTATATGTAAAAACTAACGTTTTCATAATAATCTTTGCTCTAATGCGCCCGTAATGAATTACTGGAAATAGTTTTCGTTTTCATTTTAGTCTTGGCGAGACTTGAGAAATGGCTAAGAGATTAGTTTCCACTATATCATCACAACTGATACCGGTTAGATTAAATATATTTTATTTATATAATGTACCTGTATAAACTGAACAATATTAAATGAACAATATTAAATGTGAAAAAGACAGAAGCAAGAAAAAGCTTGAATAAACCCGTTTCTTTAGAGGAACATACAAACATCAGAAATATGAATATGCATGTTGATTAAGATTCTATGCTTGTGAGAGTTATTTATATGATGAAGGAGATGACAGTCCGAGGCTTATCGATGTATCTGTAGAGACAGGGATCTCGTTGCTTCCTTATAAAAATTTACATTTGGAGCAGATTTTCTATTATAATTCTACAAACTATTTGACAAACTAGTGATACAAAATTACTTAGTTTATTATATTGTTATTATATGGTCAAATGAAATAAACTGCTTAACATTACCAAGCATTCAGTCAAAACACTTTATAGTACTAGATTCGTTCTAGAATAAAACCCCAGCCAATGAAAACGCTGTGTCAAGCATATTCATAGTTCCAGTTAAGTAAGAAACTCTCGACCAGTTCCAACTTTACTAACACCAAACTCGATTTTCGATTAGTTCCAACTGTATTAACACCAAACTCGATTCTCGATTAGTTTCAACTGTATTAACATCAAACTCGATTCTCGATTAGTTCCAACTGTGTTAACATCAAACTCGATTCTCGATTAGTTCCAACTGTATTAACACCAAACTCGATTCTCGATTAGTTCAAACTGTATTAACACCAAACTTGATTCTCAATTAGTTCAAACTGTATTAACACCAAACTCGATTCTCGATTAGTTTCAACTGTATTAACACCAAACTCGATTCTCGATTAGTTCCAACTGTATTAACACCAAACTCGATTCTCGATTAGTTCAAACTGTATTAACACCAAAGTCGATTCTCGATTAGTTCCAGTTGCGCTCGTGCTAAGCTCTCAATCTGAGTTTTATGTCTATAAGTGCAGGTCGGGTTGACCATATTTGTGACATTGCAATGTCAGTGATGCTTAGTTTTATTTTTTAATAATTGTTCAAGGGTGAAAGTCAGACTATTTTAGGCGTTATTCAATCACTAACTGAGAATAAATGTTCACATCACGATCATTATCAAATTGTTCCCCCATACAGTGGGAGATGTGAGATTGCTTAAAGATGTAGAGAACATCTGTTCTAAAATACTATCATAAATTGTATTTCATAAGCATGTAAAGCATGCCAGTTGGAATCATATAACGTTGTATTTAAAATTTACACCCATAATATGTCTTAATAATTGACACACGATATGAGATATTAATGCTATTGTATTGTGTAATCGACGTTTGTTTCGTCTTGACTGTCACCTGTTTTGTAGGCAATTCATGTTTTATTCATGTTATTTGTCTTTATTTACGAATATTTGTGTTAGGCACGATTTCAATATCAGATAATGTTCGTGTCGTCCGCCACGAGCGTCACTAGTTGTGTAGCATATTGCTTACCCTTCTGAGTTCATCCTGGGTTGTTAGTGGCGTTCGTGTTAGTTTGTTTTATGTGTATGCTTTGTAGATCGTTGCTTGTCCGTTTGTACCTTTTCTTTTGGCCATTGTGCTGTCTGTTCTTCTTCGATATACGGATTCTGTTTACCTCTTTGGTATCGTTTGACCATTGTGCTGTCTGTTCTTCTTCGATATACGGATTCTGTTTACCTCTTTGATATCTTTTGGCCATTGTGCTGTCTGTTCTTCTTCGATATACGGATTCTGTTTACCTCTTTGGTATCTTCAAACTCTTCTTACCCTTACTGTGATCAAACCAGGGTTTTAGCGCAGTTCCTGTTGATCAATCTTTAGTTTCCTATTTTTGACGGGTGCCAAGCGTGGGACAGAAGCTTTTTACCCTTCCGAAAACCTGAGTTCACCCTCAGTGTTAGTGAACTTCCTGTTTCTTGGTCTTTACCTTTCTATGTTGTGTTTTGTAGATCACTGTTTGTCTTTTTGGTCATTATGCTGTCTGTCCTTCTTCGTCTTACGGCTTCTGAATACCCCTTTGGTATGTTCAAGCCTTCCTCTCGTACATGCTATGATTAAAATGTATGCTCTCAAAGTCAAAATATTGGAAAGCCATACGATTTAAACATTTTGGTGCACGGAAACCTTAGTGCCTAAGCAGGAAAGCAAAAACTGCCTTAAGTTACCAATGTCTGGAGAAAAATGAACTTCTGATACACTACTGAAGAACTGTCAATTTCAATAAAGTATCTTATGAATCATGTCAGTTTCGACACATTGACTACTGTGCAGATGATACCCTCGGGGTCTAATAGTATAGTACACCACTATAAATATAGATTTAACGTCAAAACACGCTATAATATCTCTTCATATTGAAAATGATTTAGTGTTTTTACTTTGGAAAATGATACAAATGTTCGTAATATTCTGATATGCATATTTCTTATTTTTATTGTCTTATCACACATCACCGTGTTAAGCTAAACATTTGACATGACTTGATTGTTAGCGCTACTGTGTATTTAGCGTTGCACAGCATTTTGCAAGGAAAACATATCACAGTAACGATCTTGTACGTATGACCTCACACACAATGACCTGAGCTTATCAAGATGTTGAACCGAAGCTATCAATTCGGTTTAGTTGTCGGTGGAGTCCTTTTCTTAATCGTATGGTAGTTGGTTTATGCCTACCTGTGCAAACAGTACATATCACCACTAAAGTTGTTAGTTCGAATCCCGGTGATGGCGAAGTGGTAGTTGGTATAACATAATGTGATAAAATGTGTCAGTGACATGCCACAGGTCGGTGATTTTCTCCGGTCTCCTCCACCAATAAACTGACCACCATGATGATATATTGTTGAAAGTGGCGTTAAGCAATATAACTCGTAACTTCACGGTCTGGTTGTGCTTGGTCCTCTTAGTAGTCATTAATGCTTTAAAAACTCGTTGTCTGAAGCCTGAATATATATATATTACGGATTTAGTTTGTTACACAAATTTTCACTGGTTGTTCAACCATGAATGTCAGCATATATTCGGAAAACAGACGGGGTATATATATCAGCCTTCCAAAAAACAATAGAATGACGACATGGCTGACAACAATATACACGCTTCACTGAATCAAACGCATAATATTGAATAATAAATGTATATTTACCCAATTAAATGCTGTTTTTACACTCAAAACGGCTGCATGAACACAAATATATTACTACAGTTAATTCCGTCACAAAATACCAGATCGATTCAGCAAACTCCTAATCCTGACCTATGTTCCACGGCTGTACCATAACCAACTTGAACATCATGTGCAATAAACAAGCTAAGGTGTGTTAAACATTGCGCCTTGAACACTTTCGAAGCAACGGAACAACACCAACTTTTTGTTAGACGTTGTTAACATTTAAATTATTGCCAACCCGTTTCCTTCATGAGACACCTCATACATGAAATATAACGTGAAGTATATTTTGACGTCATCGTAGAAAGAACGTCATAGGTACGGAAAGGAACATTTAGAAAAAAAATAAAGTATTTTTGATATTTGTACATATGAATTAGGACTATGTAAGTGGTAAAATAAAACAAAAAGGAAAATAAAATAAAAACAAACAAACAAACAAAACAAAAACAAAAAATTAAAAAAATCCATACATGCCATGGATGACTTGTTTATACAACAGTTGGGTTCTGTATTTAAAAATATGGCTAAATCCGTAATATATCTGTTATTCAGCTATCACACAGGGTATATATATAATGTGACATTGCATGTTTCCTTGTGGTATCTATTGGGAATGCTTGATAATGGGGTTAACAATCGTGATATAGGATAGACGACTACCCATGACAGTAATCTCATAGGATACCTGCTTGTCATCACTTTAATAATACAATGATTCCTCTTTAGATATTCATCTGTACAAGTCACAACTATAATGATTATGCAATGGATATTTTTTCCAATGTTGTCGGATCATTGCTCCATATCGAATTATTTCCAATATCACATTCGTATTGAATAAAGGTAAGCGACACACAATGTTATATTATTTCACTGTCGCAGATACCCGCAATATATCCTACTTATTTTAGTCCCCAAGTAGTCATTACGTCTGTACTGATATGGTGTAACAGATATATTTATGTTTGAAATATTTACAGTGTCTCATTAATGTTATTTATTAAAACTAATATTGTCTTCCCCAAGGCATAGGTGAGCATATCCCATTTCGGCTAGCCTGTTTATGCTCTTTGCTTTACCTGCTCCCATTATTTTGCTTATAATCGTTGCACGTTGGGGCATCTCACTAAGTTAGGTTATTCAAGAAACGTGCCGTGTGCACTACGTCCAGAAACGTACCGTGTGCACAAAGTTGGGATATTCCAGAAACGTGCCGTGTGGACTAAATTTGGATATTTCAGAAATGTCCCGAGTGCACTAAGTTAGATATCTAAGGTTATATCACTCACTCAATCGTGTATACATAATATCATATTTACCTACAATGTATACTTTGACAACTTCAGTGTGTTAAATATCCATAAACAAATAAATGTTTAAGCATTACTATCTAACCATTATATAACAATTGTGTTGATTGTAAAATCTGTATCAACGTCGATATATTTGGGAATAGTTTTGGTAAAATAGAAAGACGTCTGCTCATGACATTTTCTTTATTCACCTCAAAAAATAAGAGAAAAAAAAGAAGAACTAAAACACAAAAACGATCCAGGACATCACATGATAAATTCATAATTAATAACAGGATTACACATATCAACAGACAAATAATGCATATATATATATATATATATATAGCGCAATGATTAAATAAGCGATTGGAATTGATAGTGGTATATACAAAAAATTGTTTGTTTGAAGCTTAAACAATGATGCTCAATAATTCCATTAATATCAGCAATACGAACAATCACCTCGCACCTCAACACATTGAACAGAAAAAGACCACATGTGGGGTTAGATAGATTTTGGACAGAAACAAAAATGGTGCGGTGTTAAACCGGTTAGAGGATACCAACCTTGAATCAAATTGTGTACAGTTTGATTACGTGTGGACACTGTATATGTATCTACGACTGAGTAAAGTATCACAGAGGTTACGTGTGGACACTGTATATGTATCTACGACTGAGTAAAGTATCACAGAGGTTACGTGTGGACACTGTATATGTATCTACGACTGAGTAAAGTATCACAGAGGTTACGTGTGGACACTGTATATGTATCTACGACTGAGTAAAGTATCACAGAGGTTACGTGTGGACACTGTATATGTATCTACGACTGAGTAAAGTATCACAGAGGTTACGTGTGGACACTGTATATGTATCTACGACTGAGTAAAGTATCACAGAGGTTACGTGTGGACACTGTATATGTATCTACGACTGAGTAAAGTATCACAGAGGTTACGTGTGGACACTGTATATGTATTTACGACTGAGTAAAGTATCACAGAGGTTACGTGTGGACACTGTATATGTATCTACGACTGAGTAAAGTATCACAGAGGTTACGTGTGGACACTGTATATGTATCTACGACTGAGTAAAGTATCACAGAGGTTACGTGTGGACACTGTATATGTATCTACGACTGAGTAAAGTATCACAGAGGTTACGTGTGGACACTGTATATGTATCTACGACTGAGTAAAGTATCACAGAGGTTACGTGTGGACACTGTATATGTATCTACGACTGAGTAAAGTATCACAGAGGTTACGTGTGGACACTGTATATGTATCTACGACTGAGTAAAGTATCACAGAGGTTACGTGTGGACACTGTATATGTATCTACGACTGAGTAAAGTATCACAGAGGTTACGTGTGGACACTGTATATGTATCTACGACTGAGTAAAGTATCACAGAGGTTACGTGTGGACACTGTATATGTATCTACGACTGAGTAAAGTATCACAGAGGTTACGTGTGGACACTGTATATGTATCTACGACTGAGTAAAGTATCACAGAGGTTACGTGTGGACACTGTATATGTATCTACGACTGAGTAAAGTATCACAGAGGTTACGTGTGGACACTGTATATGTATCTACGACTGAGTAAAGTATCACAGAGGTTACGTGTGGACACTGTATATGTATCTACGACTGAGTAAAGTATCACAGAGGTTACGTGTGGACACTGTATATGTATCTACGACTGAGTAAAGTATCACAGAGGTTACGTGTGGACACTGTATATGTATCTACGACTGAGTAAAGTATCACAGAGGTTACGTGTGGACACTGTATATGTATCTACGACTGAGTAAGGCATCACAGAGGTTACGTGTGGACACTGTATATGTATCTACGACTGAGTAAAGCATCACAGAGGTTACGTGTGGACACTGTATATGTATCTACGACTGAGTAAAGCATCACAGAGGTTACGTGTGGACACTGTATATGTATCTACGACTGAGTAAAGCATCACAGAGGTTACGTGTGGACACTGTATATGTATCTACGACTGAGTAAGGCATCACAGAGGTTACGTGTGGACACTGTATGTGTATCTACGACTGAGTAAAGCATCACAGAGGTTACGTGTGGACACTGTATATGTATCTACGACTGAGTAAAGCATCACAGAGGGTTTAATGCTAGTTGTTTTTTTGTTTTTTTCTTTTTTTTCATATATATTTCAAACTTTTGAAAACCAGCAACATAATATTTACAAATGATGTTACTCTGATGTATTGCTTGTAGAACATAAACCTCTTAATTTTGTGGTCCTGTCTAATATCTATAAAATTCCATTTGCAAATTGCAAGGTATATGTTGGAACGCTTAGTCTGTCATCAATCAAATTCTAAGTTAAATTATTTCATGTAAGTTAATCAATTCTTATAGAACAACTGCTGTTATGAACGTAGAGATAGACATGATCGTTATTATAGCAGAGAGTCTAACAGGACACAAGTAGAACGAGCTGTGCTACTATTGATATTGTATATTAGACCTTCAAAACTGACGTCATTATTTTTATCGTTACCGTGATGATGTATTTGACGTCACACTGACAGATAATTATCAGTGTCATGGTCAGTCCGTTAATACTGACAATACCACTCAATGCAATCAGAGGACAATGTACACATTACCAATATATAACTAACATATAGTTGAGAGGATGATAGATCAGAATGTTACCCTGAGAAAAACATTGTCAACTGAGGCGCAGCCGAGGTTGACAATGTCTTTTTCGAAGGGTAACAATCTGATATATCACCATCTCAATTATATGTTATTTAATTTATTATACTGAAGGTGTTTTCACTTTCTCGTTTGCAATAATGTTTTTTTTCCATTGTAATGGTTTTTTTCACTAAAGTTTCAATTGATTCATAATCATCAAATTGAGGCTCTAAATGAGAGGGTGACAGTAAAAAACATGTTACCCGCTGAGCCATGTGTCAGAGCAGAATGTTACACTCGTCTTATCCAAAAAAATTACAGCTTACATACATGAAGTATGATAATACAAGCTACAATAGTACATCTCCATAGGTTATATGTTTTCTGAAATGACAGAGGGAGATAATGTTTGTACAGCTATGTCTCTGCAGTGTGGTTTTCATTGTTGTCTGTAATGAAATAATAATTTTAATAAGAGTTTGAAGAGATCAAAGGGGCCATTAAAATCCGTATATAGAAGAAGAACAGACAACAAAATGGACAAAAGAAAAGGATAAAAGGACAAACAACGATCTATAAACCTAAATATGTTACAAAGGAGAGGTTGAAGATACCAAAGGGGCCATCAGAATCCGCATATCGAAGAAGAACAAACAACAAAATGATCAAAAGAAAAAAGTACAAAAGGACAAACAACGATCTACAAAACATACACATAAAAACATGCATAAATTTAATTAAAATGCCTCTCGATTAATTTGCCTTACAATAACAAATGACTGATATTATACAAAAGCTTGCAGAACTTTTTTTACGAGGTATCAAACTGTCAAACGAAACGATGTATAAATATACGTTAAAGAATACCGAAAGGGCAACCAAAAATGGAAGATTCCGAGAAATTGGTAACAAAGGGTACACAAGACGAAGACAAACCAAACAAAAACACGCAACACAATATGTGTTGGGCACCACTATACGCAAGCAAACACAAATAACGTAAATACCACACGAGTACCATCTGACAGTAGAACATGACAATACACACACAGCCACTCATATAGATATATCCATACATAATTGAAAGAAGAAGAGTCCTCATACAAACAACTGTAGATAAAGAAGAACCGAACATCGTTTTTGTATAATTGTGCGAAACTATGGAGGTGGTTTTTTAATATTATTGTTGATTTAAGGTGGTACCTAACACTACAGGGAGATAACTCTTTAAAATCAGTTGAACGTTTTGATCATATGATGTTTGTATGCAGATTTCAAGCATCTCGATGATCAAATCCACAGAGAGAAAAACTGCTATGTGGCTAGTGAATTTATAGCTCTGAGTCTGTTGGTTGGAATGTGCTAAAATTTCGATATTTATTGCAGTGGATATATTCAAACACAATGCCAAAAAAATAAAAAATTAAACGAGCAGATCAAATTTTACCTGGAGTGTATGGTACCACCTTAAATCATAATATGTTTAATGTGAGAGTAATTCATGTTCATACTTTATATATAGTGATTATAATATCTTAGTCTTATGGTACAGTTTTAAAAAAGATTATTTTCTCTCAGGTATAACTAGCTTAACCACCGATTTTGCATTTAAGTGTCTGTTCCAAGTCTGAAAAGTTATTTGTCATGTATTTATGTGTTAGGGGTATCGATTTTGCCTCTGTTTTTCTGATTTTTCTAATATATTTTGAAACTATTCCCACAAAATTATATTTTGTTTTCTTTTTTCATTTTATTAGTATGCAATGCATTCCATAGGATAAATATATAAGTACTCATAAAGCCTATTACAAGTGGAAATAGATCTCCTTTAGAAGGGTATTTAGCTAAATGTCCACAGTAGAATTCCTGAGATTTGTTGATACGACATTGATCTTTTTCTGAAATACATATACTAAGAGAATTGTTAATGACATAACAACTATTGACTACGTTCTCTACCACAAGATACTCAATCCCTTATTGATGGAATTACTTTTCGCTTTAATACATTGACTAATAATCATAGTATTACTACTCATGTACTTCGAACATCACGAGTAGCAGAACAACGCAGAAATTCGCGAAAGCATGTTAGAACCTGAACGAATTGCCATCGTTGTTCAGCTACGAATGTTTTATTTTGGATTTTCGGAATGCAAGAAGGGATAACTATACTATAATTACAAAGATTTTACACCTTTATTTAAGGTAATAAGACGCTTAAAAGAAACTTTCATATTCGGACGTTTGATGGTATTTTCGAATGTGATGTTCGATGGTCTTGGTCAATATTGCTTTTAAGTGTTCCAAAAAACATCATATCGCACTCAGTGAAGTGCTATGGATGAATATTATTTTAATGGGTGAAATACCGGTTTTTATTTCGCTTGGAAATCTTAGTATTTCACGGGCATCTATATAATAAATACTATTATCACATATTTATTAGTGATAACGTCAATTTTCCCAATACGTAAACACCGGAAGTGCCACAGCGATATCAGCAGATATCGGGGCAAAACTCTGATAACAGGATATCAAGCTCTTTATAAATAGAACAATGCATGCCTTTGTCCATACCAGGACTGTTATCATCCCTCAACCGATATCAATCACTCATATTTTGGTGTGCGTGTAAAGTTAATTTTGTTCTTTTTAATTCAATGTTGAAATATGTGATAAATAGATTAATGAATGTCTTTTTCCATATCAGGACTGTTATCATCCCTCGTCTGTCGGGATGATAACAGTCCTGATATGGATAAGGGCATGCATTAATCTATAATTAAGTCCATATCATACGCAATGCAATTCAATACATTTTTCTTGTAATAAAATTAAAAAAAAATACATAATTAAATATCACACTGTCGGAACAGTTATAAAATATCATAGCAAAGTCGTAGAAAGAGAGAAAATCGATACCAATAGCACACATATATATATATATATATATATGTATATATATATATATATATATATATATATATAATTGTCTCACTGTCTATGTTTGGTACATGCACAGACACTTCAATAAAAAATGACTGAGTTAAGATAATTTTAGGTGAATTGTTAATGATATAGTTATTTACTGTATTGTGTTGCCCTGCGTTTCTGTCCCGATGATGGAATAAAGTTGTGCTTTGAATTATTAATCAATACAAAATATTACATTTTCACCCCCAGTGTTTAGTGGGGTCCGTGTTACTCGATCTTTAGTTTTATGTGTATATTTTGTGGATCGTTGTTTGTCCTTTTGGTCATTGTATTGTCTGTTCTTCTTCGATATATGGAATCTGATTACCTCCCTTTTGGCATCTTCAAGCGCTTCTATGTTTTACATTATACAATGCGATACCTTTTTTCTTCTAATAAAATGAGAAACAAAAAATGCCAAACTATAAGAACAATTCTGAAATTGAATCGAATAATCGGAGAAACGGAGGCCAAAACGGCACATCTTACACACATATACATGTGCATGACCGATCACTTCCGTTGATATAGGTCTTTCAATAACAAACAAGATTGCTGACTTAAGCTATTTTAAGGGCCTGAACCTTCTTAGTGAAATGATGCCATCATGCCAGTGAACCGCATCGGTAATGTAATGGTTAGCGTGCTCGCCCCGAGTGTGGTAGATCGTGTTTTCGAGCCCAGATCGGGTCAAACCAAAGACTATGCAATTGGTATTTGTTGTTTCTCCGCTAAGCACATGACGTGAAGGAGAGCGAGCACAGACTGGTTGGCTCCGAATCAGGATGATGTGTCCTAGTGGGGCGACATGTCTATCCGCGGACTGTTGCTTCAGTGAGGCAGCACTATGAAAATCAAACAAAGCCTGTTGGTCTAGTACAAAGAGGATCTCATCATCATTTCATTGAAAATTAACTTGTTCTCGCCATGATATAGCTAAAAAAGTGTTTTTTTCACAATGGGAAAAATGCCAACCAGTTGTACTTTGTACATTAAAACATTAATCAACATATACAATGACCATTTTCTTTACATAATGTACAATTCGATACTGTTTTTGATCTAAAAGATGCTGGTACATTGTACTAGTATAACCCTATGGATAAAAGACAGATTAAATCTATATTTCGCCTTTCTATGACGGGAATTCTCTTCCGATGAATAATGATATGATTGTAATATTTGATGATATATGAAAGCTTTAAAAGAGGTCAACAAATACCAATCTTCATTTTTAATTGTTTGATTGTAAATAATACCTATGACGGTTTTCTTTGATCTGAGTTCAGCTAAGACGAGACCAAATGTTATATCGTGCAATATTTCATAATGTTTTACAAAAAAGTCCACCTTGTCTAGAAACATCGATATAAAATGATATGATTATGAAAATTAATCTAATTTCAAAAACATATATGGGAAATTGTAATATATTGAACAGACATTTTTTAATTTGGAATAAAACGGAATATATAAGAAATAATGCAAAAAATACTATTTTGTAGGTTATGCAATTCTGAATCTATTGATCTATGTCACCATTCTGCTCTTGATCTATGAGCTTGCAAAGTAGCTAAAAAACAAAATAGGGGCTGAAATGACGTAACTATCATTGTGATGTATTACAAAATGTATGAATATTTTAAAAGGAAAACAGAAGCTGTAAATCAAAGACCAACACACAATACAAGGACAACGTGAACAGCAACGATCTACAAAACACTACACCGAAAACTAAAGATCAAGTAACACAAACCCAACTAAACCTTGGGGTGAACTGAGGTACTACGGAAGAGTAAGCAGTTCCTACTTCACATGTGACACCCGTCGTGTTACTCTTGTTACATGAGGAAAGGGGTTAGATTGTCATTACGACATACGGAACATAGCTGTATTAATTTAGGACACAGTAACGGATAACCAAGTAATTGTGGCGATCGTAAAGCTTTCGAAGTAATGAAGTCAACTTAGCCAATAGGAAACTCTGGCTCAGTAGCTAACGTATATAATGTTATTTGTATACATCCGGTGTACAATGTCAATTTCTAAGTTGCAATTACGTCAGTAATTGTCACATTTTCCTTCGATATTAAAATGTAACCATTATTAACTTATTTTTCAACTTTAAGGTACTGAGCACAGTGGATCTGTCAATGAAAAAAAATAATGTCAAAAACTGAGCAATCAAATATTCAGGAGGTTGTAATTATTTGTGAATACCAGATTACATTCCATGTTGCAGTAGGTGCCCATGTTGTTGCGGTGGCTTTCACTTTTTGGCTTTGTCTAAATGTTTGAATCGTTGGTGTTATGTGTCTATAGTGTTCCAGGTCTAAATCAGCACAAATCCGCTTCCGGGTGAGGGGTTAGCCCCTTGATACCATTTAACTTCATAATTGTTCTTTGGTTTTGACGACGTGTCCCAAGATATCCCAAATTTGGTTTCAGAGAAATTTGGTCCTAGCTACGACCCTGTGTGACGGTTGACAACCATAACATGTCCATTCTACAATAATGGCGTTAATTAACATACCAGTATTCATTTTAAGCCATGCTGTTGCTTTGACTGTGTGGGTCAATAAAATCTATTTCACCCCGCCACTCTTTATTCTATTGGAGTGTCTCTACCAAGGCTCAAAAGTGAGCGATCATGTAAACGTGTGTTAAGGGTATCCATTGTACATTTTTCCTAATTGATTTTACAGCTGTTCTAATAGTGTGATATTTTTGTTTTTTATTTTAACCCTTCAGTGTACTTTTTTCGCAGCATTTCGCTCTTTACACGGTGTGTTGTATTGGTTCGTCTTTCAATATTTACGTTTTTTTCGTTTTTATTATATTTTCCTGAATTTTGTAAAGTATGTCTAATAAAGATATTCACTCAAAAATAACAAGCTAAATAATTACATTTAACTAGCGAAATACGGTTTTAGGTGTTCAAATTTCCCTTTTTCTTTATGTAGGTTGAATCTGTATGTTCATCGATACAATGCAATTGATCAGTTATATCAGAGACATACATAATGCTTTTATTAATCTCTGTTATATGTAAGCATATGTTCAATAAACACCTTGGTCCTACTTTCACCCAGACGACGTTCCGTTGTTTTAAATTTAACGGAAATACATTCATGGTTCACAATACATCCTCTGTTGATATAAAGGTAATCAATGTATATTCAAATATCACAGAAATGATACCCTACTAATATAAACAAAGGATCCTTAGTTAAAAACATTTCCGGTTACACTACCCTAATCGAACTGGAGTGAGCAGTAGACAAGTTTGTATCTAAACAATAGATAACTTTGTCAATATATTTCGCTTGGGTGTCAAATGTTTTTTTCGCGTTTTTCATATATTGACCACGTGATGACGCAACATTTCCGGTTGTTAGATTTGCAATTGGTACAAAGGTTGAAAGTTTACATCTATTCTAGATGCAAAATGGATTAGCGGAGAAGACATTTCTAAGTTGTAAAACTTGTGTCTGATCCATTTGTTGTTATTATGAACAATAAAATAAGTTTAATTCAAAATGGATTATACATGTATATATATATATGCAGGTTGTATTTGTCTTTTTGCAATAAAAACGTAGACATCTAATTTATGCGCACGGCCATCTCTAAAACATTACCTCTATCCTGTACCTTCAACGTCGCAAAATTGGAGAGCCAAATACATATAAATTCTCCTTCAGTTACCCGTGGGTTACGATATTTCTCCACTCAAGAGAGTCTAATTTAAAATTTTAACCACAAGCCGTAAGGCGAGTGGTTAAAATTTTAAATTTAACTCTCGAGAGTGGAGAAATATCGTAACCCACATGGGCAACTGAAGGAGAATTTGTTTCTCCCATCATTTAACACGAACTTTATTTCAAAATTTGAAAATAATGCATTTGAAATTAATGCGGGGAAAGACACGAAACATTTTAATCCTCTAGAGAATTACAGATTTTTCCACCACTGGTTCAGCGGGGTTAAAAGGCCGTAATAATGGGAGAAGTTTAAAGTATTTCGATGCAAGAAACCCATCCAAAGGGTATAAACAGGAGAACCAATCTGACTAAGGTCACCTATGCCTGAGGAATGAGAACGTTAGTCTTAAGAACAATTACATGAATTAGGAACTGCTATGCAAAACAAGAAACAACACGAACGAACACCATCAAATCACAGTGTTAATTTTTCCAACCGTTCTGTTGTAAATTAAATCATACTCAATTTATTAATATATTTGCCTAATGTGTGTGCTTGATGCTTCAGGCGCACAAAAAAAATAAAATTAACGTGAAGGAATATCTGTGACAGAAATGACCATGAATATATTGTGTTTGTGGTAATCACAATCCGGCTTTGTCCTCATTCATGACGTCACAGGTTATTGTTGTGGCAAGAACTGCTTATCCTTCCGGAGTATCTGAGAACAGATTTGGCAAGAACTGCTTACTCTTCCGGAGCATCTGAGCACAGATTTGGCAAGAACTGCTCACTCTTTCGGAGCATCTGAGCACAGATTTGGCAAGAACTGCTTACTCTTCCGGAGCATCTGAGCACAGATTTGGCAAGAACTGCTTACTCTTCCGGAGCATCTAAGCACAGATTTTGGCAAGAACTGCTTACCCTTCCGGAGCATCTGAGCACAGATTTGGCAAGAATTGCTTACTCTTCCGGAGCATCTGAGCACAGATTTGGCAAGAACTGCTTACCCTTCCAGAGCATCTGAGCACAGATTTGACAAGAACTGCTTACCCTTCCGGAGCATCTGAGCACAGATTTGGCAAGAACTGCTTACCCTTCCGGAGCATCTGCGCACAGATTTGATTTTTAGTTTTCTGTGTTACGCTTTAGATCATTGTTTTTTTCTTTTGGTCATAGTATTGTATGTCTTTCGATTTACGGCTCCTGGTTACCCCATTAATATCTTCAAACTTTTCTCAAATTTATTTTCCATGTTTATAAAATCTGTTTCTGGCATGCTAAGTTTGCAATTATCTGTAGTTATCATGAATTGTTCTTTGTTCATGACTGTTGTCTGTTCATTGATATTTATCGTTGATTGTTCATACCTGGCTGTTGACGGTACTTTGCTATAGTTATTGCGGACTGTCCTTTCCTGGTGGTTTTTCGAAACGTCGTAGTTCTATTGAAACAAAAGAAACAGCCCGTATTGGGTATAACAGGTTTCTTTTTCCGAAGTCGTACTGAGGTCAAGGCGTTGGTTTTTCGCAACTTCCTTTGCTTCAATAGTAGTGTATCTAACTTCTACAATAATGCTATGCTTTATATTTTGTTTGTGATCGAGTTTACCTAATTTTTCTATTACAACATTGGTCAAACTATGAAACACGTTCATTAAATCAACAGTGAAAACTGATATTAGAGGCCACATTTACAATAGCATTGTTGGGATTATTGTTGTACAAAATATGTTATATTATATAACTAACCTGTGACGAGTTTCAGCATTTGACTTTGTATAAATTAACTCGATTAAAGCGATTATTTATCTTGACTGTCTGTAGAGTTTTGTCTTTCTACTGCAGACTTATAATTTATTGATAATCAATAACAAAATCTAAGACTTTTATGGCAAAGAAAGCTGCATCGATATAACATGCTTCATCATTCCTAATGAGTACATGCAAGCAGGAACATATATAAGTTCTATATAAGAGAAAACCGGATGACGCTTTAAAATCTGATTCAACCCACCATTTCTTTAGAAATGCCTGTACCAAGTCAGGGTCATCACGGTTTTCACACTTTTCCGGTTGTTGACTGATTTTGTCTGTTTATATACTTATGAGTTTTGACTTTCCCTTTGTAAGATTGCTTGGAGTTCGGTAATTTTGTTATTACCCTTATTTTCTATATAAGAGAAAACCGGAAGGGCAATCAAGAATACGATCGTTAAGAATTTACGAAAAACCTGGAGAAGTATTGTAAAATTCTGAAAAACTACCAATATTTTAGGTTTTCTTTACTATCTCTGTGTCGATACCTGTGTTGGTGATTACTAGCCCTAGATGGGATCAACCGGCTATTCATCAGTAATATGACACTGACATGGTGTATTAACTCCAAAATACGATCGGTAAAACTTACGAAAACGCAGGAGAAGCATTGCAAAATGCAGAAACACTACCGAATAAGGGTAATAACAAAATTACCGAACTCCGAACAATCTTACAAAGGGAAAGTCAAAACTCATAATTATATAAACAGACAAAATCAGTCAACAACCGGAAAACTGTGAAAACCGTAATGACCCTGACTTGGTACAGGCATTTCTAAAGAAATGGTGGGTTGAATCAGATTTTAAAGCGTCAAACCTCCAGCTCTCATTACGGTTCAAAGGTTCCGGCTGTCACTATAACAGTATTTAAATACAGGAATAAAATAGGTAAAATAGTTGTCAAAGCAGTACCATATTCGGTGACGTAAATGTCAAAAATATTTTTACGTCACACATTGATAAAAAATACCTTTGACATTTTTCTTGACTTCTTTATCTTTATACATTTTCACTATGTGAAAATGCATCGCTTATAATCGTTTCTGCAGAGACGGAATATATTTCGACAAGATCTTGGTATCGGAATATAAACTTTTTACGAGATCGAATAAGGCGAATCTGTTCATAGCCCTGGTCCAGTAGCCTGTTTCTCAGATGAAGATGACGTTTCAGGAAATCAGAATAATTACTACTGGCCCTTGCATAGCGAATCAATTGCAAGATGTAAACACCATATGCAGGAGAAGCTGGTATATTGCTGCACATGATTTACACTATCACAGTGCCTATATCTCTTCTGGTGGATTATTAACCACCCAATGGTATCATCCGCCTAGTAGTCAGGGATATGACACATACAGGGTGTATTATATTGTTGCTCGAAAATGCGATTGGTAAAACAGACGAAAACGCAGCAGAAGTATTGTAAAATGCAGAAACACTAACAAAATGATTTACGTTTTTATTACTATCTCTAGGTAGATACCTGTCCTGGTGGATTATTAGCCCCCACGGGTGTCATTCGTCCCGTAGTCAGTGTTCCGGAACTGACAGGATTTTTTTAAGATATAGCTATGTTTAAAAGTTACAGTTCCTCAATAATGTAATACATTGAAATAAGGCAATCCCCTCAGTCATAGGTAACCTTAGATCATGTTTGACCATCATGTTTAGGCAATCCCCTCAGTCATAGGTAACCTTAGATCATGTCTGACCATCAAGTTTAGACAATCCCCTCAGTCATAGGTAACCTTAGATCATGTCTGACCATCATGTTTAGGCAATCCCCTCAGTCATAGGTAACCTTAGATCATGTTTGACCATCATGTTTAGACAATCCCCTCAGTCATAGGTAACCTTAGATCATGTCTGACCATCATGTTTAGGCAATCCCCTCAGTCATAGGTAACCTTAGATCATGTCTGACCATCATGTTTAGGCAATCCCCTCAGTCATAGGTAACCTTAGATCATGCTTGACCATCATGTTTAGGCAATCCCCTCAGTCATAGGTAACCTTAGATCATGTCTGACCATCATGTTTAGGCAATCCCCTCAGTCATAGGTAACCTTAGATCATGTCTGACCATCATGTTTAGGCAATCCCCTCAGTCATAGGTAACCTTAGATCATGTTTGACCATCATGTTTAGACAATCCCCTCAGTCATAGGTAACCTTAGATCATGTCTGACCATCATGTTTAGGCAATCCCCTCAGTCATAGGTAACCTTAGATCATGTTTGACCATCATGTTTAGGCAATCCCCTCAGTCATAGGTAACCTTAGATCATGTTTGACCATCATGTTTAGGCAATCCCCTCAGTCATAGGTAACCTTAGATCATGTTTGACCATCATGTTTAGGCAATCCCCTCAGTCATAGGTAACCTTAGATCATGTCTGACCATCATGTTTAGGCAATCCCCTCAGTCATAGGTAACCTTAGATCATGTCTGACCATCATGTTTAGGCAATCCCCTCAGTCATAGGTAACCTTAGATCATGTCTGACCATCATGTTTAGGCAATCCCCTCAGTCATAGGTAACCTTAGATCATGTTTGACCATCATGTTTAGGCAATCCCCTCAGTCATAGGTAACCTTAGATCATGTCTGACCATCATGTTTAGGCAATCCCCTCAGTCATAGGTAACCTTAGATCATGTCTGACCATCATGTTTAGGCAATCCCCTCAGTCATAGGTAACCTTAGATCATGTCTGACCATCATGTTTAGGCAATCCCCTCAGTCATAGGTAACCTTAGATCATGTCTGACCATCATGTTTAGGCAATCCCCTCAGTCATAGGTAACCTTAGATCATGTCTGACCATCATGTTTAGGCAATCCCCTCAGTCATAGGTAACCTTAGATCATGTCTGACCATCATGTTTAGGCAATCCCCTCAGTCATAGGTAACCTTAGATCATGTCTGACCATCATGTTTAGGCAATCCCCTCAGTCATAGGTAACCTTAGATCATGTCTGACCATCATGTTTAGGCAATCCCCTCAGTCATAGGTAACCTTAGATCATGTCTGACCATCATGTTTAGGCAATCCCCTCAGTCATAGGTAACCTTAGATCATGTCTGACCATCATGTTTAGGCAATCCCCTCAGTCATAGGTAACCTTAGATCATGTCTGACCATCATGTTTAGGCAATCCCCTCAGTCATAGGTAACCTTAGATCATGTCTGACCATCATGTTTAGGCAATCCCCTCAGTCATAGGTAACCTTAGATCATGTCTGACCATCATGTTTAGGCAATCCCCTCAGTCATAGGTAACCTTAGATCATGTCTGACCATCATGTTTAGGCAATCCCCTCAGTCATAGGTAACCTTAGATCATGTCTGACCATCATGTTTAGGCAATCCCCTCAGTCATAGGTAACCTTAGATCATGTCTGACCATCATGTTTAGGCAATCCCCTCAGTCATAGGTAACCTTAGATCATGTCTGACCATCATGTTTAGGCAATCCCCTCAGTCATAGGTAACCTTAGATCATGTTTGACCATCATGTTTAGGCAATCCCCTGAGTCATAGGTAACCTTAGATCATGTCTGACCATCATGTTTAGGCAATCCCCTCAGTCATAGGTAACCTTAGATCATGTCTGACCATCATGTTTAGGCAATCCCCTCAGTCATAGGTAACCTTAGATCATGTTTGACCATCATGTTTAGGCAATCCCCTCAGTCATAGGTAACCTTAGATCATGTTTGACCATCATGTTTAGGCAATTTGGTTTTCTTGACTGCAACGACTTTTAAATTATTTGGCTTTCAAATTGTTTCACTACCAGCTTACCTGATAAATGGTATCCAGAACAGTGTCGTGTGCACTAAGTTAGATATCTAAGTTTTGTTGCACACAGCACATAACAGGGAACACAATGATAAGAAACAGTTCGTTAACCCTTTAGCGTAGGGTGCATTCTTGGTTTCTCTAAAACAGTTTACACTAGCCACTAGTGGAACAGGCACTGCTTACCCTTCCAGAGGACCTGAGTTCACCCACGGTTTTTAGAGGGGTTCGTGTTACTCGATATTTAGTTTTATGTGTATGTTTTACAGATCGTTGTTTTGTCCTTTAGTTCTTCTTTGTCGTGCTGTTGTCTGTCCTTCTTCGAATTACGGAGTCTGATTACCTCCCTTTAGTATCTTTAAACTCTTCTTACACATACTGTCAAAATGAAAGCGATATATATCTCAATTAACATCATTTGAGCTTTTAATGTATGTCTATGTGGCTAAAAACCTGATTAGAATACAATATCAGGGAACATTTGTTTAGTTTGAATGAAAATTATAGCATAGATTGGTAGTGAATAATCATAGAGCAACGTCAGAGAACATACCATGTTCTCTTTTCATACCCTCGTGGTTTTCCTCGGGGGACCATCACTATGTTTTTGCTAATGGAATATATTAAATTAACGCGATTTTATTGTCCAAAAATTGATTGAAATTAATTTCACAAAGAGGAAAAAATAAATTAATTTTCTCATCAATGGAAGTAAATGAGTTTGAAACTACAAAATAATAACATAAAACCGCAATTATGTTTTTGTACTTAATGTATAATATTATATTACATAATACAGTTCTCGTATAAATAGATCATGATGTTATATCAAAATGTAGAAAGATATAAAAGTTAGTGCGCACAACGTGTTTTCGAATAACATTCATCAGGTACGATCAAAGTCGAAAAGTTGGAAAGTCAAATAACATTCATCAGGTACGTTCAAAGTCGAAAAGTTGGAAAGTCAAATAACATTCATCAGGTACGTTCAAAGTCGAAAAGTTGGAAAGTCAAATAACATTCATCAGGTACGTTCAAAGTCGAAAAGTTGGAAAGTCAAATAACAGTCATCAGGTACGTTCAAAGTCGAAAAGTTGGAAAGTCAAATAACATTCATCAGGTACGTTCAAAGTCGAAAAGTTGGAAAGTCAAATAACATTCATCAGGTACGTTCAAAGTCGAAAAGTTGGAAAGTCAAATAACATTCATCAGGTACGTTCAAAGTCGAAAAGTTGGAAAGTCAAATAACATTCATCAGGTACGTTCAAAGTCGAAAAGTTGGAAAGTCAAATAATATAAAAAGGTTTGGAAGCAGGTAAACCAATGGGCCTAAGTAGGATGGCCAATATCGGCTGAGGTCACATATGCCCGAGGGAGTATAGCCTTAGTTTTATTAATGATTGCATTATTTAGGAACTTTATGTCAGGGTCAGCATTTTACTCACATATGGAAAACACTGGCATGAAAGCATCACTTCACTAAGAGGGGAGGTTTTGACTCCTAGAACTAGACAAGTGCCCCTAAAGTCTTTCTGAGAAGTGTCTATGCCAATCCAAAAGCCGTATATGGAAGTACAGACTAGACAATGATCACAAGAAATAGACAAAAGACAAGCAATGGTCGACAATAAACTACTAGAGTGACAAACGCGAACCTGATGTGAACTCATGTGCTCCGGAAGGGAAACCCAGTAAGTGTTTAAATAAAATAAAATCAAATACAATTCTGTGGAAAAACTAGGATTATGAACTGCGAATACAATAATCCAAGATGCTATAATGTAACTATACTAGTCAAAAAAGTTTTGCAACACTTGATTTTTGGATATGCTTTTATATACACCAAAAAATAAAGCAATGATATACTATTAGAATTAAGTATATCACTTTAAACATAAACGTTATGGTCTTCAGAATTTGTTGCAAAAGATTTTATTTAATTTGGTCCATTTCCGGTTTTCGAACATGTGACGTTATTATGCCTTCAATTCTAAAAAAGAACCTTACATTAAAGTAATATTACATCAGTTTTGTGTGAAGAAAATGTTCCCCTGAAAATTCAATTTGGAATACGGCGGTACCTTTACTAAGCTATTCATGCATGTTTCAAGTCGAAATATGTTCCCAACAATTAGAAATCTGCAAATCCGTGTGTATGTTTATCGTCCTCGCCATTATTGTGGAGACTGATTAACTTTCGGTTGCTTTGTTCCGATGATTGCTGATCATAACCTCGTGAAGAAACGTTTTGGTCCGATGATTGCCGATCATGATCTCGTGAAGAAAAGATAAACAATCATGGATGCTGAGGTAAGCACGCACACATTCTTGACAATGATTATTGAGGAATCTGTCTGTTTCATGTCGTGTGAACCAATTGTTGTTTGCAATTAATCTTATGTGGTACACACGAAAGATATATATACATGTATATATATATTTTTTATCAACTGAACATTGCGCATGAGCGATAATATCCCCGAAAGAGTTCAAATCTTGTGTCACGCGCATATCATTTGCATTACTGTACTGGAAAACAGAATTATCTGCTGTCAAATATTTTGCGATTTGCTCTTAAAATCTGCTTTTGAGCGGATTTTTAATGTTATGCAGTTGATTTTAGTTAAAATTAAGTGACATATTAAGTGAAAATATTTAATCCACAAATTCCATGATATTGGCCTTTCATATTACTTTAACATTGTCACAAAAAAACAACAGAGACATGACAAACTTTACCTGTGGGTGTGTATGTTTTGTTTGATACCTTAATTAGCACGTGCAAAGTGTTGAAGCTCGTCGAGTTGTCTGTTTAATATTGATTTTGAATTGTTAAATGAAATGGGTAGAAGACGGTCTCTGTGTCACAATAAGGGTAATAACAAAATTACCGAACACCGAGCAATCTTCCAAAAGGAAAGGCAAAACTCAAAAATCAACAAACAGACAAAATCAGTCAACAACTGGAAAACTGAGAAAACCGCAAGGGCCTTGACTTGGTACAGGCATTTCCAAAGAAATGACAGAAATAGGGTTCTTGGGATGTTGCAGTCAGGCTTACGGCTTATTGAACAGCGACATTGACATTCCCTTGAAAGTTGTGAAATTCAATTTTGTACTTCAATGGCGTTGCTTCAAATGATTTTATAAAATTTATCAAAAAAGAAATTAAACAGTTCAAAGAGCATGTTTACATCTATAATTTTGCATATTGTTGACATTGTTGCATGTATATTATTTGTTGAAAGAGGGAGGGGCTTTAAGGTGCAAAATTGGCCCCACATTTTATTAAAAAATAATGCTTGACATAGAATAAAAATAATTTACTAATTTAATTGCAATATAAACAAATTTTCCAAAAATAAATCTTTCCGTGAAATTGCAGGCATTTTGACGTCATAATGACATCATAATTTGACGGATAAAGCTATAAATGGAATATAAACGACACATTTAAAGTATATTTTAGCTATTCTATATACCTCCACAGTTTTCCACCAACACCAAATTGAGCAGTTGTTTCAGTTGAGTATAGAGGGTTAATGATTGTATCAAAATATTTTGTTTTGTTTCTGACTGCATATGTACATGTATGAGAGCATTATGCACAATCTATGTACATTTTATGATTGATTTCAAGGAATGAAATTTATCAGTAAAAAAATAATGCTTCTGTAGATAATTGTATTTACTTTAAATACAGTTTTTGTACATTGAAACCAGGAAGAAAACTCAGTGCATGCAGTCGTCAATGCGAGAAAAGGGACTTGTATTTAATGAATTTTAGAAAATACTTGATTAAAATTTGATGTGTTTTATTTTATTTACGACATCATACTTTTGATGTTAAAACAAAATCGGTACGTATTTGACGTCATTGTGACGTTACGAGCGTGATTTGTTTACTGTACGTATTTCGTGGAATGTTGCCGATATTTCGACGGTTTTCGAAGAAATTAAGTACCTCCGCAGTCGTGCACCAGAACAATATTTTAACCGATTATTAAAATAAATAAAGTATTTATTGGTGCACGACTGCGGAGGTATTAAATTTCTTTACAAAAAAACGATGGAAAATGTTCAAATATTACAAGCACTTTGATGACGTTTCAAAGTTTGAGAAGCACGATATTTCCTATCTTTGCCGTAAAAAAACGATGGTATATATTTCATAAGATAAAGATAAAATAAATTATCACTCTTCATGTAAGACACTTTCATTAATATGGATTAGGCACAGCCTACAGGCGAGCATCGCATCTACGCATATACATGTACATGTACAAATAGTAGTTTTGGGTTCTTTTCTTCATTATTCTTGATTATTTTTTCTTTGTTCTCCATTTCGACTTACCCAGTTAATTCCATTGCAAAGGAGATTTTTTGGGCCGAGATATATCAAGGATGACTTTTTCTTAGGGCCGAGATATATCGGGGACGACTTTTTTAAGGGGCAAAACAAGAAGGTCTAGCGATTGTCCATTTTTTAAATAAATTGATCGTTTCGTGTAAAGAAGCTGTACGGGTTCCCTTCTAAATTGTTTTGGTTATTTTTAAACTGGATAGTTATTTTTTATTCAAATTATTCGGTGATTCACTCCGATTGTTCATTCTATGCTGAAACGTAGAATCCACTTCCGGTTGGTATATATTGATTCATCTCCTTACGCACATGTTGCTGTTTAGCTCGCATCTTGCGATGCTCGCTATCAATTGACATGTTATTTATCGAAGCATAATTTTACAAAGATTAAATAGCGTCGTTGTACTATGCACTCGCATAGTACTATTGTGGGAGTCATTACTATACTGATGGGCGGAGCTTCGAACAATGTTATGTCAATTAAATAGGCGGGATCTAAACGGGATCACCTGAGCGCTTTTAACAGTGTACAATATACAATTACGGCCCTCTGTGTAGGGAAACATCCAGATGTGTCAACCTGAGGGGGAAGTTGTTTTCCCGAGGGCTTGACCAAGGGAAAACAACCCCCGAGGGTTGACAAATCTGGATGTTTCCCTACACAGAGGGTCGTAATTGTTTTATTATATTTTTGCCAATGTTTTATAGGTATCTCCCTTGTTGGGGAAAATTGAGTTGTTCGGCGGGGAACAATAGGGTTGTTCGGTGGGGAACAATAGGGTTGCTTCCCGGTAGCGCAAATTTTGGCAAAACATCTCAATTATTTTATTATCACATGACTAATTTAATCCAATCAAAATCTATCATATAGATTAAAATACAATAATTTACAATGTATTATACGTTTTTCTTTAACGTTGATGCTGTCGTCTGTCAAAACAATGGCCAGTTCCAGGTTTGGGAATTAAATATTTGACAGTTCATCGTTATTGTTGAAATTAAATATTTCTTGAATTTAAATGAATATTATTTGCCAATCTTTATACTATCAATACATTTTAGACAAATTTCATGTTTTTAAATCACCAAAGACATTCAGAGTAATAATAACAATAATATTGTGTTGTCCATGTTATAAGCCGAAATATAACATGGACAACACAATATTATTGTAGAAATAAACACAACTTCATCCAAAATAGTTGTTTTTTTTCATAAGCCACCAATTATTGATTATTTTCTTTTGATCAGTTGATCCAGATTTTTGTATATAGGTTTATGTAATCGAACGTAACAAGGCTTGTTTGTGGTTGCACAGCTCTAGTTTCTATTTAATTGATACATTTAGAAAAAGTAAAATAATTAACATATTTTCACGTGAAAAAAATCGGTTCCGGGTTTTTTCACATCGTTCCTTCTATGAGCGGGATGATAAACTAACCCCATGTCTAAGCGAAATAAAGTATATTAATAAAAATACTTACAAATTACTTATGCTTAAAACTTTTAAGAATTTTTATTCTGGAGATGCATAGAAGTCAAACGGACTATACCTGCATAGATCATCAATATAAAAACTTCGTTTGTTGATTAAATAATAAGATGTCTAATGGCGAGTAGAAGAACTGTTCTTTTCGGATAGAGAACTTCCAATTTTCTCGTTTTTATGATTTTCATATTGATACATTCATTTAGAGTAGATCCGCTGCTATTAACGTACATTGTGGTTTATTGGCCACTTCAGAATGCATTCCATTCCTTTGGGTTCAAACGACAATACGTCTACGATGCATGTAATTATTTATCGAATGGAACATTTCATTTCGGGTTGTCCTGCTTCTCGAACCAAAGCATGATTTCAATTGGTGTATTTCCTGGTGACCGCATAAAAGATACTCGCCCAGAACAAAATCGTCTATCAAGATTTCGTGTTGTGTATACAATGTCTTATGCATATAAATAAAAAGTATGTTTTAAAAATTCATATTTGTCGTTTTATCTTAAAAGAATTCACTAATAATCCGGCGTTATTTTTGCTATTTTCCACCGTCAATACAGTATTATGTGATCAAGTTTGTCAGTGGCTTGCGACAGGTCAGTGGTTTTCCCCGAATACTCCGGTTTCCTCCACAATAAAACTGACCGCCTCGATATAGCTGAAATATTGTTAAAGTGGCACCAGACAGCTGTGATGAACGAATTTAATACACCCTTTAGCGCGGGATGTAAAGGAAACATTCCTTACACGTCAAGGACAACTTACAGCAGATTCTGATAGCAACAGTCTAACAGGAGTGTTGTTATTGGTCTGTCACAAGGCAAACTAATATCTACCATCTCCTCTTTTCTGGTGGCAATCAAAACAATTATAAGACCCATGGCAGCGACACACATTTTACCTACATGATTTATCATATGGTTGTAAGCTTATTATCATCATAAATATATATGAAATACGTGATTGTAAAACAATTATCTATCGACAACCACTTTCTATGTGATATCTGATGTCTTGTTATCAGTTTATCCAAAAAACAAAAATAATTCTCACAGTTTCCTAGCTACAATCGTTAGACATTAAGCATTTTGCTTCACACCATTTACCAAAATATTTCCATGTTATTAGGAAAAGCGATCTTTAAATATTGGACTTGTCTCAACCCGCACCGTGGCATTTTTTTATAGATTTGTGGTGGCTGTCCGTAAAAATGTACTTGAATATATCATCGCATTGGTTGGCGCTAAGAATTAAGTACGGCTAAAAAAGTGTTTAAAATAATATTGTCCAAATAAATCTATCTATTAGTTCTTTAAGATTAATACCAATTTTTCAACCAATTTTCGACGATCAATGTTAATAAGTGTCTGAATTGATATGACCTCAATATTTACATTAATAATGTCATAGCAGACGATGAAACCAAAATTGGTCTGCACCAGATTCTTTTTTAAATGATTAAAGGTTTTTTAAAGTGACGAAAGAAGGAATTACGAAAAAATGCAATTTGAACGTGAAATAATAGATGTGGTAAGTTGTTCTTATATTCAAAGATGACATTTTTAGATCAGATTTCTTGAGATCATTTATGCAATTTCAGCATTATAATATAACCTCTGAAAAATGAAGCGATCAATATAATGAGAGATTTTATCACGTGAACAAACCGTCGAAAACAGACGACCATCGAAAATGGGTGACGTTGTGATATTACTATTCGTTCACTTTAATTTCATAATATAGCTTGGGAACATGTTTTTATTCCCTAAGTCAATCCACATTCATGATTGCATATTCATGCTTTGTTTATGAGTTTTATTATTATTATTATTATTTTTTTTTTTTTTTTTTTTTTTAAGATATGCATTATAACACAATGATACGTCGTAAGTTCTGTATTCTGAAAAAAATGACGTTCAATGCTTTTCATTACCTAACTTTGTCGGTCCGCTGTGAGAAAATAGATGCACATATTAACTACCTGTATTTATTTCTGAAAAGCACATATTGTGAATACATTTTGGAGAAATTTTAACGACATCTGAGGTGGGACCGATTTTGGCCCTTATAACTCTCATTCCATAAAAATATAAGTGTTGCAAAACTTTTTTTGAGTAGTATATGTGTAATTATCATATGTTTTTGTTTTTGTTCAAAAGTGTTTTCTTATTCACCGATAAATAGAAAAGGACGGCATGAATATTAAGAAGATTTTTGTCTTTTCTTTTATATTCGACCCCTAGTGAACTCCATGATTCTAACATCTGACCCACGTTATATCCACTGCTTGGTACGACAAAGGGGAAGGGTGCTCTGTCGTGCCAACGAATCAAACACACGGCTCACCCCAAGGATGTGTTCGTAAGTTACTTTCATGTTCGGTGCCTGTAATATACATATCTTGATGAGGAACAGTTCGTTAAGGGGAGCCTTTTTGACCGACACAATTACCCGACGGCGTCTACCTTTGCTTTTGGCAATCAAAGCATACGTTCAAAGGCTTTGGTATCTTCGCACATTTCAAAGCTTAATATAAATATATATCACGCGATAAGAATGTATATTAATAGAAAAAACTGTACATCCAAAAATATCATTTGCTTTGAGAATTCATAAAAGCATTTGTTCTGCTTTCTTTTATTCAGGTCATCGAATTATTGGTTGAAATATTGCAATATTTATCAAGCGACAGCACAAAGGCAGAAATTATGAATATTAACACATAATTGATATCTTTGCATACTTAGCAGGCTCTTGGGAACAATTAAAAGTTAACAAAAAGACATTATATATTGACTTACTGTGATAACGTATCTCTCTGTTTTTGTGTGCGCTATATTTAAGAACATGACTATGATTCTATTTTGAAGTTTAAGTAACATGTTTTTGTCAAAAGGGAAATCAGTGGGTGTGAACTTTTCTGATCTATAACCATTGACCAAGTTAAATATTTAATTTTAGATTGAGATTTAATCAAGAACACAATTTAAATAGCTGTCTATATTGGGAATCGTACCAATGTGCTTTCAATTATCTGTTTTTGTCGACCTCATTTTATTACTCATAAAATATTTTTTACTATGTCGCATACTTAATATGGTATATCTATTTAGATATTCAATTGTTATTTGTACCCTGGAGAGGGCAATATAACATATATATCTCTGATAATCTGGGTCACATTATATTATTGCATTAATTGTCTTTCCTTTTACCCCACATTGTATTTAATGGGAAAAAAACAGAATAGCCGAAATCGGCAAAGATCATCTATGACTGATGGAGGATTATCTTAGTTTTAATAATAATTCCACGATTAAGGAACTCTAACTTTGAATAAAACATATATCTAAGGGACCGACCATTTAACTTGCAGGGGAAAGGGGAGGGGGGGGGGGTATGGTTTTTTTTATTTCGTTCAAAAAAAAAATTCTGACACCACGAGAGTTAGAATATTTTTTTTCCAGACTTTAACATTAGATTATATGACAAAAACTCTGAATCAGATTAATTTTTTTTTCCTCCACCAAAATCTTTTTAGAAAAAAACCATAACCCCCTCCTTCAAGTTAAATGGTCCATCCCTAATGAATCGATATTGTATTTGAATCCTTGACAAGTATAAATAAAATACCTTGAAATATTGATGATTATTTCGGCGGATTAATTTCATTGAAAAACATGATGCCATATCATTGCTATCGGTGGACATTGGACTTTTTCTGGGGTGCCTATTTTTATACTCATCAGATTGTAATTAATATCTCATTATATTCGTTCTAGAAGTAGATAGTGGTTTCTGACAAACCATTTGGGTTAGGGTTAGGGCTATGGTGTTTAACACCACTCAACAATATTTCAGTTATATCGTTGCTGTCAATTTATTTGTGGAGGAAACCGGAGAAAACTACCGACCTGCCGGAAGTGACTGGCAAGCTTTATCAAATAATGTAGTATCGAATGCAACTCGCCTGAGCGGGATTCGCACTCACAAAGGAATCTCCTTTTGTTTCTTCAAACTTTTATCATCTATTGTAAGCATTTTAGCTGGATCTATGCATAACAGGATTCTAGCATAGCATATCTAAACTAAATCGGTAATATTCCCCAATCCAATAGCAGTGTATTTGAAAAAAAATGTTTAACTAGCATACCGCAGTTTTAGACTAATATCTAGACCTAGACATCTCCAATAGCATGACAAGGCAATTCATTTGGATTACGTCTTTCTGTATGAGAAGCTTAAAAATGGGTTTTATGTAAATTGTTTATTATCTTATCTACATACATCTCATTAACCGGTTTGATAGCCGCCACATATGTGTGCATGTTCCGAACAAAGACCTGGATTTCCAATGTCATGTGTCTTGTTATTGTTGATGTTCAAGGATTTGTCGTTTTCTTAATATTGTTGGGTCAGTCGACCATAAGCTTTCTTTTCTTTAATATATACGGTTTCCTATAATTTACAATATTCCAAAACACATAAATCACATTTTAGGTAAAACAACAGAAATACTATAGTCTTGCCTCAGATTGATTTATATGTGTTTAGTTAATTATATAGTTCTGTGTAAGGTCAGTTTACTACAGATTATATAATTGTATGCAGCATTAGTGAATTTGTGCAGCTCACTTCACGTGAAACAGTCAATCGATCAATTTATGGATGCTAATATTACCACATGTAAATTTGAAATCTGATGATTTTCCTAAAAATCAATTTTGGTTTTACTAATAAGAAAATAAATGTTTTCATATTTAGATGTTTTACTGTTTTGAAAATATAATGCTAAATATATAGTTCTGTCTGACACTGTGATGCTCTGTTTTCATTAAGAAATTTTTAAAGATATCAAAAGTGAAATTAGAAGTCGTGATTCGAAAAAGGACAGACACATCAATGACCAAAGGAAAGAGGGACGAGAAGACAAAAGTCGTGATTCGAAAAGGGACAGACAAATCAATAACCAAGCGAAAGAGGGACGAGAAGACAACCATGATGCATATGATTGATTGATTGATTGATTGATTGATTGATTGATTGATTGATTGATTGATTGATTGTGTTTAACGTCACTTTCAGCAATTTTCCAGCTATATCATGGTGATCAGTTTTAGTGGTGGAAGAAACCGGAGGACCCGGCAAGAACCACAAATCATGGGCAAGCAACTGATAATCTTTATCACTTGCGGCTGCAAGTCGAGTGCACCACCAAGATGTATAAACCACTATACTAAACACTGAAGATTGAGCAACATGAATCCCCACCAAAAACCGGGATGAACTCTGGTGATTTTCAAGGGTAAGCTGTTCCTGATCCATTTGTGGCAACCGTCGTGTTACTGCTAAGCGATACGAACATGGTACTGACTAGTCCTGAATGACACTGAATTTCCTGATAATAAGTGCAAAATGAATAGATAAATATTTGTTATTTGAAAAAAATAGGATAGGACCGATAACTCTGTGTATGCTTAGGGTTTACAACAATATTTCAAGAAATCGCGGCGGTCACTTTTATTGGTGGAGGAAACCGGAGTTCCCGGTGAAAACCACCGTCCTGTCGCAAGTCACTGACAAAATTTATCACATAATGTTGTACACACTGGATGAGCGGGATTCGAACTCACAATGTAAGTGGTGATATGCACTGATTGCATAGGTAGTTGTAAATCCAATTATCATACGATCACAACCACGATGGCCCCTGATAACTCTGTGTAAAAGATAGTATCAGAAGAGGGCGAATTTAAGGTCGTAATATATATATTCCCATGTTAAATTTGATGTCTAAGTTATGACGCCCAGACGACCACCAATCGTGCCAAGCCATAAATTATTCTGGTCATCAATAAATGTTATTAAATGTTATTGATACGTTATGTCCTGTATATCCTTTATACATTCATACACGATAAATTGTATTAAAATTTTGACATTTGGTAGACAGTAGTAATACTTATCATATATACAGTTTTTATCTAATATTAAACATGGTTATCAATAAGGCACCAACCATGTATTCAACTGGAAACTAAACTTGTTCTCATGTCTGGCCAAAATATCTAATGCTCTAATGTCTAACCGTTTTCCTGTATGACATATAGACTAGTGTATTGTCTCCCTATATTAAATATATGGAAACAAGTTTGAAGATGCCAGATAGATCATCGGAAGCCGTATTTCGAAGAAGGAATTTTGGAGAAAAACTGTACTCGTCGTTTCAGTGACGTAGAAAGCAAATATGTATGAACAGACAATATCACACTTCCCCAGATAAGACTATATGTGGTCTCTAAATGAATCTCTACCAAATAAATGCTCAGTAATTGTAAAGTCACAGGTGCTAAATGTTACACATCATTTTGTTAAATAGAAATCTAATCTATGAATCCATTTCCCCCATTTACTAGGATTATAGTTTTATGTATATATACGTCTGTAGTTTTGTTCCCGTCCTACGACTTTACCCAATTTGATATTTTCCGTGGTCAAATGAGTTATGTAAATCACAGGGACCCCATAGCATGGTTTTTGAATAAAATGATCTGAAATTAAAAAAACAAAAAACAAAAAAACCAGGATCTGGATTTCTAACGTCATATCTCGTGGTCTTATTTGTTTCTTGTTGGTTATCAATGAGTTAAGATGCGAGGTGATTATCCGTGTTGTTGATATTGGTGCAATTATTGACCACTACTGTGAAACCTGAAGAACACAAATAACACCGGAAGAGATTTGTGAACAGAAGTTCCAATTTTATATGCATATAAAAAATAGTACAAATGTGTTATATAGAAATATATTATAATTAAAAACAAACTTGGAAAGTTGCCAAAAACATGGAGTGGAACCAGGTAATTAGGAGGGACTACCGGTACCTACTTTTTAATGTAATGATACCAATTGGGTGGGAGGGTCTAGCAGTTCTTGCTTTGTAATGGAATGGTGCGAAGTTGGTGGGAGGAGCTTGCGATGACACCTTTGTAAGGGAACGATACTAGGTGGTAAGGAAGGTCTAGCGGTGCTTGCTTTTTAATGGAATGGTGCAAAGTTGGTGGGAGGATTTAGCGATGTCAGCTGTTTAAGGGAACGATAGCAGGTGGTAATTAGGAAGAGTTAGCAGTGCCTGCTTATTAATGGAGTGTGTTGTGAATTTCTTGTTAGACGTAATGTCGAAAAAACTGTTATTTATTGCGAACATCTATCGAAATCTCCACAAACAAAAAAAAGTGGGTAAGAAGGATTAGCTGTATCTGGCTATTAGGGGGACGAAATCTAATACAAAACTAGTCAAACTGGCCTTAGCGAAGACCTCTATTAAACAAAGCTTGCAACCTTAATTTGAATTTCCCTTTGCCTTGTATTTAATGATGATAATAAACCCTGCTTTATGTGCCAACCTGTCTTATGTGACCATTTTTCTGTGTTCCTTTTGATGTTTACATAAGATATGTTTGACTGTATGCATCAGCTGTTCTAAACTGATATAGTCTTCTTTCTTCCTCAAGAACTAGTGATCCAGATGGTGGTACGACTACATACCATTGCACATTCGAATACTGATAATTTGAAATACATTGCAGCAAAACGTATTAAGAGGCACATATATTCAAAAGCCACGTCCTTTTATAAAATGTAGTCGTTATCACGGTATAGAAATAAAATGTAAACAGGAAAAAAAGCACTGTCGGAGCAATTAAAAACAACAGAAAAACGGTTGAAAATAAGGGTAATAACAAAATTACCGAACTCCGAACAATCTTCCAAAGGGAAAGTCAAAACTCATAAGTATATAAACAGACAAAATCAGTCAACAACCGGAAAACTGTGAAAACCGTAATGACCCTGACTTGGTACAGGCATTTCTAAAGAAATGGTGGGTTGAATCAGATTTTAAAGCGCCAAACCTCCCGCTCTCATTACGGTTCAAAGTCTCCGGCTGTCACTATAACAGTATATAAATACAGGAACAAAATAGGTAAAATAGTTATCAAAACAGTACCATATTCAGTGAATGTAAATGTCAAAAACACTTTTACGTCACACATTGATAAACAAATATTTTTGACATTTTTCTTGAAACCGAGGAATATCGATACCTCTAACAGATGTATACATCACCGCTCACTGTTCTAAACTGATATAATCGTCTTTCTTTTGTTATTAACAAACAATTACTTGCGATTATGTGGAAATTTATCAAAGAAGAGAGGTAGAGCAAACATGATGCCGAATGGTCCTGTATTTTGACGTGAGCGTTCTGTATGATAAACTTCAAGTTTATAATTGATAACGTTATAAGATCTAAGAAGATATTATGTCTCCTTATGTTTTACAGAAATATCTTGTGTTTACAAATTCATTAACTGATTGGCGTCGTTATGTCAGCGATCGTCTGGTAGTCAGAGTTGCCTCTACCTAGTATCTATGGAATCAATTCCTCTCTCCACTAAAGTTTGGGTATTCGATTCCATAAATGGTGACGTTGTTGCCGCGATTGCATGACAGTTGCAATTACTTCTAACTATTCAGCGGTTCTATATTTTTGCTACAGTTTGTCAATGCGATTCACGCAAATGGCGACGCTTAGGCCGCGATAGTATGGTAATCGAATTTACATTTTCCAATGCAACCGGTGTCTATCTCCAATAGTGTGAGAATTCGATTGTCACCTATGGTGACGTCATAGCGGTGATGTTATGGTAGTCAGAATTATTAATAGAACAAATGTGTATCTCCAGTAGAATTGTTAGTTCTCACCAAAGCCGCGATTGCATGGTAGTTGGAATTACATCTTCAAATGCAACCATTGCCTAATTTGACTACAGTTTGTGGATTCGATTCGCACAAATGGCGTGGATATCGCCACTATAGTATGTAGATTAGATTCCTACCTATGGCCGTTATCGTGTGGTAGTTGGTTTCTTATTTTCTTATGTATTCAGTTCTTATCACCAACTCAGTACGACCCCTTCTCTTGTGGCTAGTGGTACTAGATACACTATTATGTAATACAGTTTGTCAGCGACAGATCGATGGTTTTCCTCCATTATTCCTGTTTCTTTCACCAATAAAGCTGACTGACTCGGTGAAAATTGACGTGTCGTTAGAATCCAATTACCCAGCATAACCTAATGTGATAGAAATAGATAAATATACAACTATTACAGTACATGTGTAAGACATTTTCCCGATAAAAACCGTCAGAATGACATAACAATAAACGTTTTGACACAAGTATGTAGAGAGGTTATACCATAAGGAGTATGATTATTGACAGAGAATTTACCCGTCACACTCTTGTTATAATGATATATCGACAAGGATGTATACGCATTTCATTCAATGGTGACAGACAATATCCCCATCAGATTATGTAACAATGATATCACTATTATTGTATACACATGAGATCCAATTTTAACACAACTATATTTTTTTCCAGTTGTTATCGGTGTCAACCAAAATACAATCAAAGTATCATAAAACCCAACGATTTTAATACCATGACAAAAATCTTTCATTGAAGTAAAAAACCTATCACAATGTTTATGATTGTCTGCCACTGATCTTTATTTTAAAGGAGTCCAATAAAATGGTTTGGTACAGGCATTTCAATAAAAAGCTATCGGGTTAAGCTAGTTTTATGGACACAAGCCTTCCCTCTTATTGGAACGGTGTGATCCAGTTTTCCACGTGTAAGTTAAAGGAATACAATCTGATAGTTAAGCAGCGGATTAATCTAGAGATATAGCAAACGTAATGATAATCATTTATAGCATTATACTGAGTGCATTTAAAACGTAGATACCTTATATTTCATGTAGAGTCCGGGTGGCTCAATGTGTTGGGTAGTTGGATTACCTAACAACTCATGCAAACATATCACCAATACGGCGTGTGTTCGCGCCCGGCTTTGTAAATTACAAAAAAGGGTGCCTTCGATTCGCAACCGCAAGTGATAAAGCTTACCGGTTGCATGCCCATGGTCGGTGGTTCTCTCCGGCTTCTTCCACCACTAAAGCTGGTCGCCATGATATAGCTGAAATATTGATGAAAGTGGCGTTAAAACACCAAAAATCAATCAATCATATATTTAATGCACAGGACGCGTTTCTTGAATAACCTTCTTCAGGTATGCTCATAAGGATAATAACAAAATTACCGAACTCCGAACAATTTTACAAAGGGAAAGTCAAGACTCATAAGTATAAAAACAGACAAAATCTGTCAACAACCGGAAAACTCTGAAAACCGTAAAGACCCTGCCTTGGCAGAGGCATTTCTAAAGAAATGGTGGGTTGAATCAGATTTTAAAGCGCCAAACCTCCGGTTCTCATTACGGCTCATAGGCGACATAATGGAATGCCAAATGATGTATTTGTCTTTTAGAGCTAATAACCAAAGATCTAAACAGGATACACAGAATCGGTTATCATTACCTATACATGAGTGAGTTTACCCTCAGTTTTAATAATTAATTTATATAGGTACTCAGTATAATTAAATTATATAGGTACTGTGAATTTCAAACATAAATATATTTATTATATAGATAGGTGTGAATTATGGGGATTTATATCCGTGAAATAAATTCCGATATCTCACATGTGAAATATCAGTTTTTTCCCGCCAGAACTACTTTTACACAGCTATAAGTGTGGTGGTTACGTCCCTTGTGGTGTTACGGTGTATGCACATACGATTGTAAACTGAAAAATTTCGGCGAAATGTTATTGACGACTTAGGAACATAACCAACAAGACGTCAATGACGTCATATGAAGACTTCCAGTTTGAAACGTAAAGATTAGACGTTATTTGGCTTCGTGTACGCTTCAATTTTGATACAATTTAGCTAAAATCAGTTTTCAAGGTAAGCATTTTAATCATTTTTGTGCATTGTTGTAAATATGACATATATAATTTCACATTTTCAAGATGGCAGATCCTTCCAGCTGAACCCCTTAGTAGCATTGCTCGTAGATTTATACGCGTGGAATGAAATATACAAATAAAAAAATAAATTATAAGAAATTTTGAAAGTCTATACAGTATAACTAAATCATACATTTTGAATATCAACATAAGACCACTCGTGACCAAATACGCATTAATGATTAAAGTTCCGTCCACTCGTTTAAGCATTATGCGTACTTTGGTCACTCGTGGTCTTATTTTGATATTCAAAATCTATGATTAGTTACACTATATAATATGAGACAGGCACAACCTGTTTAAGGGCGAAGCCTATTTGATGATAATGACAATTAAGAGGGAGGCATTTTGAACACCTTTTCCATAGACGAAAAAAAAAATTATTAAGGGGCGGAGATGTTTCTGGTCACGAATCTCAGAAAATTAAAAAAAATCCAAATAACGATTCACGGAAATTCCGACAAAGATTGAAGATTGGAAGATAAAATTTGCCATTTTTGAGAATTTCACAAATCACGGCGAATCAATAAGACACATAAATCGAGGGGCAAGAGAATAAAAAAAAGTACGACGGCAGAGGAAACTCGGACTACTCCAATCTCACAGATCATGGAAAAAAATGGTGAAAGAGAAAAAAAATGCATGCGTGGCAGTGAAAAGGGGAGTTAGGGTCAGACGAAATTGCAATGTTTTTAACCTTGCCATGGAAAATGTGCTTAAAAGCTTACCTGACAAAATCCGAGATCAGTTGTCTAGACATCATGCACAAATGCACTTCAAATCAAATGAAATGTACACATTTTTTAATCACTTTCAAATTGCGAGATCGTGGAGATGATCGATAGGTTTCCTGTATACATAAACACGATGCAGAGCTGTTCTTCAATGTTTGACACCAGCTCACACAGTTTTCAGAGACAGGATGACCATGAAGTGCATGAAATTTCATGTTTCCTCTCCGCAGCAGACGAAATGCAATACATTGTGTGCACACTAGAAAATGACGTTATCCATGTACACTGTAAACGATCATTTCTCGTAGCCATGGTAGCACGCGACTTTGATATTATAATTTTCTTTTAAGTTTATTTCAATTGATATAATTTCCTTTTAAATTTATTTCAATTGAGAAGAATTGAAATGGTTACAGATTTGCGAATTTCTTATTGAAATAATTTTTATTTTGTTTTTAAATACCACTTCGTTCTATAATTTCATACTTCCGGTGAACAGACATTTGGCTATGAATACATTTTGTAGAAGTATGACTTATTACCAAAAATCGTATAGCCTACCGTTAAAAGGGCTCCGCCCTTTATAATATGATAATAGGTGTTACCTAACTTGGGACGAAGTCCATTAAAAACATTTAAACAATAATATGAGACAGGTGCTACCTGTGGTGCCAGCGAAGCACAATCCACATTATCTAATATTTAAATCATGTAAATCATTGGGATGATTGACATAGAAATTTTACTTACCTTTGTGTACTTTTTGGAGTGTACTGTAGTACAATATAAGATTGAAATAGGCACGGCAATGAATCCTCGCGATTCTGAAAATTATCTGCCAATTTCACGCTCATCCAATGCATCAAAATAGTGTCAAAATGTTTTGGGCCGAGATATATCGGGGACGACTTTTTTAGGGCCGAGATATATCGGGGACAACTTTTAGCATTAATAACCGGAAGTAGCTCCAGATTACTGCTCAACCGATTTTCTGCAGATTTAACCATGTATTGGTTTCCGGTGTATCACTTCCAGTGCAGGAAATTTATGCCATTAGTGATATGGATCTGGAATCAAAATATTGCTATTCCTACCATAGTTGGGACTTCGTCCAATAATAATAAAAACGCAGACGTCCAATTTAGGGCGCACGAGTTTCTGAATTAATCCATATCAGGTACGCTCAAAGAGTTTGAAAATACCAAAGGAGTAATCAGAATCCGTAAATCGAAGAAGAACAGACAACACAATGGGTAAAAGTAAAAGGACAAAAGAACAAACAACGATCTACAAAACATATACATACAATTAAGATCGAGTTACATGAACCCCAACAAAACCGGGGGTCAACTCAAGCATTCCAGAAGGATATTCAGTTCCTGTTGCAATAGTGGCACCCGTCGTGCTAATCTAGTAACAAACCCGGTGATAAGTCATGAATGAGGAAAGGACCGGGAAATACTTACGACAAGTGGAACATATTCGTGGCCATTTGTGACACACATATTCCATAACGGTCAACCAAGTCGTGGTGGCGACCGTAATACTTTCGAAGTGATGACTTCAACTTAACCAACCTGGTTCAATATCTTCCTTGTTAGCAGTAACCATCTATCAAGAACATTCTGTTAGGAACCGCATGCTCTGGAATATCGTATCAACTGAGAGAGATATACTCCATATGAAGGTGCTTCTGGAATGTTGCTATATATAAATGGAAAGTTCACAATGGGAAAATTGAAATCATCTCTTTTGTCGTAAAGTTTCGTTCTTAGATATTTAGATATGTATACCGTTTGGCGAGCACCTCTTGTAGAGAGGTGTTGTTGATAATTTTAAGGTCACCAGTTATAACGTGGCCAGTCGGAATATATATGAATGGGGAACTTGCACATGTGTAATCAGAAGGCTTTCAAATCGTGAATATTGAGGTCATGCAACACCTTGTAGTTAGATATTTTTGATGCTAAAGGTATGGTATATGCATACGAGATTGTAGGTACTAGTTTAATTCCTAATCTTAGGAAATGATGCGATCATGAAAGTGTTTTCAACACGTGCCAATCCTCACATATAACCAAACGACCAGCGTTTTTATGAAGAACATTTATTTTGAATCCTCATAAAATGACATGATCGTCATCCCCGATATGATGCGAACTGACCATCATAATGGATTAGATGGATTTATGGTGTTTTACAATATTTCAGTTATAACGTGACGGTCAGTTTTATTGGTGGAGAAAACTAAGGTACCCAAAGACAACCGCTGACCTGTCGCAAGTCACTGACAAACTGTATCACATAATGTTGTATCGGGTAATGGATTAGACGGTTTACAAATTATGTAATAAACGTGTGTAGTGTCTGTAATTGTTATTAAGCTTCAGAGTGTATTAATAAATTATTATTGTTATTACATAATGATTTTATTTAAACAATGTTATTGGCTATCATGCTGTCACCTGACATTCCGTAAAATTTGATATTGTTTGATTAAAACTCGTATTGACTCACTTTCACTTTCCATTGCATTATGTATGACGTCATAATGAAGTGACTAATTTCATAATGACTTGGTTTCACTTTCACTTTTTATTTAATGTAATAAAACAATTATAGTCTTTTGTATCGGTTAATACGAGTTTTTATGGACCTTAAAAACGATATTCACCTCAGCCTAGAGGCTTCGGTGAATATCGTTTTGAAGGTCCATAGCAACTCGTATTGACCTCAACAAAAGACTATAATTGTATAATATTAACCTGTTTATAGATGATAGAATATCAACACATTTACAGAAAGTGATGGTGATCAATACTTAAGATAACCATATCAATTTAATTTAGTTCTATTTTTAGACTTTAGTGTTTAGCTTTAATTAAATTAGGGTAAAATTATATATGCCTTGAGATTGGAGGAACAGTCAGTAAAAACCATATAATGGTACTGAAATAGGAATTGCCAAAATATAATGAATAAGCAATTCAATTATTTGTATTTGTACTGCTTATTGGGAAATGTTTAGAGGAGTTTTCAAATATTTCTCTTGATTTCCAATAACTTTTAGCATTTTTAGAAGTGATTAACAAGATTTACAGAAATAAATAAGACGTATGAAGGTTATTCCAGAAACGCTTCGCACGCCCTGCAGTAGAACTGCTTACCCTTCGCGAGCACATGGGTTCACCCCCAGTTGTCTGGTGGGGTTGGTGTTGCTAAATTTTTTAGTATTCAGTGTTGTGTTGTGGTTGTTAAATTTGTCTTCTCTCTGTGTCTTGTGTGCCCAACGTTGCCCTTCTCTCTAGATTGTACATTCTTATTTGCCCCTTCGAGTATTCTGACTTTTATTTAATTCATCCACACTTGACATGGATTCTTTGTTCACTTGTGACCACCATGTAATAGTGGGCAAATTATATTATATTGCAGTAAATAGTTTCACTTCCCAAGTCCTTTGACGATACACGTGTTAACTAAGATAGACAGTAAGCTACTCTATCAAATGATGGATAAAGTTTATATCTAAGGACCGACATTTATATATTCTAGAGGGAAGAAGGGGACACAAATCAAAATATTTTTTTTCGGTATGAAAAATTAGTATTTTATCAAATTTTAGCAAACGGTTCTCCTTGAAAACTGCAGGGTTAGATGTTTTTTATTATTGTTAATATTTGCATCCTTCAAGATATTTATTTTTTCTTTAAAATGCGCTTACAGGAATAAAGCGTAGTCCCCACCCCTAATAGTGAAATGGCCGTTTTATCGGGGAATATACATGTCAAACCTATTGCAATATAAATCTCATTGAAACCACATTTTCTTCTATGCTTGAAATGTATTTTTTCTTTCCGAATAATTGACTTCTACACTTTAAATCGTTTACAGAAACAACCGCTAAATCAATGCGGAAACGTTGAGCCGTAATGAAAGCGGGAGGTTTGGCGCTTTAAAATCTGATTCAACCCATCATTTCTTTAGAAATGCCTGTACCAAGTCAGGGTCTTTACGGTTTTCACAATTTTCCGGTTGTTGACTGATTTGTCTGTTTGTATACTTATGAGTTTTGACTTTCCCTTTGTAAGATTGTTCGGAGTTCGGTAATTTTGTTATTACCCATATATTCAATAAATTGCATTGCAGTCAGAGACACGTGTGTAACGTATATTCATCTGTCCATTGCATATTTCTATATACGTATATACACATCCATCTAAAACATTCACTCGTGGGACCATTTCACATTGAAGCTTATCACAATGACAAGTAAAGTCATATTGTGACAGAGGGTTGCCGTAGTTAATCACCATCATTGTCTATATAGACAGATAACTGTTGCGTTATTTTTATTCTAAAGCTTAGACTGCTTTACAGAACAACCATTTAACTTCGGAAAAGGGAGAAAGGTGGGTACGTTTGGGTTTTTTTTCTGTCTCGCATATTTATGGAAAACTATGTCTTGACCAGAAAAATGTAAAAAGTATAGATCATCTGACCCAGCAATTTTCATCATGAAATGCTGGTCCAATTAGAAGAAAAGGTGCGAGATTTTCCAAAATATTTACAAAATCGGTGAATATTAAAAGTGCAGTCATGGTTCTATTTGTGCAAGATGCATTTGAAAACAGCTTGGATTTTATTGCCATATTTGGGCAATAAAACTAGCGTAACCCCGCCACTTTAAAGCAAAAATTACAATACCAATTAATTCAAGTTAATTCACAAAATTTAGTGGCGATAAACTCTGATTCGATAAGGACTAGGTAGATACAAATCAGACTAACAGACGATCGCTGACATAACGACGCCAATAAGTTAATGAATTTGCAAGCATAAGATATTTCTGTAAGACATAAGGAGACATAATATCTTCTTAGATCTTATAACGTTATCAGTTATAAACTTGTAGCTTATCATACAGAACGCTCACGTCAAAATACAAGACCATTCGGCATCATGTTTGCTCTACCTCTTTTCTTTGATAAATTTCCACATAATCGCAAGTAATTGTTTGTTAATAACAAAAGAAAGAAGATTATATCAGTTTAGAACAGTGAGCGGTGATGTATACATCTGTTAGAGGTATCGATATTCCTCTGTTTCAACCATTTTTCTATTGGGTTTTTTTTTGGCATTGCTCCGACAGTGTTTTTTTTTCTGTTTCCATTTTATTTCTATACCGTGATTACGACTACATTTTATAAAAGGACGTGCTTTTGAATATATGTGCCTTTTAAGTACGTTTTGCTGGAATGTATTTCAAATTATCAGTATTCAAAGGTGCAATGGTATGTAATCGTACCTTTATCTGGATCATTAATTCTTGAGGAAGAAGAGTAATGAATGACATGCATATTAAAATACTACGAAGTGGCGTTGTATGATCTGCCTTTTTATTTTTCTCGGAATTATTTTTGCTTCGCAATATATGTAGTTAACAAATGTACACAAATGTGTCAACAGAAGAAATGATTGGCTTTCCATTGCAGGCTAGGGATTGTTTTATGCTCATTTCGTGGTAGAACAGCAAACAAATCAGTTGTCTAGGTTCTATTTAGCAAATATTTCATGGTACTAATGGCCATTTGGCCCGAAGTGCCATGAACTATTTGTTATATTATACTCAATACATGCAAATCTGTCAGACGACATGTTTTGTTATTGTATATCTAAGACAAAAAACGAGTTCGGACAAAATCGGGATGAAAACATTATATTGATCGGGCCCGGTCAATATATAGCAAATAGTTCATGGCACTGAGGGCTATATGGCAGTATATGGACCGGTCCGTCACCAAAAAAATTGTTTATGGACCGAAGCCATTTCCCTTTACAACTTATCCCTAGTCACAAAAAAGCAAACAAACAAACAAACAAAAAACAAAAACAAAAAGCAAAAAATGCAACAAAATCAAAACAAAACACAAATAACACAAAAACGCAAAAACAAAAAGCAAAAAATACACACACCCAAAAAAAAACAACAAAAAAAAAAAAAACAAAAAAAAAGTGCGTCAAAATAAAAAAAAAGTATTATTTGTATATATGTAGTACACAAGAATAAACAACAGTATCGACAGAAGCAAAATGTACCACTCAACTGCATGCTAGTAGCAGTTTCACACTAATTTCCATGGTATGAGCTATAACCATTTTTGAAGACCCTACCGTGACTGTCAAATGTAGAACAGTAATAGAAGTCTTGTTGCTTTAATTAGATTTGTGTCTAAGTGTAAAATTAAATAGTCTCTTTATATGTGTTTGCTTGCAAATAATTAATACATGAATTTACCTTTCATGTCTGAATAAGATTAAATTTGCACAACAAACCATGATTATGAAATGTGAAAATATTCCTAATTGGTGACAAGATAGCGATTGCTCTCTCTCTCTCTCTCTATATAATTTTCATAGAGAACCAAAGTATCTCATAACGTGCAGCAATCATCACAATATTACCTATATAAAAATTAAAAATCCTTTCAAACCACTTGTCTAACTTCTCTCTCACTCCCCCCCCCCCCCCCCCCCCCCCCCCCCCCCCCCCTCCCCCCGCTTCGCTTTCTCGCTCTCTCCTTGTTATAAAATTGTAATAGAGATACAAAGCTGCTTTTAACTTGTAACAACCAGCACAATCTTACCTAATTAACAGTCCTTTCAATCTAGTTGTCTCACCGTATTAAGGTTGACAGACGTTTATAGCCTCTGAAACATTAAAGGCATTTCAATTAATCACGAACGTTATCTTAATATGTCTTTGGTAGAATTTCTAGCCAACTATCCACTTTCTAATATCCCTTTTCTTCCTTTCATCTTAGAAGTTTATTTTTAAACAAAATCTAATGAAAATGTGCTTAAAATGGGTTGTATTTTTTTCCATCAGTTTACCTTGACATATTTTTTTTTTTTTTTTTTGGAAACTAACAAAATCACATTTACATGAATGAACTATCTTTGCTAATAAACGTTGGAGAACACGGAAGGAGCAATCATAAAATGGACAATCCAGAGAAACCGGTAACACAGGATGCATCAAACGAAGAAATTATTTAGCACGACGGAGCACCTGAGTTCACCCCTGGTATTAGTGGAGTGCGCATTGCTCGATCTTTAGTTTTCTGTGTAATATTTTGTAGATCGTTGTTTGTCCTTTTGTCCTTTTTGGTTTGGTCATTGTGTTGTCTGGCCTTTTTCGATTGACGGATTCTGATTACCAATCAGTTATCATCAATCTTATCTGTCAAAGAATACTAACAAGGCTTGACCCATTCACAGACAAGTGGTTATTTTTCAGTCTATTTTCAGTACAAAACATATGCCTATTTCAAGTTTTAGTTTAATACAGAACATTTGTCGTTAAAATGTTGAAAGTAGTTGAATATTGCGCACAGAAAAAACAAAGCAAACCAAGAGCTCATAGTTGATTTTTGATGGGGTTCGTGTTGCTCAATATTTAGTTTTCTGTGTAGTGTTTTGTAGATCATTGTTTGTCCTGTCCTGGTGTGTTTGTTCTTCCTCTTTTGGTCACTCTATTTTCTCTCCATCAATTTACAGTTACGGATTACCCTTTTGCCATCTTCAAAGTTTTCCTGGAGTAATAGTCAATATTCATGGTCTATAAGTGATATAGTATATACAACATTCCTTTAGATAAAGCTAAATGATTTGTCAATAACAAATCTACCATTACATATTTCGTCACTTCTACTAGCTAAATAGGAGTGATTTCAGATTGTATCGGTTGTAATGTATTTAGAACAATTAAACGTTCACATACCAGATACTTACTTATACAGATGACACGTTTCTGGAATAACTTTCATAAGGTACCCTCACAGTCTAAATATTAGAAAGTCTTTAGGAGCAAATAAGGGTAATAACAAAATTACAGAACACTGAGCAATCTTCCAAAGGGTAAGGCAAAACTCATCAGTCAACAAACAGACAAAATCAGTCAACAATCGGAAAACTGGGAAACCGCAATGGCCCTGACTTGGTACAGGCATTTTCAAAGAAATGGTGGGTTGAATCAGATTTTACGGCGCCAAACCTCCAGCTTCCATTACGGTTAAAAGGTTCCGGTTGTCACTATAACAGCATTTTTAACAATACTGGAACAAATTAGGTATAATAGTAGTCGACGCAGTACTAAACAACTGGACCATACACATGATAGTCAAAATTAGCTATGGTTACCTATGTCTAATGGAGACTGACTTTAGCTTCAATAGATTAACATTATTGAGAATATAATACTTTTTTAGAGATGATGTAGTTATAATAAACGTTAGAGATTGCCGAACGGGCAATCAAAAATGGACAATCCAGTGAAACTGGCAACATAGGGTACACAAGAAGAAGACAACCAAAGCACACCACTATACGCAACCAGAAACACATAGCCTAAATAAGACATACAGTCAAACCTGTCCATGCATTAAGAAGTCACCTGTATTAAAAGGTCACCTTTTTCTTGTCCTGTCATATAAAATTTCATATGAATTGAACCTCTTTTAAGAGGTCCCCTGTCATATAAGCCACCTTTTCTTTTTCCCAAAGGTGATCTCTTAATACAGGTTTTACTGTAATTTATGCTAGTTTACCTCCCATGCTAACTAAATGTTTTTTCTATGATTTATCTTTGATCAGATACAGATCAAGATCAATATCTTTCAATTGATTTCAACTTTGAGTTGAAGTATGATACTTGGTATTCCTGAACTGTCTCAGATATTAATTGTAGACACAATATATCAATCATTTTAATAATTGGCAATCAAAATATACATAACTGACAAAGTTCTCTCATTAGAATTATGCTACAACGTTATCTCTGAGAAAAAAAACCGTTACATGTAATTTGCTCAATCACCCAATCTATGTCATTTCATTTGCTATGTCTGTGCTGTGGTTACAATGGTTTAATGATCGAGGAATGGTATTCCTTACAATATATATATAAACCATTTTACTTATGACAATCAAAATTGTACATGTACATGACCAAGTTTAATATATCTCTGTTTTTAATCATTGGAATTCTGTTACAACGCTGTTCAAGAAATAAACTATTGCTGGAAATAACATTACATGTGATTTACTCAATCAACCAATCTATATTATTTCATTTGTTATGGTCACTGTGCTGTGGCTATATTGGTTTAATGGATGATAAGTGTTTCATTGAGAACGAGTAACACACACGAAGCATAATCAGGATTAACATTTATGAATCCAGCTGACAGTAATATGACAGTAATATGACAGCAATATGACAGTAATATGACGGTAATATGACGTGAAATTGACAGTAACAATTATTACATATAATGACACTGGCAATAAAACAGAGTTGAGGCTAACGAATATACTTAAAAGAATTGATCTTATACGAGATACTCTCAACACTGACGCGTATGATATAAAATAAGACATATTTAGTGGCATTCTTGTTACTTGATCTTTAATTTTATGTGTAATGATTTGCAGATCGTTGTTTGTCCTTTTGTTCTTTTTCTTTTGTCCATTGTGTTGTCTGTTCTTCGATTTACGGATTCTGATTTGGTATCTTCAAACTCTTCTCATATGTGATATTGCATGGCTTCATGTTACCACTTATATATATACCACGGTTTTCCGAGTAAAACGGTTAAGCAATCGCACGCTTCCTCGTTCGATTGATCAATAGTTTAACTCGGAAATCGTCGTATAAATATAACATATGTCATAGAAATGAAACATATCTGACATTGCTAATAGCTCACATAGCATTATATATAGCTACATGTATTGATTACTTTATAAATGATTTCATTTATTATTGAAATTTACAGTAACCAATGTATGTACTTATTACTAAAGTAAAGTTCCCTTCCCACGGGCATAGCTTACCTTAGTTGATTTCGGTTATCCCTTTTAGGCCCTTTGCTCCCATAAATAGATAACTCGGGAAAACCGTGGCATTAATATTGCATCTACGTTTTAATAGCAAATATCTTCAATTTATAGAGATATTCAATAAAGTTATATTTACTGTAATAAATATGTTGTACATTTAAGATCATAGCCGTTCAAGTGTTATATATAATGATGTCTAATAGATCTTTTACTATATTTGCCTATTCAATTATTCAATGGTGTCGTCTGCTTCTGATGGTAAATGCAATAAAGTCCTCAGAAGTGTTATTATAGAGATAACACAATCAGTCAACTCTCTAATACAATATGATATAGTGTTAGGAATTATTAGCAAATAATCGTTACTAGTTGAAGATGTGTTGATTTCTCCTAGGGGGCTCTGATTACCGTTGATTGGACCGATATACGATCTAGGTCAGAGTTCATAGTTAATTATGAATGAAGCATGAGTTACACTGATCTAAGGACAAGTTCATGTTTAATAAATGCTAAAGAAGGCTAAAAGGGATGATGAACTGGACACGTTATGATATGATGTAACGTCTTTGTTTAATAAACGTTTGGGAAAACCGCAATCATGAATGGAAAATCCAGATAAATAGGCAAAATTGGATACAAGATAGAGAGCGAAGGCAATCAAGTGGAAAAGCAACACTGGAATATAAAAATCAGAGTGACACCGACACCACAAAAAAAAATAAACCAAGGTGTACATGTGCTTATGGTGGCTGGATGTTCATCTACCTATGCTATTTGTGCTTATCACTACTTGAGTTTTGTGTTAGATTTTCGCCCATTGTGAGGTGTACGCTACCTCATCGGAAGCATGTCATTGCGTAACTACAGATTCCTCCAGCAAGAAAACTGACCGCCGCCACGAAACAGTTCAAATATTGTTGAAAGTGGCGTTAAACGCTACATGTAATAAGCCTAATCCTAATTTAATTTGAAAGGCACAGGGACATTCTCTATGACTTTCAAAATGAAATGGCATCAGTACCTGTGACCTGGTCTGAAGCTGATTTAAAAAAAACAACGTCTCAATAGTATTGATCTTAAAAAACGTATTTAATTTACTTTGAAGCTTTTAATTTTGTTTATTTCGACCATGTGATCCATACACAACTTACATTGCTGCCAGTATATGAGCAATACCGTGTCATATAGGAAGCAGGAACTCCTTATACTTCACCGCCACCTGGTTTCACCTCTGATTTATGGTGGGTTCCGTGTTGCACATCTCTTTAGCTTTCTGTGTGGTGTGTTTTGCTTGCTTGTCGTCGTCCTGTGTCTTGTGTGACCAATGTTGCCAGCGTCTCGGGATTATTCCTTCGCGGTTTTTTTAACTGTTATTTGACATTTTGTCATTTAATAATTGATAGAACTTTTTTGTCGACATATGGATATGATGCATTAGGAATGAATTGAATCAAAATTAGATATTTATACTATAACTAATTGACGAGTTTCATTATCAAAAATATGTCACGAATGACCAAATATCACAGTAACTCACGAATGCGCGCAGCGCATGAGTGAGTTACAACGTTATTTGGTCATGAGTGACATATTTTTGATAATGAAACTCGTCAATTAGTTATAGTATTTATTATATAGATAAAATGTTTAGAATCGAATTTAATATAAAATGAGATTAATTGCACTATATTACGTGTGTAGGGTAGGGATATACTATAATGTGTATCGCTTCAAAAGCATGGCGCCACTCACCCACGACAATAAAATAATTAAAATGCTTACCTTGAAATATTATATTAGTTAAATTTGATCCAAACTGAAGCGTACACGAAGCCAAATAACGTCTAATTTTTACGTTTCAAACTGAAAGTCTGCATACGACGTCGAGAACGAAATGGCGCGAAATATAGCGAGAGTGAAATAAAAATGGTAAATTCAGTGAAATTATCGTTTTTATTTAACTCGGAAATCACGGTATTTCATCGATATCTATATAATACGCTCCCGAAGTTCGGGAGCGTTAATGGTAGAAGTATGAATATGTACTACTATGGCACTTCAAAATCTTCAACAATATGGCTGTCAAACCGGAAATAAATTAAAAGAAAAATCACGTGACCTAAACCGGAACTCTAGTCAAAATAAAAATGAAACAATGTTCGGTAGCGGATACGAAAACTGTTCGGAGTTTGGAGTTTTAGGTGGTGTTATTTTTAAGCTTGATATTTTGTAAACAGGAAGAAAAATTACTGTTCTTCGGGAGCGTTTCAGGTTGCACCTGCCTCATATTAATAATTATTATTATATTATATTAATATATTCGTAATATATAACAGCATTGATTATGACCGTATATGAAGGGTTGACTATCAAAGAGATTGTGAATAAAAGGTTACCTGATATGACTCGATATTGAATGTCGGGGGATATCAAAATGAGCCGATACAAACGTAGATATCAGTGCGAACGACACGTTACCGGAATATTTGTTAATTTGATGGTGTTTAACGCCACTTTCAATAATATTTCAGTTGTATCGTGCCGGTCAGTTTTATTGGTTGAGGAAACCGAACGACCCGGAGAAAACCACCGACCTGTTGCAAATCACTGACAAACTTTATCACATAATGTTGTACACCTCGCCCTTATCGAGATTCGAACTCACAACATCAGTTGTGATTGGCATCCATCTCAGTGCGAACTCCTTCATCAGGTGCGATCAAAGTCAAAAAGACAAAAATAGCCAAATCGTTCAAGGTCACCTACGTATAATAGAGGTGAACCTTAGTTTTGCAAATAAATTGTATTATTAAGGAACTGGAACTTTAATTAAATTAAATGTGCTTAATAAGCCATGTCAGAGTTGTATCACTGACTACCAGTTAATCGGGTGGTTACCATGAGGACTATGGCTGTAGAGTCAATTTATGTCACCAAATTTTAGAGGAAAACATAAATTGACCTGAAAGATGTATAAATTTAGAGAAAGCTGACTATTTAAGAAATTTCCGAAAAAAAATACCAAAAAAAAAAGATTACTATTGTTCAAGAAATTTCCGCAAAAATTATCAGCATAGACCGATTTCTCGCGTCCAATGGAAAAAGCCCTAATATGTTCAGCGTGAACAAATCTTCTGAATCGAGAGAAAAGTTCGAACACTCCCCCTCCCCTCCCCACACACACACACCACACCTGAAAGTGAATGGTCGGAATAATAATCACAAGTTGCTTCGCATCGATGTACAACAATGTATTTGTTTTCGCTCCATTGTTTATGATATCCAATTATCATGATTTTAAATTTATCGCTTAAGGGGTTGCAAAAATTTTAAATAATTTAACAGCTTGGTATGAATATTTTATTAAAGTTGATATGTTTTCTACGTTTTGATGTTTATTTTGTGTTTGAATATGGAGGATAGTATCTTAGATTACACTATAACTAAGGTATGATTATTTCGTATAATGCATTATTATATTTATCAGTTTTATTATGATTTTGATGTTATCACCATGGTGACGATGTTGACAAAATGCTGTCATCTAAGATTACTTATTTCACAGGTACACAATCAATGAAGTTATATTTAGTTTTCCACTCGTTCAAAATTAATGAAGTAATATTTTGTTTTTCAGCGGTTCAAAATTAATAGTGTACTATTTTGATTCTCACCGGTTCAAAATTAATAAGGTAATATGTTCATTTTCACTGGTCCAAAATTAGTGTTATTTTGTTCTTCGCCGGTCCACAATTAATAGTTAGTAATTTGTTTTTAACCGCTTCAAAATTAATGAAGCTATATTTTGTTTTTCACCGGTTTAAAATTAATAGTGTACTATTTTGATTTTTTTCACCGGTTCAAAATTAATAGTGTAATATTTTGTTTTTCACCGGTTCAAAATTAATAGTGTAATATTTTGATTTTCATCGGTTCAAAATTAATAGAGTATTATTTTGTTTTTCATCGGTTCAAAATTAATAGTGTAATATTTTGTTTTTCATCGGTTCAAAATTAATAGTGTAATATTTTGATTTTCATCGGTTCAAAATTCATAGGGTAATATTTTGATTTTCACCGTTTCAAAATTAATAGTGTAATATTTTGATTTTCATCGGTTCAAAATTGATAGTGGAATAATTTGCCTAATGAACAATGTCAAGGCAAAGGTGAATTTTAGAGATGAAATGAAACGCCATTGTCTCTTTATATACTCACGTTCAAAATTAAACACACCATACCTTTCCTACTCCAATAGCTCAGGCGAGGTGTACTTGATACAACGATATGCTTAACAAATTGTCAGTGACTTGCGACAGGTTATCTCCGGGTACTACGGTGTCCATCACCAATAAAACTGACCGCCACGATATAGCTGAAATATTGAACACCATAAACCCCCCTTTACTCCAAGTATTAGGCTTGTGTGCGTCTTTCCTGACCTAGAAGCGAAGAAACTCATTTGCCTAATTAACTGTATATCATAAGAACAACTGTACTGTATAAATCTATATTTCTTGTATATTATTACACGTAAAACAGCTGCATTTGTTTATTGTTGTTACTGGTAGGGGTGGCGGGAATATATAATTATATAATCTGTGATGGCTATTCTTGATTCAAACTAGATCCTACATTTGACAGATTTAATATATTCTATCGCATTATCAATTTTCATGTATTGTAAATCGTTGTTTCCCCTTTTGTACTTTTTCTTTTGGCCATTGTGTTGTCTGTTCTTCCTCTATATACGGATTCTGATTACCCCTTTGGTATCTTTAAACTCTTCTTTCATGATTTTATAATATTACTTCTTATATTTATTTTTGATTGTTGAAATATTTTACCCTAACTATTTTGCATAACCGGAATGTTTAGAGATTTATTGATTGTGTTGAAATATTCAGAAACTGTACTACGTTACGGATCAGAAACTTGATCTATTTGTACTTGTATCATTAAATAGTCATCCACAGTTTCACTAATCGATGAAAATAATACATTCAAGTATCAATGTGTGAAGTATATGTACTCCCATGTTGAAAACACTTGCATGGTCGCATCATTTCACTGAGATAGGAAGCTTGGGCCAAGGCGTGCCTCTACAAAAAAAACATTTGATTAAATATCAGAATCGCTATAGTGAATTTGAATGTTGAAAATAGTGTTGCCTATTTACAAAATATTATATCTACGTTTTAATTTGATTTTTTGTCATAGTGAATGATAAATATTTTGGAAAATATAATTTAAATTTGAAAAGCAACTCTATACAATATATACATTGTAAGAATTTGATCTCATAAAAGAAGCTTAACCCTGCCACTTTTTATTGAGGAGCCTACACCAAACGAGGAAATTGAGCGGTCATGTATATGTGCGTTAAGTTGAAGTCACCATTATGACTTGGTTGACCGCTATGGAATGTCTCATTTTCTCTTTCACGACTTATCACCGGATTTGTAACTAGATTAACACAACGGGGACCACTAGTGGATTAGGAACTGCTTAACCTTCCGGAACACCTGAGTTCAGCCCCGGTTTTTAGTGGGGCTCGTTTTACTCGATCTGTAGTTGTATATGTATGTTTTGTAGTTCGTTGTTTGTCCTTTTGTACTTTTTTTTTTGCCCATTGTGTTGTCTGTTCTTCTTCGATTTACGGATTCTGATTACCCCTTTGGTATCTTCAAACTCTTCTTACGGGTATCGATTTTTTCTCTTTGAACTTTGAACTTTCATTGTATTGCACACATTTGAACATTTCGATTATATGCAACTATATAAAGTTTTTGATTCGTCATTATTGATTGGCTTATTAATTATTAGTGTCTATATTGATTGTCTGTGTCAAAAATAATATCAAAACAAAAGACAATCCATTGTACAAGTCACTCGGGAAGTGTCGTATAACATTATGAATGTTATCCTTATCATTATCTGGCTGTATGCATTAGAGCCATGTATTTAAAAATTCAATTATTAAATAGATATATCAATTAGTTTGTTCTTCTGGTAAATAAATTATACTCCCGAATAACCATCTCAAGTGTAATGTTTGGAAAAACCTACCCATGACCTGGAATTTTTCTCAGGTCAGGGGGTCGTCGTGGACGTGACCGTATGATATTTGGATTAACAACCACCTATGCAATTAGTGCCTATCACCACTAACGTTGTGAGTTTGAATCCCGCTCATGGCGAGATGCATCCGATAAAACATTATGTGATAAATTTTGCTTGTGACTTGCAGCAGTCGTTGGTTTTCTTCAGTAACTCCTTGTTCCTGCACCAATAAAACTGACCGTCATGATATAGCTGAAATATTATTGAAGTTGCGTTAAATACCGTAACCCTTACCCTCTTCCCCTCAATATGGACAGGGATTCTTATTATTACTTGTCAGGTACGTGTTCTCCTCGCATTCATTAAGTCTCTTGGTCAGGATAGAGCTCAAAATGGGCTGAAAGTGACGATAACCTCCATCATTCCTCATTAATACATCAATATTATATTGCTGTGTACTTATGTTAACTGGCATTATATGTGCCTAACCCAGCACAGGACCCGGATTTCAACATGTGCCGTAGTTTTATTTGTCTTCAATGGTTTGAAGTGATAAGTGATTATTCATTTTGCTGATATTGGTGAAATTGTTGCCCGTCACTAATTAAACTCCTCTTTAGACGAGAGGTAGCTGTTTGTTTTGTTGATATTGGTGGAATTATTGACCTTCACTGTTGAAACTTTCTGTTCATAATATACTATTTTACCTGAAAAAAGAGCAAAATTATCTACAACTCATTTTATATTTATTGACTTAGTGACGTATGGCCTTACAAATACCAGGAAATTCCTAATACCTGAATTTCTAAAAACGGATATGTATGTAAGGTACCATGAAAGAAAATTCAATTTCCTACTTTAGGTAATAGAGTATAATCTATCATCTGTTTGCTTAGTATTATCACCTTTAATCCAGCAACCGTGTGATTTTGAGTACTAATTAAGGGGGTCAAATAAACTTCAGTGTTATTAGGGCATGAACCTAATAAAGCATTCATGATATCTAATTAATCTTTTGACTTTGAAATATATAATAAAGGTTATTCCAGAGACGCTTCATTGCACACTACATCTAAAAGCCAGTTTTTCTTTATAAGTATCGTTAATAGAGCGTTACCTTACGCTATTAGTCCTTAAATGTCGGATATAGTGCTTTGGATGACCGTTGTACCTGTTAAACGGTCAGGCGGTAACAGGTCCGTTTAACAGGTACATCTGTTCTCCTTATTATAAGTAAAGGAGAAATTGTGTAACGGTTTGATATGACATAGTATTGATTCTCTGTAGTGGGTTAATATCTGGCTGCAAAATAAGCCTTGTTCAATTAATAATATATATTTAAAGATTCTGTAGTGGTTGGGGTTTTTCGAAAGGTCACTGACAACGATTTTGATTATATGGTTGCAAGAACTAATTATATTTATTAAATCTTTTGTTACATGTCATCACAAAGAAGAGTTTCAAGACCCCAAAAGGATAATCATAATCCACAAATCGAAGAACAGACAGTGTAATGACGGACGAACAACGATATACAAAGCACTACACATAAAACTAAGGATCGAGTAACACGAACCCAACTAAAATCGGGGGTGAAATCATGTTCTCCGCAATGGTAGGCAGTTCCTGGTTCTCTAGTGGCATCCGTCGTGTAACTCTAGTTACAAACCGGGTGATCAGTCATCAATGAGACCCGGAAGTGCTTACAAGGAGTGGAAATAACCATAGTAATTTGTGACAAAGATATTCCGACTGTACAACGTTCGAAGTGATAGCTTCAACTTAACCAATATGAACCATTGCTTCAGTAACTTCCTTGTTAGCTGCAATTAAGAATTGGATGCATTTTTTATAATCATGTGACCACTTCATAGCCAATCATGTTGTAACATTTCAATGAAAAATGGAAGTAATGTAATTATTTATCTATCAACGAAATCCTGATAGGAACCACAAAGCTAAATAGCAACATTTAAACATGTTATCATCTGTTGTTTCTTTGTGGTAACATGTGATCTTTATGGATGTTGCAAATGATGGGTATGATATAAAGAAAAACGTTACGTAATTTATAATCTGTTAGCCAATCACAATTATATTTTCTGCAGCCACTGATGGTTGTAAGGCAGCCGTTGCCCAATCACCATTCGACTTTACACGACAGTGTCCGATAAATTATTCTATTTTGCTTGCTTCATTATAGATCCCCAATGTTGTTGCAATTAACTTGTTCATGAAGCGTATGATAAATAATTCATCAAATAGTGGTCATTTCCGTAACTCGAACATGTGTTATCCGACATTCATTCTTCTATTATGTTTTCTTTGTATTATTACATAGTCGTATATCAGACAGTTATTGGTCTGATTGAAGCATTATTAAACATAAAACTGTTATTGATATTGTCTATCTATATAATCCTACCGTCTGCTGCACATTATATAATCAACAGAGCACAGGAAAGTGTTTACCGACCTGTCAAGATGCATCCGAAAAATTGGAAAGAACGTTTATGGAGTGAAAACAAACCCTGAAAATATTAATTATCTAATACAGTAATGATAAAGCTGGAAAAGAACTAATATAATCCAGCCACTTTTTCCTGAAGTGTCTGAACCAAGCTATGAAAAGTCATATATAGGTGGTAGGAATATCTTGCATTTGTTCCTATGATGCTGCATAATGATGATGGCAGTTTCTGAAAACATCTTGCTAGAATCGGAGTGCTTGATAGTGTAAGATTTGCCACTTCCTCTGTCTGTTAGTCTAGAAAGGTGAATAGTTCTGCAAAGAGTGGAGAGGTCAAATGTTATAATGCTGGTGGACGAGGAAAATGCCCTTGATTGTATCTGCTCTCCCAGATCTTTACATATTTCAGAATCCAGACCTTGATTGTATGTTTAGAATTTTGCAGAATCCAAGCCACCTCTTGAGTAGCTAGGGTCACTACAGTATATATTTAAGCCTGATTTTGATCGAATATATGTTAGACTCAGTTCTCTATGCATTATGTTCAAAATCTTATCGTTAGTTTAGTTTAAACATATTTTTATTTGCTAAATATAACAAATAGGGATCGGACACAAGTTTTTCCAACTTATGAAGTCTTCTCCCGAATACAATAATTTACAATATGGATTAGCATGCGCAATGAAATGATATAATATGTATATAATAGCATAGAGTTAAATATACAAAGAATGACTATATACAAAAACATAATTATAGACAATATACGAAAAAATAAAAAAAAAATAAAGAAAAAAGAAAAGAGAATAAATACTTTTGGAGATGTGTGTTGGTTCTTTAGATCATTTAGACAATTGTAAATCTTTCGGAGTCTTTAATATATTTAAAAGCATGTTTAAAAATGGTTATATTTTCTTCATATGTTAGGAGATCACTTCCTTTTGTCAGTAGATTTACATCAATCTTATAAATCTTATCGTTATGTATTCTGTACCACCACAGTCGAATAGGGAATACTTTTTCATCCGAGTGTTTGCTAAATATGTCGAACACAAAGTAGGTTAATGGTTGTGGTTCCTATCAGTATTTCTCTGATAGAGGGTTGCTGCTAAGAAAACTGCTACTGAGCCAAGGGTTCCCATTGGTTAAGTTGAAGTTATCACTTCGAAAGTTTTACACTCGCCACCATGACTTGGTTGACCGTTTTGGAATATCTGTGTCACAAATTCCCACTGATATGATCATCTTGTCGTAAGCACTTCCCGGTACTTTCCTCATTCATGACTGATCACTGGATTTGTAACTAGATTAACACGACGGGTGCAAACCGTGGAGCAGAAACTGCTTACCCTTCCGGAGCATTTGAGTTCACCTCCGGGTTTTAGTGGGTTCGTGTTACTCGATCTTTAGTTTTATTTGTATGTTTTCTAGATCGTTGTTTGTCCTTTTGTAGTTTTTCTTTTTGGTAATTGTGTCCTTCTTCGACATACGGATTCAGATTACCCCTTTGATATCTTCAAACTCTTTTTTCTCCATGTGTTTGCTAAATATGTCACAAAATCAATATGATAAGTGTCAGAGTGACAATCTGATTAAGATCAGGCTAGTGTCAGTACAATGATCGATTACCTACATACTGTGATTCCAGGTTCTTTTATTAATATTATTTTACCTATTTTGTTCAAGTATTGTTATAAATACTGTTATAGTGACAGCCGGAAACTTTGAGCCGTAATGAAAGGGGGAGGTTTGGCGCTTTAAAATCTGATTCAACCCACCATTTCTTTAGAAATGCCTGTACCAAGTCAGGGTCATTACGGTTTTCACAGTTTTCCGGTTGTTGACTGATTTGTCTGTTTATATACTTATGAGTTTTGACTTTCCCTTTGTAAGATTGTTCGGAGTTCGGTAATTTTGTTATTACCCTTATTTATTAATATTATTAGAAAATCATAATGTTTATTCTTTGGTATGTCAGTCATTGCAACTGAATTAGCATTTTATGTCGTTGAGGAAGTAGAAATAAAATGACAATCTGATTAAGATCAGGCTACTGACAGTAAAATGATCGATTACCTAGATTTGTTGATTCCATTTGTCGTGAATATTATTGTTAGAAAGTAATATGTTTTTACCTTAGTACATTTTGTATTTTAGTCATATTGCATCATGTTCTTAATTAGAATTTCATGTGGCATTTCATTTCGTTGGGTTTTACCCATAAGGCGGCAAAAAAAGTGATACCCAACTCGAGGCATTCAATTGTGTTTGGTTGTCCCAACGAAATCTACGAAAAGAGGTAACAGACGAGTTTTTTTTTCAAACTTTCTAGCGATTATAACTAATATTATAATCAAAATTAAATATATTATGTATAAAAATCTTTATTACAACGCTGCTCACCCAACTATATAAACGTTAGAGAATATCGAAGGGCAATCAAAAATGGAAAATCAAGAAAAACTGGCAACATACGATACACAAGACGAAGAAAAACAACACAAAAGCACAAAACAATATGTGTTGGACACCACTATAAACAAACAAATTCAATAAAGTGAATAAGAAATAAGGGTAATAACAAATTTACCGAACTCCGAACAATCTTCCAAAGGGAAAGTCAAAACTCATAAGTATATAAACAGACAAAATCAGTCAACAACGGAAAACTAGGAAAACCGTAATGACCCTGACTTGGTACAGGCATTTCCAAAGAAATGGTGGGTTGAATCAGATTTTACGGCGCCAAACCTCCCGCTTTCAATTAGCCCCTACAAACAACTGCAGGTAATGAGGACCCGAGCAGAACTTTTATGCGGTAGTGTTCACATTTTACTCGCATGTCGAATAGACTTGCAAGACCGCATCATTTAACAGATAAGAGAGCTGAAGGCCCATGGAACTCGTTTAATGCAACCACATTTTTATTGAAGTGTCTGTTAGGCTGTACGAAACCAGGGACATGAGTGGTCTTGATTTAAATTACAATTACTGTTGGCCAATATTTCGGGTCCCTTTAATTGCTGTAATATCATTGTATTGAATAAAATAATACAATACTATAAAATAGGGGCTTTAGATGCATTCAATATTTCTTTTATGGGCCCATATAGCTAGCTTAACTAGGCCATTTATTTTTATTGAAGTGACTGTACCAAGACAGAGAGGTCATGTATTTTTGTGTTACGGATATCAGTTTTGTCTCTTTCTATATTTTTTTCTATTGAATTTTAGGACTGTCCAAACAGTATTGTATTTTTCCTCATTTATTCCCATGCTGTATACAGGAAATAGTTATTATTTTTTTTTTTTATGTATTTTGGACTGTTCTGACAGCGTTGCGTTTTGGTATGTGCTTTTCTCCTTTATTTTAATATCATTCTGTATACAGAAAACAATCTAAGTTCAAATAATCAATATTAACAGAATAATGTTTGTACTATTATACCATTCATCAATGTTTGAAGGATAATTGTTAGTTGACCTCGTGTAATTATAGTGTTTTTACAGATTTATATTACTTGAATTAAGTTCATTAATACCAGAATAACTGTTTGTCTATAGAACACTAATAGTGGGCGGGATGATTTACAGTTTACATTAGTTTAAGAGAAAGAGGAAATCGATGATAAAGTTAAAGGAAATGAAATAAATAGTACATGTGTATTAGATATATGACTATTCATGTGGTATATTGTCACGAGTTGCGACAGGGCGGAGATTTTCTTCGGGTATTCCGGTTTCCTCCACCGATAAAACTGACCGCCACGATATAACTGAAATATTGTTGAAAGTGGCATTAAACACCATAAAACAAACCAAACCAAACTATAGTCACGAGTTGCATCCTATAATGTGCTAATTGTAACTTATTTCTAAAAGTGTCTGTATTATTAACCCTACACTGTATTATTGACCCTACACTGTATTATTGACCCTACACTGTATTATTAACCCTACACTGTATTATTGACCCTACACTGTATTATTGACCCTACACTGTATTATTGACCCTACACTGTATTATTGACCCTACACTGTATTATTAACCCTACACTGTATTATTAACCCTACACTGTATTATTGACCCTACACTGTATTATTGACCCTACACTGTATTATGCACACCATTTTTTAGTTTTTAGTTATGATTTAGAATTGCTTTAGAGAAAGAGGAAATCGATGGAAAAGTTAATTTGAATATTCATGAGTTACATAAAACATTATCTTATATTTGAAAGTACCATTTTGTTGGACACCAATTGTGTTATGCATGCTTTTATTATTAAAATCGTAGAAAGCAAATGTAGTGCGCATAACGCGTTTCTGGAATAACCTTCATCAGGTATGCCCAAGGTCAAATAATTTAAAAATCCTTGGGACCAAGTAAACCAAAGGGACTAAACACAATAGTTAAAATCTATGTAGGAGGGAGGAGAACCTAAAATCTATGTAAGAGGAGAACCTTAGTATTAACAATAATTACAGGATTTGCAACTGTAAATTTCGAGAAAAAATCTACGTAATAAATCATGTCAGTTCCAAAAAATCTACATAATAAACCATGTCAGTTCCGAAAAATCTACATAATAAACCATGTCAGGTCCAAAAAATCTGCATAATAAACCATGTCAGTTCCGAAGCACCGACTACTGGGCGGATGATGCTATCGGGGACAATTTTTCGTTATGATTATTTTGTCCTAATAGTAAGGGTCTTTACCTTCCTAGCCAGTAGTCAGTTAACTACGAGCATGCACTGATCCAGCCATATATTTGTACGGTTCATTGTTATGTTTTCATTCATTTATTCGATAGCGAATCTGTGCAGTGTTGTTATAGATTTCATCCCCGGTTTTTAGTGGGGTTCGAGTTACTCGATCTTTAGTTTTATATGTATGCTTTGTAGATCGTTGTTTGTCCCTTTGTCCATTGTGTTGTCTGTTCTTCTTCGATATACGGATTCTGATTACCTCTTTGGTATCTTCAAACTCTTCTTATATCAGTATTGTCGTTGGAGATCCAAAGGAGAGATTTATTCATCTCACGCACAAGGACTAAGCCATTTTGTCTCTCCCAAGAGAATTTCATATGCATTTGCCCGGTAGTTAACACTAGTGGTTACACTATGTATTCGTATTCTCTTGCAACAACAATTTAACATAATCAAAATATTATTTATTATTCAAATTAGAATATAATTCAATATCTATTTGTGAAATGTGTTTTATTGAGTTACAGCACGGAAGAAATGGTACAACATTGTTGTTGTATGTTTACTGTTGTAAAATGACTCAAAACGAATCAATTTGTAAAGAAAATAATCAGGATCAAATGAGTCGATGATATAGGCGTGACGTGATAAGCAATTATGTCTACACATTGGTATAGAGAAGAACTATTATTATATATATAGTGATTACTCGATAAACTCTGTTAACCAAGTTTTCTTTAACGTTAGAACTGTCTTGAATGTTATTACATAATGATTTTATTTAAACAATTTTATTGGCTATCATGCTGTCACCTGACATTCCGTAAAATTTGATATTGTTTGATTAAAACTCGTATTGACTCGCCTTCACTTTCACTTTCCATTGCATTATGTGCGACGTCATAATGAAGTGATTAATTTCATATTGACTTGGTTTCACTTTCACTTTTCATTTTAATGTAATAAAATAATTACAGTCTTTTGTATCGGTCAATACGAGTGTTTATGGACCTTAGAAATCAATATTCACCTCAACCTAAAGGCTTCGGTGAATATCGTTTTTAAGGTCCATAAAAACTCGTATTGACCTCAACAAAAGACTATAATTGTGTAAAATTCAATACCTGGCTTATCAAATCCTCCTTGAAGTCAAACAAGGATGTTTTATAACAAAATAACTGTTATACTTGTTTGTTTCTGTTTTAAACATATTTTATTCACAACTAAATGAATAGGATTGAGCAACAGGCTATGCCTATACAATCTCTCTCCTTTTACATGTACAAGGCATATATTCAGTATATATAACAATTATATCAATAATATAAGATATTTATGTTCCTTCAATACATGTAATTGTGAACACCAGTAATATTTCATATATAATAAATTTACGAGTGAAGTGAAATTTGTAGACTTTCTAAATATTTTAAATAGTTAAACATACAAGAAGTTAAAGAAAAATAAAATAACACAAAATAAATGTATAATGGGAGCAGTGCAATTGAAAAAAGAAGCATACTTGAATCAGACTTGTAAATTAATTCCAATTCTCTTTGTGGCATCACATTATAGCATTTAAACAAGCATTATGATGTGTTTGAAGGTGAAATATGATTGCATTATAATCTATGTTGTGCATGTTTTGGTCTCTACAAAGACTTTGTAATAAAACCTCTTCTATGTCGATGTTATACTAGCTTCTTTATTAGTGGAACATTTAATCAGAACTTCCACCATTAATTACAATAACCTTTGAAACAGATTTATAACTAACTCTCAATTGTTTCACCGATATTAGCATGCTTATGTCGTTAAATTCCTTTTCAAGATAGGCTTAAGTGGTAGTATTGTCATAAAGAAAATGAACAAAATTATTGCCTTGATATGTTTTATTATCAGAGCAAGCTATTGTTAGTGTTTATATCGCTATTACCGAAATTATTTATCTTATTTTTATTAATTTATTTCAAGAACGAAATATGCCGAGCATCTACGGGTCATGACAGCGGATTCCCCAATGTCTTTTTAAGCAGAAACGAATCTGTATTGCTAGTTTATATCTGTATTGTCGTTAGAGATCCAAAGTTAAGATTTATTCATCTCACGCAAAAGGACTACGATATTTTGTCAACCTCAAGAGAATTTCATACTTTTTTGTCCTGTAGTTAACACTGGTATTTACATTATGTATTCCTTTGATTTTGCATCAATAATTTAAAAGAATGGAATGATATTTATTATTCAAATTATAATATGATTAAATATCTAGATAATGAGATGTATGTTGTTGATTAATAGCAAGGGATAAATGATATAACATTGTTGTTGTATGCTGACTGTTGTAAAATGACTCAAAACGAATCAATTTGCAAAGAAAATATTCAGGATCAAATGAGTCGATGACATAAGCGTGACGTGATAAGTAATTATGTCTGCATATTCGTATAAAGAAGAACTATAATTTTATATATAGTGATTACTCGGTAAACTCTTTTAATCAAGTTTTCTTTAACTTTCTCAAGTATTCATTGAAAATTCAATAGCTGGCTCATCAAATTTTCAATGAAGTAAATCAATGATGTTTATAACGAAATAATTGTTATACCTGAATCAGACTAGTAATTATTTGCAATTGCCATTATGTCATCAAATTGCAGCCCTTAGCAAAGCATTATGCTGTTTTTGAAGGTGAAATATCAATGCATGATAATCAACATGATATGTATTTTGGTCTTTACACAGGTAAGGCTATGAAACCTCTTCCATGTCGCAGGACCCAGGGGGCTCAATGCGTTAGGTAGTTGCATTACCTAACAACTCATTCAAGACTATCACGAATACGGCGTGGGTTCGCGACCGACTTTGTAAATTACAAAAAGGGTGCACTCGACTCGAAGCCGCACGTGATAAAGCTTAGCAGTTGCTTGTCCATGGTCGGTGGTTCTCTCCGGGTACTCCGGCTTCTTCCACCACTAAAACTGGTCGCCATGATATAGCTGCAATATTGCTGAAAGTGGCGTTAAAACACTAAAAATCAAAAATCAATCAATCTTCCATGTCGCTGTCATATTAGCTGCTTTATTAGTAGAACATTTAATCAGAACTTTCACCGTTTACGACAATAGCTTTTCAAACAGATTCCTAATCAACTCTCAGCTGTTTAACCGATATTAGCATGTTCGCGTGTTTATTTTCCATTTATAAAACAAAATGGCATACCATATGTTTTATTATTAGAGCAAGCTATTACCTTAGTGTTTAGATCCCTATAACCGAAATGATTTTTTTCTTAAATTATTTCGAGAACGAAATATGCCGAACATCTACGGGTTCTGAATGTCCGAGTGGTTCAGATGGTTACCTTTTGACCACACTCCTAACAGCAACTAACAACACTGACGTAGGTCCCCGACTGAATACCCACTTCAAGTGTTAGTTTACAGATTCCTACAAACAACCAACAGTCTCGAATGACAGTTTGTTATCACTGTCCCACCTTTTGTTTACCCATTAAGTCTATCATTCACGATATAGCGGAAAATATACGAAAATACATACGTGGATATATAAGTTAGTACACACGACACTGTTTTCAAAATAACCTGTATCAGGTACGTTCAACATAACCTTTTTCAGGTACGTTTAAAATAACCTTTATCAGGTACGTTCAACATAACCTTTATCAGGTACGTTCAAAATAACTTGTATCAGGTACGTTCAAAGTTAAAAGATGGGAAAGGCAAACAAAATAAGTCTTTTGAATCTGAACAATCAAATGGTCTAAAGATGATGTCTGTAATTGGAGAACGTTACCTATTACTGATGAAGTTTGCCTTTGGACTTAACAAGGCACATTATGATAGGAACTGTAAAGCGAAATAGGGTGTGTCATGCTATATTTAGATGCGTAGGTGTATGAATTTCAATCATGGGTATAGATATCTAACTTTCAATATTTTTCAATTTTACCATATCTATTACATTGATCGGTTTGTACACTGAGAAGAGCATGGAAATGACGAGCCGATTTAAGCACGCCTTATCTGGATTTCCAATGCCATTTTGGTTTTCAGCTTTTTTGTGTTCAATGGTTTGAGGTAAGAGTTGATTGATCCTTTCGTTGATATCGATGCTGACTTTTTAACTTTCTTTTCATAAACATATTGAACCGTAATGAAAGCGGGAGGTTTGGCGCTTAAAAATCTGATTCAACCCACCATTTCTTTAGAAATGCCTGTACCAAGTCAGGGTCATTACGGTTTTCACAGTTTTCCGGTTGTTGACTGATTTTGTCTGTTTATATACTTATGAGTTTTGACTTTCCCTTTGTAAGATTGTTCGGAGTTCGGTAATTTTGTTATTACCCTTATTTGTAAGATTGTTCGGAGTTCGGTAATTTTGTTATTACCCTTATTTGTAAGATTGTTCGGAGTTCGGTAATTTTGTTATTACCCTTATTTGTAAGATTGTGCGGAGTTCGGTAATTTTGTTATTACCCTTATTTGTAAGATTGTTCGGAGTTCGGTAATTTTGTTATTACCCTTATTTGTAAGATTGTTCGGAGTTCGGTAATTTTGTTATTACCCTTATTTATTAGTTGTATGTAGCCACAGCATCACAAAGTTTTGTGGTGATAATCTCCGACTGCATGTACATGTAGATATTTGTTAATCCAATTATCATAGAACTGCAGTCACGGACTCCCGTTTTAAATAGCTTCTAACAAAAGATAAACTGACACTTAAAACAGTATTGATTGTGGTGATTACAGTTTTCATATCTCAATGGCGGGTTTGGCAAGAAATCGGACATTTAGTATAATATGAATTTTTTTGTCTTTGTCTAGAAAATTATATGGTTTTAAAACAGTTTACCTCATACACGATATACACCAGCTTAATGTGTATTGTTAAGTAGCCATGATTTAAAACCAAGACTTGAATTTACTTATCAGAAAACGGAATGTTTCGGTATGTAAATCAATTTCAAGTCAGTTTAGAAGACTTTTTGTCGTGTCTTAGAACCTGAAGATGAATTATATTTTCATTAAAATGGCGTATGTGAGAGTTAAAACAAAACCCTGGAGAGAACCCGAAGATCCAGCCTCGAAACTGAAAATCGAGGTATGCTCTGTGGTAAGTGTTATTTTCGATTTCTTCTTTGTAAATCTGAATTGTAATGATGATGAAGTCTGCAACATGCACGAAATTGCAAATAGTATATGAAAGAAATTTCAACAACTGTTTCAAAATACGACTGTATACGAACCTTGCTAAGTAGAACTCGGATAATTCGTTTACTTGGATAACTCCAAGTAAGACAGTATTTGTTAAGCTACTGAACCAAGGGTGTCTAGTTGCTAGGTTGAAGTAATCACTTCGAAAGTTTTACAATCGTCACCATGACCTCGTTAGCCGTTACGGAGTAAACAATCGTCACCATGACCTCGTTAACCGCTACGGAGTACTTGTGTCACAAATAACCACGGATATGTTCTGTTTATTGTAATCACAATCCGTCCCTTTTCTAATTCACTACTTATCCCCGGATTTGTAACTAGAGTAACACGATAGTTGCCAGATGTGGAGCAGCAACAAGCTTCAACGATATGAGCCAAGACTTCTTTACATTAGTAAGTGAGCGTACTTTATCGTTTGTTTATATCTGTATTGCCATTGCAGATTATGATATCAACAATCGCAGGTAAAACGGTGATACGTGGAAGTATGGCTGATTGTTTTGATCGCTCCAAGTAACAGGGGAGATAATTCATGTTTCGTTATATTTTTTCTTCCAACAGCTACGAACCTTCATTGATCCTGTCTTTGTACTGTCCATATTTACGTTGTCATTCATTTTTGTGAAAGTATGAGTGGAACCGATACATGTTTTTTATCGTTAGTTTATATCTGTATTGCCATTGGAGTAGGTTAGGATCACATTAATCACTTTAACCCCGCCACAATGTGTTCCTGTCCCAAGCTTGGATTTCCAAGATGGTATGTGTGATCTTTTTGTTATGTTCAATGAGATAAAGTGAAAGTTGAGTGCTGGTTTTGTTGATATTGGTTGAATTGATCATAACTGTTTAAACTTTCTTTTCATAGCTAACACACGTGACAGTCTTACATCGGTTAATAGGATCCATATAATACTGGTGTTGAAACGACGTATTCTACATTTGTAGCCAGTAGTCAGTTAACTACAAACATCCATAGCCTATTCATTGATTGATTGGTGTTTTTTTAGCGCCAACCTTGGCAGTATTTCAGTTATATCTTGGTGTGATTTTTTTTTATTATATTAACTAAGGCACCTACAAGATCATTACACATAAAACATTCTTGTCTCCATAGCCCATTGACATTTAGATCTGCAAATAAAGGCTATACAGAAATAAACAAACTGTATGCATGCCAAATGAAACAAACCAACTATACAATTTACACGATTGCAAGTCCCTTAAAGTCAAAGTGTCCGTTGGTTTGTCATAAAACCTTTTGCATCACATGAATTCGTAGTGACTTCAAAAGATCGTGTACATTCAGTGGTAGGAAATAGCATTTAATCACATTACAAAGACTAGTTTTAATGTGCTTTAGATGGAGAGATCAATGTTAGCGTCATTAATTATTACTAAAGGAGTCTATAGATTATTTTTAACAAATGTGATATATATTGTAGGTTTATAGTATAGTATCTATAAGTTAATGAGGTCTGTCGAGTAATGTCATTTAATGTTTACCTTTGTGATAATGTAAAAACCCGATGTCTTTCAAATTATGTTTACCTTTTATTTTCTGGTATGTAAGAAATGGTTTCTAATGATGGCACGCAGCAATTAATTTATTTATAGAAAAGAGACAATATGTAGAATGTTATGGTCATGTAATATTATTTTTCGAATGCCACAATTAGCATTTTGATTGCTGTTGAACGCTTTGATTGTATTGACTGTTATTAAACTCAAGCGTGTGACATTTCAAAAATCCTCATGACGAAAACAAGGTCGTTGGTAACCTAGTAATGTAATATAGAACACAATGATGACGGTGATTGTAAGAATACTCCACCCGTAGTTTGTTTTCTATTTGATTACCCCGCATCTGACAAAATAACAGTGTATACCACCCCCCACCCCCCCCCCCCCCCTTAAAATGGAAAAAATATGATGTTTCAGCGTAAAATCGTGATTTATCATACGAAATACCCCAAAACTTTTCGCGCCTCCCTCCACTCGGCACAATTTTTGTAAGTGCGCCCCCCTAACTTGAAATCCTGGATCCGCCCATGTACCCTATATATAATGTAACACCAAAAGGACAGATTTGCTCATATGTAGCGTTTGTCGACAGAAGTAAAGAGTACCGCTCAACTGCATGCTAGTGGTATCGACAGAAGTAAAGAGTACCGCTCAACTGCATTTTAGGGGTATCAACAGAAGTAAAGAGTACCGCTCAACTGCATGCTAGTGGTATCGACAGAAGAAAAGAGTACCGCTCAACTGCATGCCAGTGGTATCGGCAGAAGTAAAGAGTACCGCTCAACTGCATGCTAGGGGTATCGACAGAAGTAAAGAGTACCGCTCAACTGCATGCTAGGGGTATCGACAGAAGTAAAGAGTACCGCTCAACTGCATGCTAGTGGTATCGACAGAAGAAAAGAGTACCGCTCAACTGCATGCCAGTGGTATCGGCAGAAGTAAAGAGTACCGCTCAACTGCATGCTAGGGGTATCGACAGAAGTAAAGAGTACCGCTCAACTGCATGCTAGGGGTATCGACAGAAGTAAAGAGTACCGCTCAACTGCATGCTAGTGGTATCGACAGAAGCAAAGAGTACCGCTCAACTGAACGCTAGTGGTATCGACAGAAGTAAAAAGTACCGCTCAACTGCATGTTAGTGGTATCGACAGAAGTAAAGAGTACCGCTCAACTGCATGCTAGTGGTATCGACAGAAGCAAAGAGTACCGCTCAACTGCATGCTAGTGGTATCGACAGAAGTAAAGAGTACCGCTCAACTGAACGCTAGGGGTATCGACAGAAGTAAAGAGTACCGCTCAACTGCATGCTAGTGGTGTCGACAGAAGTAAAGAGTACCGCTCAACTGAACGCTAGGGGTATCGACAGAAGCAAAGAGTACCGCTCAACTGAACGCTAGGGGTATCGACAGAAGTAAAGAGTACCGCTCAACTGCATGCTAGGGGTCTCGACAGAAGAAAAGAGTACCGCTCAACTGCATGCTAAGGGTATCGTCCGAAGTAAAGAGTACCGCTCAACTGCATGCTAGGGGTATCGACAGAAGTAAAGAGTACCGCTCAACTGAACGCTAGCGGCATCGACAGAAGCAAAGAGTACCGCTCAACTGCATGCTAGTGGAATCGACCGAAGTAAAGAGTACCACTCAGCTGCATGCTAGGGGTATCGACCGAAGTAAAGAGTACCGCTCAACTGAACGCTATGGGTATCGACAGAAGTAAAGCATACCGCTCAACTGCATGCTAGGGGTCTCGACAGAAGAAAAGAATACCGCTCAACTGAACGCTATGGGTGTCGACAGAAGTAAAGAATACCGCTCAACTGCATGCTAGGGGTCTCGACAGAAGTAAAGAGTACCGCTCAACTGCATGCTAGGGGTCTCGACAGAAGTAAAGAGTACCGCTCAACTGCATGCTAGGGGTATCGACAGAAGTAAAGAGTACCGCTCAACTGCATGCTAGGGGTCTCGACAGAAGTAAAGAGTACCGCTCAACTGCATGCTAGTGGTATCGACAGAAGTAAAGAGTACCGCTCAACTGCATGCTAGTGGTGTCGACAGAAGTAAAGAGTACCGCTCAACTGAACGCTAGTGGTGTCGACAGAAGTAAAGAGTACCGCTCAACTGCATGCTAGTGGTATCGACAGAAGTAAAGAGTACCGCTCAACTGCATGCTAGTGGTGTCGACAGAAGTAAAGAGTACCGCTCAACTGAACGCTAGTGGTATCGACAGAAGTAAAGAGTACCGCTCAACTGCATGCTAGTGGTGTCGACAGAAGTAAAGAGTACCACTGAACTGCATGCTAGGGGTATCGACCGAAGTAAAGAGTACCACTGAACTGCATGCTAGTGGTATCGACAGAAGTAAAGAGTACCGCTCAACTGCATGCTAGTGGCATCGACAGAAGTAAAGAGTACCGCTCAACTGCATGCTAGTGGTGTCGACAGAAGTAAAGAGTACCGCTCAACTGCATGCTAGGGGTATCGACAGAAGTAAAGAGTACCGCTCAACTGCATGCTAGGGGTCTCGACAGAAGTAAAGAGTACCGCTCAACTGCATGCTAGTGGTATCGACAGAAGTAAAGAGTACCGCTCAACTGCATGCTAGTGGTGTCGACAGAAGTAAAGAGTACCGCTCAACTGCATGCTAGTGGTATCGACAGAAGAAAAGAGTACCGCTCAACTGCATGCTAGTGGTGTCGACAGAAGTAAAGAGTACCACTGAACTGCATGCTAGTGGTGTCGACAGAAGTAAAGAGTACCACTGAACTGCATGCTAGGGGTATCGACAGAAGTAAAGAGTACCGCTCAACTGCATGCTAGGGGTCTCGACAGAAGTAAAGAGTACCGCTCAACTGCATGCTAGTGGTATCGACAGAAGTAAAGAGTACCGCTCAACTGCATGCTAGTGGTGTCGACAGAAGTAAAGAGTACCGCTCAACTGCATGCTAGGGGTATCGACAGAAGTAAAGAGTACCGCTCAACTGCATGCTAGGGGTCTCGACAGAAGTAAAGAGTACCGCTCAACTGCATGCTAGTGGTATCGACAGAAGTAAAGAGTACCGCTCAACTGCATGCTAGTGGTGTCGACAGAAGTAAAGAGTACCGCTCAACTGAACGCTAGTGGTATCGACAGAAGTAAAGAGTACCGCTCAACTGCATGCTAGTGGTGTCGACAGAAGAAAAGAGTACCGCTCAACTGCATGCTAGGGGTATCGACAGAAGTAAAGAGTACCACTGAACTGCATGCTAGTGGTGTCGACAGAAGAAAAGAGTACCGCTCAACTGCATGCTAGGGGTATCGACAGAAGTAAAGAGTACCGCTCAACTGCATGCTAGTGGTGTCGACAGAAGAAAAGAGTACCGCTCAACTGCATGCTAGTGGTGTCGACAGAAGTAAAGAGTACCACTGAACTGCATGCTAGTGGTGTCGACAGAAGTAAAGAGTACCACTGAACTGCATGCTAGTGGTGTCGACAGAAGAAAAGAGTACCACTGAACTGCATGCTAGGGTTCTCGACAGAAGAAAAGAGTACCGCTCAACTGCATGCTAGTGGTGTCGACAGAAGTAAAGAGTACCGCTCAACTGCATGCTAGGGGTATCGACCGAAGTAAAGAGTACCGCTCAACTGCATGCTAGGGGTATCCACAGAAGCAAAGAGTACCGCTCAACTGCATGCTAGTGGTATCGACAGAAGTAAAGAGTACCGCTCAACTGAACGCTAGGGGTATCGACCGAAGTAAAGAGTACCGCTCAACTGCATGCTAGGGGTATCCACAGAAGCAAAGAGTACCGCTCAACTGCATGCTAGTGGTGTCGACAGAAGTAAAGAGTACCGCTCAACTGCATGCTAGGGGTATCGACCGAAGTAAAGAGTACCGCTCAACTGCATGCTAGGGGTATCCACAGAAGCAAAGAGTACCGCTCAACTGCATGCTAGTGGTATCGACAGAAGTAAAGAGTACCGCTCAACTGAACGCTAGGGGTATCGACCGAAGTAAAGAGTACCGCTCAACTGCATGCTAGGGGTATCCACAGAAGCAAAGAGTACCGCTCAACTGCATGCTAGTGGTATCGACAGAAGTAAAGAGTACCGCTCAACTGCATGCTAGTGGTGTCGACAGAAGTAAAGAGTACCACTGAACTGCATGCTAGTGGTGTCGACAGAAGTAAAGAGTACCGCTCAACTGCATGCTAGGGGTCTCGACAGAAGTAAAGAGTACCGCTCAACTGCATGCTAGGGGTCTCGACAGAAGTAAAGAGTACCGCTCAACTGCATGCTAGGGGTATCGACAGAAGTAAAGAGTACCGCTCAACTGCATGCTAGGGGTCTCGACAGAAGTAAAGAGTACCGCTCAACTGCATGCTAGTGGTATCGACAGAAGTAAAGAGTACCGCTCAACTGCATGCTAGTGGTGTCGACAGAAGTAAAGAGTACCGCTCAACTGAACGCTAGTGGTATCGACAGAAGTAAAGAGTACTGCTCAACTGAACGCTAGGGGTATCGACCGAAGTAAAGAGTACCGCTCAACTGCATGCTAGTGGTATCGACAGAAGTAAAGAGTACCGCTCAACTGCATGCTAGGGGTATCGACCGAAGTAAAGAGTACCGCTCAACTGAACGCTAGTGGTATCGACAGAAGTAAAGAGTACTGCTCAACTGAACGCTAGGGGTATCGACCGAAGTAAAGAGTACCGCTCAACTGCATGCTAGGGGTATCCACAGAAGCAAAGAGTACCGCTCAACTGCATGCTAGTGGTATCGACAGAAGTAAAGAGTACCGCTCAACTGCATGCTAGTGGTATCGACAGAAGTAAAGAGTACCGCTCAACTGCATGCTAGTGGTATCGACAGAAGTAAAGAGTACCGCTCAACTGCATGCTAGTGGTGTCGACAGAAGTAAAGAGTACCGCTCAACTGCATGCTAGGGGTATCGACAGAAGTAAAGAGTACCGCTCAACTGCATGCTAGTGGTGTCGACAGAAGTAAAGAGTACCGCTCAACTGCATGCTAGTGGCATCGACAGAAGTAAAGAGTACCGCTCAGCTGCATGCTAGGAGTATCGACAAAAGTAAAGAGTACCGCTCAACTGCATGCTAGGGGCATTGACCGAAGTAAAGAATACCGCTCAACTGCATGCTAGGGGTCTCGACAGAAGTAAAGAGTACCGCTGAACTGCATGCTAGAGGTCTCGACAGAAGTAAAGAGTACCGCTCAACTGCATGCTAGGGGTATCGACAGAAGTAAAGAGTACCGCTCAACTGCATGCTAATGGTATCGACAGAAGCAAAGAGTACCGCTCAACTGAACGCTAGGGGTATCGACAGAAGTAAAGAGTTCCTCTCTACTACATGCTAGTGGTGTCGACAGAAGCAAAGAGTACCGCTCAACTGCATGCTAGGGGTATCGACAGAAGTAAGAGTACTGCTCAACTGCATGCTAGTGGTATCGACAGAAGTAAAGAGTACCGCTCAACTGCATGCTAGGGGTCTCGACAGAAGTAAAGAGTACCTCTCAACTGCATGCTAGTGGTGTCGACAGAAGTAAAGAGTACCGCTCAACTGCATGCTAGGGGTATCGACAGAAGTAAGAGTACCGCTCAACTGCATGCTAGGGGTATCGACAGAAGAAAAGAGTACCGCTCAACTGCATGCTAGTGGTATCGACAGAAGTAAAGAGTACCACTCAACTGCATGCTAGGGGTATCGACAGAAATAAAGAGTACCGCTCAACTGCATGCTAGTGGTATCGACAGAAGTAAAGAGTACCGCTCAACTGCATGCTAGGGGTCTCGACAGAAGTAAAGAGTACCGCTCAACTGCATGCTAGTGGTATCGACAGAAGTAAAGAGTACCGCTCAACTGCATGCTTGTGGTATCGACAGAAGTAAAGAGTACCGCTCAACTGCATGCTAGTGGTATCGACAGAAGTAAAGAGTACCGCTCAACTGCATGCTAGTGGTGTCGACAGAAATAAAGAGTACCGCTCAACTGAACGCTAGGGGTATCGACCGAAGTAAAGAGTACCGCTCAACTGCATGCTAGGGGTATCGACAGAAGTAAAGAGTACTGCTCAACTGAACGCTAGGGGTATCGACCGAAGTAAAGAGTACCGCTCAACTGCATGCTAGGGGTATCGACAGAAGTAAAGAGTACCGCTCAACTGAACGCTATGGGTATCGACAGAAGTAAAGAGTACCGCTCAACTGCATGCTAGTGGTGTCGACAGAAGTAAAGAGTACCGCTCAACTGCATGCTAGTGGTGTCGACAGAAGTAAAGAGTACCGCTCAACTGAACGCTAGGGGTATCGACAGAAGTAAAGAGTACCGCTCAACTGAACGCTAGTGGTATCGACAGAAGTAAAGAGTACTGCTCAACTGAACGCTAGGGGTATCGACCGAAGTAAAGAGTACCGCTCAACTGCATGCTAGTGGTATCGACAGAAGTAAAGAGTACCGCTCAACTGCATGCTAGGGGTATCGACCGAAGTAAAGAGTACCGCTCAACTGAACGCTAGTGGTATCGACAGAAGTAAAGAGTACTGCTCAACTGAACGCTAGGGGTATCGACCGAAGTAAAGAGTACCGCTCAACTGCATGCTAGGGGTATCCACAGAAGCAAAGAGTACCGCTCAACTGCATGCTAGTGGTGTCGACAGAAGTAAAGAGTACCGCTCAACTGCATGCTAGTGGCATCGACAGAAGTAAAGAGTACCGCTCAGCTGCATGCTAGGAGTATCGACAAAAGTAAAGAGTACCGCTCAACTGCATGCTAGGGGCATTGACCGAAGTAAAGAATACCGCTCAACTGCATGCTAGGGGTCTCGACAGAAGTAAAGAGTACCGCTGAACTGCATGCTAGAGGTCTCGACAGAAGTAAAGAGTACCGCTCAACTGCATGCTAGGGGTATCGACAGAAGTAAAGAGTACCGCTCAACTGCATGCTAATGGTATCGACAGAAGCAAAGAGTACCGCTCAACTGAACGCTAGGGGTATCGACAGAAGTAAAGAGTACCGCTCAACTGCATGCTAGGGGCATCGACAAAAGTAAAGAGTACCGCTCAACTGCATGCTAGTGGTATCGACAGAAGTAAAGAGTACCACTGAACTGCATGCTAGTGGTATCGACAGAAGTAAAGAGTACCACTGAACTACATGCTAGTGGTATCGACAGAAGTAAAGAGTACCGCTCAACTGAACGTTAGGGGTATCGACAGAAGTAAAGAGTACCGCTCAACTGAACGCTATGGGTATCGACAGAAGTAAAGAGTACCGCTCAACAAAACGCTATGGGCATCGACAGAAGTAAAGAATACCGCTCAACTGAACGCTATGGGTATCGACAGAAGTAAAGAGTACCGCTCAACTGCATGCTAGGGGTATCGACAAAAGTAAAGAGTACCGCTCGACTGCATGCTAGTGATGTCGACAGAATTAAAGAGTACCGCTCAACTGAACGCTAGGGGTATCGAGAGAAGTAACGAGTACCGCTCAACTGAACGCTAGGGGTATCGACAGAAGTAAAGAGTACCGCTCAACTGAACGCTAGTGGCATCGACAGAAGTAAAGAGTACCGCTCAACTGCATGCTAGGGGTATCAACAGAAGTAAAGAGTACCGCTCAACTGCATGCTAGGGGTCTCGACAGAAGTAAAGAGTACCGCTCAACTGCATGCTAGGGGTATCGACAGAAGTAAAGAGTACCGCTCAACTGCATGCTAGTGGTATCGACAGAAGTAAAGAGTACCGCTCAACTGCATGCTAGGGGTCTCGACAGAAGTAAAGAGTATCGCTCAACTGCATGCTAGGGGTATCGACAGAAGTAAAGAATACCGCTCAACTGCATGCTAGTGGTATCGACAGAAGCAAAGAGTACCGCTGAACTGCATGCTAGGGGTATCGACCGGAGTAAAGAGTACCGCTCAACTGAACGCTATGGGTATCGACAGAAGTAAAGAATACCGCTCAACTGAACGCTAGGGGTCTCGACAGAAGAAAAGAGTACCGCTCAACTGCATGCTAAGGGTATCGTCCGAAGCAGAGAGTACCGCTCAACTGCATGCTAGGGGTATCGACAGAAGTAAAGATTACCACTCAGCTGCATGCTAGGGGTATCGACAGAAGCAAAGAGTACCGCTCAACTGAACGCTATGGGTATCGACAGAAGTAAAGAATACCGCTGAACTGCATGCTAGGGGTATCGACCGGAGTAAAGAGTACCACTCAGCTGCATGCTAGGGGTATCGACAGAAGTAAAGATTACCACTCAGCTGCATGCTAGGGGTATCGACAGAAGTAAAGAGTACCACTCAGCTGCATGCTAGGGGTATCGACAGAAGTAAAGATTACCACTCAGCTGCATGCTAGGGGTATCGACAGAAGTAAAGATTACCACTCAGCTGCATGCTAGGGGTATCGACAGAAGTAAAGATTACCACTCAGCTGCATGCTAGGGGTATCGACAGAAGTAAAGATTACCACTCAGCTGCATGCTAGGGGTATCGACAGAAGTAAAGATTACCACTCAGCTGCATGCTAGGGGTATCGACAGAAGTAAAGATTACCACTCAGCTGCATGCTAGGGGTATCGACAGAAGTAAATATTACCACTCAGCTGCATGCTAGGGGTATCGACAGAAGTAAAGATTACCACTCAGCTGCATGCTAGGGGTATCGACAGAAGTAAAGATTACCACTCAGCTGCATGCTAGGGGTATCGACAGAAGTAAAGATTACCACTCAGCTGCATGCTAGGGGTATCGACAGAAGTAAAGATTACCACTCAGCTGCATGCTAGGGGTATCGACAGAAGTAAAGATTACCACTCAGCTGCATGCTAGGGGTATCGACAGAAGTAAAGATTACCACTCAGCTGCATGCTAGGGGTATCGACAGAAGTAAAGATTACCACTCAGCTGCATGCTAGGGGTATCGACAGAAGTAAAGATTACCACTCAGCTGCATGCTAGGGGTATCGACAGAAGTCAAGATTACCACTCAGCTGCATGCTAGGGGTATCGACAGAAGTAAAGATTACCACTCAGCTGCATGCTAGGGGTTGTTTTACACTAACTCTACGGTATGTGTTATGCTTATTATTGAAAACCCTACGGTGACTTTTCCTTTACATTAATTAGTGCCTAAAGATAAAGTTGGGTAGTCACTCATGTTCATTTAAATCATCTCCAACTTAATTACAATCAATAATTCATCAAAATAAAGCGGTGATACATGGGATGGACGTTTGGTTGGATGTTTTGATCTCCTGCAAGTAACAGGGACGATAATCCATATTTCGTAATAATTTGTCTGGTAATACTCTCAAATATGTTGTTTATTATTTGCAGTTGATACACATTTTCTCTTGTTTGTAGAAATCCATGAGTTTTGCACACAAGAGAAAATTTGAGCTGGTTCAACTGGTTACAATAAAGTTTCAAGCGGAGATTCAGATGGGTGTGCGTTCCCATTACGATTCGCAAACCATATGTGATACAGGCTACAATATTAATAGTAATGATTATAATTCTTCACAATGGAGGATATTCCAGGGGCTTTGTCCTCCTAATCCTTTTAACAGGGTTCTACTCTGCACCTGTGGAGATAATGGAAATCTCTCAGATCACTCGCCTTGATGTTGCAATAACTCCAATCTCCTTCTCCCCAACGCCAAAAATTAATCTGCACATGTTCCTTGTCTTTGATAATGCAACAGCTGTAAAATTGGCAATTTAAATGACTTGAATCATCATCTGTAGTTGTGCAACATGTTACATTAAAGTACCTGTCACTAAGTTCTCACTATATGAGTAACATGACAGGTATCTTATAAGAGAAAGAAACTGCTTGTCATTCACGAGTACCTGAGTTCACTCCCGCCTTTTTGATGGGGTCCGTGTTGCTCATTTTGTTTTTGTTGTGTGTGTTTGCGTTGTGAGTTCCGTGTTGTTGTGTCGGTTACGGTTTCCGCATGAAGCGATGTTAGGTTCGTCTTTGCCTATAGTTGTTTGTGGCAGGGCTCATGTTTTATTTGTGTTTGTTTGTGTATTTTTGGTGTCCGACACATGCTGTGCTGTGTATTTTTTGTTTTTCTTCGTCTTTTGTGCCGTATGTTGCCAGCTTCTCTGGATTGTCCATTTTGTATTGCCCCTTCGGTGTTCTCTTGTGTTTACTTACACTTTATTAATAATATATACTTTTTGAAAATTAGATTAGAAAAAAGCTGTACAGACCAGCTATAATTGTATGGACATGATGTTTATTGACATGAGCTGTAATAATCTCCTAAAGTAGAACCTGACAACAGTTAATTACATCAGGCTAAGGTTAATGAATTATTTACTTACTATTACTTATCTATGTCTATAACAAAATGGATCCACGATGAAATCAATCAGTGGAACATATTTTTATGTTTGTTTATTTATTAAGTAAAATAAAATAAATAAAATATGTTTAACTTAGGGATTATTTAATATATATACAGTTAAACCTGCTCATGCGGTCATCTCTATTAAGCAGTCACTTGTATTAAAATGTCACCTTTTTCTTCTCCTGTCATAGAACATTTCATCTGAATTAAACCTCCTTTAAGAGGTCACCTGTCTTATAAGGCAACTTTTTCTTTGTCCCAAAGGTGACCTCTTAATACAGGTTTGACTGTATATTTATGCTACATGCAGTGTATATATCTTTATTTCTCAATCGACCATCAATAGTGTGAGTTCAAATCCCGTCTAGGAGAACAGAAATGTATAAGCTCAAAAATCTAATTTTAAGATTCTAAGGTTATATGTTCGGATGTATACAAATATTTAGTATTAATCTAGTATTTCAAGTAACTTTGAAATCCAGTGGGGGAGGTATATTGTAGGGTTGTCACTTCCTTAGACGTTTGTATAATATACTGTATTCCCTGTAACTGTATGATGACTTCGTTTTATTCTATACAATATGTTAAAATTGCTGAGTCAGAGTGCTGTCAAATAATGAATATATATATGTACATCTACACACGTTCAAACACGGGTCTTATGTTTATCCCTAGGTTCGAATTACGAGACGAGGTAGTTCTTCGACCACTGAAGCTATATTTTAATATAACGGATGTAGCCAAATGGATTACGGCGCTGGACATATAAGCATATCAATGGTGCGCGTTCAATTCCCGCCGAGGGAGTACAAACATTTGTCAACTCAAAAATCTAATTCTAACACTGTCGGGGTAAATTTTCAGACGTATAAATATATAAATGAATAAGGCCATTTGTACATTTCCGACTTCATATTAAACTTATGTTTTCAAACGGAGTAATTTCCCTGTCATGCGGTCTAAAATCATAAATTTTCCAAACATGTGCAGCAATATACCAGCTTCTCCTGCATATGGTGTTTACATCTCGCAATTGATTCGCTATGCAAGGGCCAGTAGCAATTATTCTGATTTCCTGAAACGTCATCTTCATCTGAGAAACAGGCTACTGGACCAGGGCTATAAAAAGATTCGCCTTATTCGATCTCTTAAAAAGTTTATATTCCGATACCAATATCTTGTCGAAATATATTCCGTCTCTGCAGAAAAAATTATAAGCGATGCATTTTCATATAGTGAAAATGTATAAAGATAAAGAAGTCAAACATGTCAAGAATTTTTTTTGTCAATGTGTGACGTAAAAATATTTTTGACATTTACGTCACCGAATATGGTACTGCTTTGACAACTATTTTACCTATTTTGTTCCTGTATTTAAATACTGTTACAGTGACAGCCGGAACCTTTGAACCGTAATGAGAGCGGGAGGTTTGGCGCCTTAAAATCTGATTCAACCCACCATTTCTTTAGAAATGCCTGTACCAAGTCAGGGTCATTACGGTTTTCACAGTTTTCCGGTTATTGACTGATTTTGTTATTACCTTTATTCATCCACAGTGCAATTAACATAACATATTTTTTTTGTGCTTAAGGATAAATTTATACAAAACTTACTTTTATATTCTAGCCAGTAGAACTGTTTTTGTCCTGTTATATTATCTTCAATTTTTGAAATAATATCTGTTCATATTATCTGTATGTGTAATATATTGTCATTGCTAATGTTGATATGTACCAGAGAAGACTTCATAAGTTTACAACTTGTGTCTTATATATTTGTCTTGTTTTGTATGACAATAATATGCTTATATGTATATATATATATTTCATCATAATTTGTACACACATTTCGTTTTGTAACAACTTGGTAATTTTCTTTTTAAGAAATTGTAAGAAATGTTTATTCATATCTTTTTACTATAAATATTATAATTTCTTTCTTCTTCTTTGATTCTCTGATTGTCAGTAGCCGTTCAGATTTCATTGTATTAGTGAAAGAAACTGAAAATAGTAATGAGCAACAGAGTATTATACGCTCCCTTTTTGGGAGCGTTAATGGTAGAAGTATGAATAGGTACTATGGCACTTCAAAATCGTCAACAATATGGCTGCCAAACCGGAAATAAATTAAAAGAAAAATCGCGTGACCTAAACCGGAACTCTAGTCGATTTTTTTTCAAATAAAAATGAAACAATGTTCGGTAGCGGATACGAAAACTGTCCGGAGTTTGGAGTTTTAGGTGGTGTTATTTTTAAGCTTGATATTTTGTAAACAGGAAGAAAAATTACTGTTCTTCGAGAGCGTTTCAGGTTGCACCTGCCTCATATTAAAATCGAATATCTGCCTTTCACCTCTAGCCATTGAACACAAATACAACCACCACATATGGCGCTGACAATCCATGTCCTGGCATGGGCAAGGTACAAAATGGACCGCGGTGAAACCGGTTAATGGGATCCTAACTATCTCACACTTCTTCTTCTTTCAATAAATACATCCCTCTTTCCAGAGTATTGTCGCATTGAAAACTATATACATGTGTTCAGGTCAGGAACCTTCCATTTACAATTAAAAAACTTTCCAGAAATGTACAATTAAAAACAAAGAAGTGGAAATTATGGAAGCCTGGTGTTTGTTAGGCTATGACGGAAGATGGAAATGCAGCCTGAGCTGACTAGGGTCTGTGGTAGGTTGTTCCAGAGTCTGATGGTGCTAGGGGAGAAGGGACATTGATATGCTAACACTCTGGTTGAAGGTTGTAGGTATCGGATGTTGTGTCCTCTGGTACCTGTTCTGGATGGAATGAGATAGGTAACAGATGGTATTTCGATGAGATAGTAGGTAATGCGGTACATCATGATGAGTTTGGCTAGTTCTAGTTGTACATGGGTTTATTTTCTTTGTGAATTTGAGACCCCTTAGACTAGTGTAATGTGTCATTTGAACAGCCATAAATGACGTTTACTACGTAATTCTATGGAAAGCATTATTGATAAAAACTATTTTAATATTCATTTGTCTTCATATAATCGAGAGCACATCATGTCTAAGTGTCAGCTTGGTGGATGGGACAGCCCCTTCCAAATATTTACAATACTATCTATAACGTTTTGGGCTCCATGATGCTGACCGTATGTTAGCAATATTTTTGAGTAACATGTGTAAGTTAGCTTTGCTGGAAGACAGTCGTCAAGAGGTTTTGATCCCAATTATAATTTAATATTTAGTGTATATTGGGGGAGGGGACAAAGAGAAGACATATAACATGCATCTAACACGTGCTACACAATGTTTCTTATTTTCCACATTCTTCAAAATTAAGTATTGTTGTTGCCATGCTATTAATTGGGTGTGAAAACGGTTCTTTTGGGGACCAAAAAGTGTAAAATCTAAGACCACCACAGATGTTCCATAGACACTTAGCTCTATTTTATATGCCAGTGTTTAACTAACCATACAAGAAATTGAGGCTTGACATTTTCCTTAGCTTGTCAAGGCTTTTCTCCAAATACATGTATATATTTGATCGATATGAAGCTATAAAATAGACGGATGACATTCTAAGATTTAAAAATAAAAATAAGATCTTCCATTTTAATTCAACATTGAGATTTTTATTACCACGTGGGAATATAAAGTAATGGTGTTTTCGGTATTTTAAAGCCCCTGTGGCTTTTTAGTGACTTTCAGATTATTTAATGTCTACATATTAAAGTTTCTACAGGACAAAATGGAATTAAGCGTCCATATAATGCCATTAAAACGCAAATATCTAAAACTAATGTATAATGTCAATGAAATGAACACAAACATTAAATGTCACATGTAAATATAGCCTGCTAATAAAATGGAAAACAAAACAATATCTCATTGAAATCGTGTCTAATATCCTATATATAGATATAGCCTCTGACTGTATGATGAATGCTTTGTCATCCTGTAGATTACTGTCAAATAAATAAAAACAATATGTACCATCTACACACGCTAAAAACATATATTATGCCCATCCTTACGAAACAAGGTAACACTTCGACTAAGAGCTATATTTTTATATAGCGGATGTATCCGAGTGGTGTGGGGCACTGAAAATATGACTTGATGATTGGTGGTATAGTGTGTCAATAGTGTTCGAATCCTGACGAACGAGAAAAAAATGTCAGTTCAAAAATATAATTCTAACACTGTTGGGGTAAAATTTCAGACGCATATATAGTTATGTACATGTAGTGAACCTATATAAAATATATAGATCGTGTTCAAATGATGGTTTGTAGCAATAATAGAGCAGGAACTGCTACCCTTCCGGGGCACCCACTGTTTTTAGAGAGGTTCGTATTAATATGAGACGGGCAACCTGTTTGAAGGACGAAGTCCTAAAATTTCAATAATACGATGATCCGTACACGTTATTAACTTTTATTTTTTAATGAATTTTGTAGCCGATTTGCTATGGCTGTTCCGTTAATTTTACCTACGCCGCTCTTCCGTCGAGAGTTTCGTAGAAAGATTTTTTTATTAGAATTTTATTTCAAGTTTATTTCGATTTTGCATAGAGTAAATAATTAAAGAATTGGGAATTTTTCATTGAAATATATTTCTTTTGCGTTTCTAAATTATCAATTGATCTATTTTTTTAAACTTCCGGTGAACAGATATTTGGGTATCAATATAGGAGGAAAAATCGGACAGCCTACCGTTAAAAGGATTACGTCTTTTACTATGCAATGTTTTGTCGACCAGTGTTTGTCTTTTTGTCCCTTTTTCTTTCGGTAAACTATTTTCTGTCCTTCACATTACGACTTCCGAAAACCCCTTTGGTATCTTCAAACTTACCTGAAGAGAATGTTGTTATTGTATAGTAAGTAACTTGTATAGGACAAAAGATATTACATTAAGAATCTTTGTAACATAAATGGCATTTTTCCTTTGATCTTCTTGTGAATTAATCAATTCCAAAATATGTTTATAGAAACCCATGGTCTATTATATGGATTTATATTATACTATGCTCAATTACCCAGCCATTAAAATAAGCGTAAGAAAATACCGAAGGGACAAATAAAAAATGGACAATCCAGAGACATGGCAACATGGAGTACAGGATACGAAGAAATGCACAACACAATATGTGTTGGACAGCAGTATGCGCAAGCAAATACAAATAACGTAAATTAGACATTAGCCCTTCTAATAACTACTGGAGATAGGTGTGAAACCTATAATTAACTTCTTTAAGGTTTTCTACTAAATATGTGTTTTTTCGAGCCTACCTGGCCATTTTATCTTAAGTTTGACCTTTCGGAGACCATACATTTTCTGAAACATCCATGTTTCCTCTACGTTCTGTCAACATATCAGACCATGTTTAAAGTCTTGCAGTGAAATGCCAGCTATGGAAAATACCTACTCTAAAAATAGCTCTGTCATCCCCCAGAAATTCCCTATTTATAGGTCATGCATCAAATCCTCCATATCCATATTAAAATACAACTAAATCAATCAATTTGGGCTCACAATAATCCTTATACATTTAACTTCAATTATCAAATTAATTATTCCATTCCATTCAGTATTTGTCACACTACAACAAAGTGAAAGGAACTATTTTCTTTAAAAGGGACTACTTTATGTTCTTAGCTCTGATTGGTTGAATTACTGGTTTGACACCTAAAGACGAACCGCACATCGATTGAATGCGGAAATCGTAACGGACACAACATTGTATTTGATCAAATGTAAATAGACGGGGCTTATACCATGGTACAAAATGAAGGACTGGATGTTGTGCCATATTCTAAGCTCCGCCTCATTTTCCCAGGAAGTCCAACCCTCTATTTTATTTATTTTTTTGTTGAATGGCCAAAGATATACAACATAAACATGAAAAGTTACTACTTTCAGTCCTCATGTAAATAAACATACATATGTAAAAATGAACCAGAGGTAATGCTTTTTTAAAAAAAATTAAATGTCATTTTGTTGCAGTTATTAAAATGTAATGTGCCGCGAGTGTTAGTTCTGTCATTCAACCCCTTCCGACTCATTGAAATTGTACATATATCCAGAAAAAAAATGATGGTCCTTTTCCTCATAAGTATTCATCATATTTAAATTAGAGTGTGATCAAGTGACTGCAGTTTCAAGCTGGGTTGATTTTTCATTCGATTTTTCAAATAATAGCGTACAACACGGCAATAATGCAATGTGTTCATCCACGATTCGATAATTAAAAGTTATTATTCCACTCTATAATATTTATTCTACTTATATAGAAATTCGATTGGTCGAAACAATCCCACGTGACATCGTATTTCCCTCTCAACAATATCGTATTTCCCTTATTCCCTTATTCGAAATTCTCAAGATTTAACGCTTTGGTCATATAACGGTATTAACTCCAGAGATGTTCCGAAATAATAATTTTGTAAACAGAGATGGCCAAAGCATTTCATTTGGCAGATTTCACCAAAACGTTGGCCTGGTGGAATAAAACATTTATTTCCCTTGCATAAGGGAGATATGAAGATTTGTTCACCCTCGAAATAGTCATATTTATGACTTTTCTCGGGTGAACAAATCTTCATATCTCCCTTATGCAAGGAAATAAATGTATATTGTTGATTTCGCAATGTTTTTCTTCTACCAAAATTCACATCTGTATCCTTTCTTAATTATTAATAATTTGCACATTTCAAACTCCCAAACCATTGACAATATAATTCCTGATCTGCATGTCGTTGATTATGATAAACGAGCTATCAGTTGCCATTTATATCAATATAGATTTAATTAAAGACATAGTATAGGGCATTACAAATGTTGTGCATGTACATGCAGCTCATTTATCAAATATATGATCAGGAATTGTTATAGACAAGTGGTTTTTTAATATAGGAAAATCAATACTTGATATAACACAAAGAGCCGAATTTACACCAGATCTGTTTTCGTATTTGTACTATAAATTTACCAAATCTCTATGAAACTCTGGTTATTTTATAATGAATGCAATACAGATTATATGAGCTCAAAGTTAACTGTCGCATTAGGTATCAAATATATATATGGCGGCTGCTTTGTGTAATCTCTTTCAGTCGTATTGTTGCCGCGCCATAGCGAGAACGGCAGAACGAGCGTCGAGATTCACACAAATCTCGTTCTGTTATTTTTTTTGGAATTATGTCGCCACCATAACGACAGAATGAGATTTAAGGGTGACGTAACAAAATTGAAGGCGACAGAACGAAACAATTGAGATTCTTAATTCTCCTTCTGTCGCTCTTAATTTTCGCTCCATTGCACTAGAATTGTCCTGCCATAACCACAGAACGACATGCAAGCTAAATAATGCTTTATCGTTCTACCATTATGGCGCTTAGTCATCGCGCCATAATTACAAAAGTTAACTTTACTATGTCACGTTCACAGCCAAGATAATTATCAATATGCAACCGATTGTCAATGCTTAGTTACAAACTAATGTTTATTCTTCACATTATTCCCATATATTTGATTTGTGTGCCAGTCATTGTTAATTTAAACAATAAATAATTTAACAGTTAAAGTCATCACTCTGGGAGTAGGTAAACAATATATTTGATGAGAAACCGTGGATTTTATTTTTTTCTCTTTCACATTCGTTTTAATAACTCAGTGGTGAATAGGTAATAATGTTTCACAAATTAAGCTTGATATTAGAAACCAATTGGACAGTTGAACTGTATAGTCAAAATAAACAAATTGCGATTCGTTCCGGTTCCACTACCACTGTATATGACCGTCATTGAGATTAATTATTTCTAACTTGATGGATTGTGAAAAAAGAGCCACAGTATATACAAGTCATGGGAAATTTTAGAGTAACTTGCTCTCATTTAAATTATTTGGCTGTCCAATCTTTTGATTTAGAGCGTACCTGATGACGGTTATTCTAGAAACGCGTCGTGTGCACTAAATTTGATATCTACGTTTTTATTACAATGCGAAAGTTTAAACGGAGTGATGTTCAACAATTCCATCAATATCAACAAAACAAACAACGACCTCTCACCTAAGATCATTGAACATAAAAGAGAACACACGGTATGGTGTTGGAAATCCAAGTTCTGATCGGGGACTGGCGCAAAAAATATGGCGGGTTAAAGTGAAAGACGAAGAAGAAAACAAACGAATGCAATAGTCAGACGTCTTATGCTTTCTTCTGTAAATGTTGGCTTGGTGATCACAACCTCCATTTTCATGTAGAATCATCCGACAGAACAGCATAAAGACGGGTTATATCAAAACCAAAAACGATATTTAGTTCATACACACGCTTCAATGATATCGTCCGCATCATTCCATTGCCGAACGCGTTGCATTTTGGTTTCAAATTTATCCAAGGTAATTAGAAAAGATTTAAAAGTAAAAGTTGAAGAATCATATGTACAGATTTAGTCATTAGCACTGGTGACGACATTACATCCACCAGACAAACATGAGACTATTTGGACATTTCCGGCGCTGTTTCTAAAAATTACAGGAGTTATTTCCCTTTAAGACGGACCGCCACGATGTAACTGAAATATTGTTGAAAGTGGCGTTAAGCACCATAAACCGAACCCTTTAATGCGGGGAAAAGGGTGAAATAATTTCTTCCCACAATCTGTTCAAGATTTTAATGTTGCCACTGAGATAGTAAAATACTAATTAATTATCCCCCTGAAAAGGGAGGCCATCCATCTTATAAGTCCAGATTTCAAATGCCCTGAGATAGTAACATACTAATAAAGTATCCCCCTCAAGAGAGGCCACATTTCAAATGCACTGAGATGGCTATCGTATTGTTTGTCCTTCTTATTTTAGTTTAAACATATTTTATTTGCCAATTAAACCGACAAAATGGATTAGACACAAGTTAAACAAACTTATGAAGTCTTCTCCAAATAACAATTTGTTACAATAAAGAAGTACCTAAAAGGCATGCATTACTATATGTAGCACTAATAACGAATCAATGATAAATATTCACAAACAGAAAGAAAAAGAAAATTAAGATGGATTCTTCGATTACGTCTCCATTGGTATCGTAAAACTTTTTTTAAACGTCAGCTAAATACGTATATAAGCTCGACACCGAACCTAAAGTTCAAACCTTGTATACTGAATATAAAGTACATGTAAATAAATACATTGTAATATAATATTTCCCCGTCATCATTTTGTTAGCAACTTACTGAGCCAAGTTCTCCTTTTCATCCCCAATTAATTCAACAATCGACTGCAGTCCCAAATTTCTCCTCAAGTGGCAATGCTATTATTGACAATTGATTTTTTTCTATATATAATGTTCCAGGAGATGGATCCTGTTTTTTTTTGTTTTTTTTTTAATCATAGGTCCATATATCTGAGCAAGGATTTATATATAAATCCTTGATCTGAGTTAATATTGTTTAAAAAAATTAATTATTGGACTTCGTCCCAAGTTAGGTAGCACCTATTATCATATTAAATCACACTTCAAAAGGTGAAATGCGTGGTTTTTATGAAAGAAACAAACGGATGTGATAAAAGATTGTCAGGGGAGATAATCACGATATTAAGGACGTTTTAGTCATGTGAATAAAAATACATGGAGGGAACCGGAAGATCCTACAACACATTTAAAAATCGAGGTACAGTGCATTCATTTATCAATTATATTTTTGATAATTTCGACGATCTGGATTTCAGATATTTCTACTTTACATATTGAGAAATAATAATAATTATTATAATACTTTATGAAGAGAATGCTTAAACCAGTGACGGTCAATAATTCCACCTATATCAACAAGACGAGTAAACACCTCTCACCTCAAATCATTGAACATAGTACCACCACGACAAAGGACATTGGAAATCCGGTTACTGTCTTGGTGTAGGCATTAAAATGTGGCGGGGTTAAGCCATATAATGGGATCCTACTTAAGTATACATTTGTATTTAACTGATTTTGACAAATACAAAATAAAGAATATGTAACAATATATACAAATTTAACAACATAAGGTTCAAAATGTATATCTAGTCCTCAGTTGTAGAGACTGTTTAATAAAAGAACGCGAACATTGTACGCTATCCAAAATATGTCTGGTTCAAACTTTGAACTGTTTTTGGTCTTCGATTAATGAATTCGATAACAGTAATTTAGCACTCGGGGAACTGTATGTACGTAATCAAGTTGTACTTTTGATCATCACAACATGTATTAATTTCCTGATGGCATTAAATGACAAGACGTAATTTGTTTTTATTTAATGCCAAGTCATCAATATTTCAGATGAGAGATAATTGTTCGTGTCTGGTGATATTGGTGAAATTGTTGATCATCACTTTTTTAGCTATCTTTACAAACAGTTAATAACCATTCAGGCAAAATGACGACGCACCAGAATAAACCTATAACTATGTAATAATTCCTTTTTATCCTTGCCACATGTAATAGAGAATATAATGGGTAGCGTAAGGTAATTGTTTCTATTCATATAAGAAATCAAAATTCAAAATAGAAAGCCAATATTTATTTAATTATACAAATTGTACTGAAACATTTCCTTGTGTTTATACAATTGCTTACCTTAGGAATAAAGAAGAAAATATGGATTGTCTATATTATCTATATAGAGAGTAACCCCCACCCCATCTCACCCCCACCCCATCCCACCCCCATATGGATCGTTGCCAGTGTTTTGTTGTCATTTCGCAAAGCTATCGCATAAAAACCATCGTTGTTGGTGGGGTTGTATATATTCTTCGCATGCTGTTTATTCTATGGTTTTTGTTTATGCCGCCGACGCTCGACATCAAGACATTATGCCGATGTCAATACATCCGTCTCGCATTTGAGTTCTGTTTAATACATTATGTGGCTGTTATGCTTAAAATTGTAATGGCATGAAACAAGAGCACGTATTTAGGTGTTATAAATATGAAAGTCGAGGCCGACGGGTGTCGTTTATCATTAAAAATACTCGCTATAGCATGTCATGTCATCTTCCATTCCTTTTTGACCGTCCAATCATGTGCAAAATAGCTAAATACATTGACCAATCGGAAAACAACTTTTGCTGTGTGCTCGTTTTTAAAAAAGCAGTCTCATCGCTCATTGGTCGATTCAAAATATGAACCTTGATATTATCCTAAACGGAACTTGCTAGATGCAAGTGTATTGTCATTTTTAAAATCAAAACTAGCTTCTAATGTTAACTGTATTACATCTGAACGTGCTGATTGAAGTCCAATTTAATCTTACATGTAATAATTGACACTATAACGTTATCCCACATGCAGATATCTAATTTTCAATCCTTTGATTTCTGAGAGGTGTTGTTTATAAAATCACTTAAAATAGAATCTAATTCTTCTAGACTTGATCGAACGTGAAAGATTTATCTACGGTAAGGGAATTATAGTAATTTTATAACGGTAGTAATCAGTAGATTTCTTTAACAAAAAATGTTTACGATTGAAATTACAAATCACCTTTGCGCTTAAATTATCGATGTTGAGTAGATATGCTATTTATTTTGCCCATGTTAATTATTACTTCAACAATATCTTAGTATCATTGATATCATATAGACTGGAAGAGCAAAGGACAATATTCAGCATATTTTACCTTATCAATTAGTTGGCTAGGGTTGTTTTTTTTGTTTGTCTCAGACTATCTTGCTATTTTAATATGCATGGGTGTCCAAGTGGATAAAGTCCGGGGGGGGGGGGGGGGGGGGGGGGGTTCCATTAACCTGTTTGATTCCGCCATATTTGTGTGACTAGCATACGCAAGGTCGTGAAGAATCTCCATCGCCATATGATATTAATGAAATTGTTGGTTATCACTGTTTGAGGGTTCTTTTCATTAATTCTAATTTTTTTCAATTGTTGGGATTTGTAAGAAGATATGATATCATATCTATTTACGGATTTAAGCCGGCATATTTTGTGCAGATGTCAAACAAGTGCTGTGATGTACTCGATACAACATGATAAAATTTGTCAGTGACTTGCGACATGTCCGTGGATTCCTCCACCAATCAAACTGACTTCACGATATAACTGAATTATTGTTGAAAGTGGCGATAAATACCATAACTCTAATCCTCAAATAAGTGCTCATATTGCTGTTATCTTCTTTTGGTGTCGTCTTTTTTACCGTAGATCGGAAATAATTGTTGTGATCGACCAATTTTTTAGCTGTTATCGTTTTTTCAACGTTCCTATATTCATATAGCATATTAACTCAAAAATACGTTCTTTGTAGAATTTATTTGTATAGCAAATGTATTAGAGTTATCTCTCTTAGCATTTTTGTTTCATTAATATCAGTTTCAGTTTTAAAGAGTGATTGGTTGTTTTGTGTAACTCTAAATGAGCTATTCCACAGCTATATCATGACGAGAACAAATTACATAGGATGAGATGACTGATGGTTATGTCAACATTATACAAGACCAACACCCTTAGAGTGCTATATCACTGAAACAATGGTTTACTGTTAGACATGTCGCTCCACTCTGACGCATTAACCTGATTCCGATTATAAAATTGATATTTGTTTCTTCAACACTAAGCACGTAGCATTAAGGAGAAAGAGCAAAGACTGGTTGTATCAGAATCAGGATAATATGTCTGAGTGGAGCGAAATGTCTATCCGACGACTGTTGTTCCAGTGATCTAACACTACAAAATTCAAACTAAGAATGTTGGTCTAGTACAAAACAGACATTATCATCAGGGGCGGATCCAGGATTTCAAGTTAGGGGGGGAGCGCACTTAAAAAAATTGCGCCGAGCGGAGTGAAGCGCGAAATGTTTGCGATATTTCGTGTGAAAAATCACGATTTTACGCCAAAAAATCATATTTTTTCCAATTTTAGGGGGGACGCCCCTGATCATCACCATTATCATATCATTGGAATGTAACTTGTTCTCGCCATGATATAACTGACATATTGTCTATTTTGCATTGTCCCTATTATTATCACAGACGTTTTGTATCTTAAATTTAAAGGACAGTTTGACATATATAATATTAACACCACACCCAATAATTCACTGTGTACAACCGATTAGAAAAACTGTTAAAGATAAACAATTATCAAAGGTCCTTGTGTACAGCCGATTAGAAAAACTGTTAAAGATAAACAATTATCAAAGGTCCTGAGATGAGTGTGTATAATTAATTTTCAATCCACCATCTTTTCCCTAAATATCAATTCAGTTCGAGTTCTCGTCCATCGATGGGTTCAATACTATTTACCAACGTATTAAATTAAGTCCTACCTAGTTACGAGTTGATTGTTCTTTAACAATCATGAGAATATTATCCCGACTCCGTTCAACAAGGTACAACTCTTACACATTGTGTGTACCGTGCTTAGCCTAGAATCAACAATGATGTTTCAGACACTTATGATGTCATACGTGTCAACCTGTGGTGTTTCTCTTGATGAGATGCCCATGACATTTGGCACTCTACTAGGGGTGTCAATGATATAGCATTTTTATTATTAATAACCTTTGACAAAACAAGATTCTATTATCACATAGAAGTAGTTGTAGGTATGTATCTATTTCACAGTTAATTAAATCTAATTGGACAAATAATCATATTGATCCTGTCTACATACAAGTATCTGTTGATTTACCAGTGCTGATTCAGTAATCATTTTCTCTGTTAAACTGGAAACTGATAAGCCTATAAAGTTTCCGGGGGTTTCACCCCATGATCCCCCTACTATGATCTCTACACTGTACCCCTTTGAGATCCTAGAGGCCCTCCAGTCCGCTTGCATATATTTCACGCCCCAGCCTAACACCAACACTTTGATCCGCACATGGCTTTGTTGTTGAGAGGAGACGCAATCTGTTTTTCAGTTTCCCTCATCCTCAGCTTATTAATACATGGAACATGCAAATATTATTTGGTTTCAATTGATAAAGTGCTTGTTAAGATTTTTGTAAACATTTTCCATAGGCTTCCAATGTCACACTAAGTCCATAACAGACAGCCATATTGGTTAACTGATCGGCCCAAAAGTAAAAACATTTTGTGAGTACCTAACTAGGAAGAATTGGGTCTCATTAAGCAGGATACACTCGCCAATTTGTTTTGTCTGTCCCAAGCAATGACCTATTTTTCAATGCCATATGTTGTTTTCTCTTTATTTCCAATGATAGAGGTGAGAGATATATGCTCATTTTGTTGATATTGGTAGAACCACTGTTTAAATTTTCTTTTCACAATACAAACACAATTTGATTGCAATTGATGCCTTTCAGGAGATGTGTCTTTTTTTCATATTTTCAAACGTGAACCGACATGCAACCGTCCGTGTATTAATTAAAATAATGGCTTATTATTTGACAGTTTTATCAATTATTAAAATTCAAACACTTGACGAAAGTTGTAAATTGATGACCAAATCATATACTTGAAAGGTGAACAAATATATCCATTTCAGTGGCACGCCTGCATATAACTCTAAATAGGAGGTGACCCTTCCCAATAAGACTATCCCATCTACCCCGTGATCACACATCACACAATCCATAGTAAAAATCCACTTTAAGTTTTACCTATATCCGTACGTACCACATTTGGCTACCTCTAAAGATCCCCTTTGGGAAATCATTTGAAATTGATACTCAATGTCTATTTTATTTCGGATTTGACCACTTTTCCCGTTCTTGAATTATACTCATGTTTTCCTTAGCTGGAGGTAGCAGCATTCGTGTCCTCTGTACACATTCTGCCATTTATATTCCATCGAGCACTTCTCTACATAAGTTGTAAAAGTATTAAAGCTGGTGTAAGGTCACAACAAGTACATTTGTTACCTTGATACCAATTCCAATGAAAACATCATACCCATTCATTCAGAGTTAATAGAAATGGATTCCCAGCAACAATATAGAATGTCAATTATAAGCTTTTCAAGCTAATTGAATTTAATGTGTAGTGTTTACTGCAAATATAATTATACACAATAAAACATTTATCATTATAAGTAATATAAACATCGCATTTAATGTTTTAGAAAAAAATCGATGCGACAAGCGGATTGTTCCAAAAGCTATCTAAACGTAGTGTGATAACAATAAATATATCATGCTGTATTAAGACCGACATAGTTTTCGTCTCTAAAGAGGAATTTATGAATTTTTGTTAAATAATTGACAACTCTATAGACAATTGGTGTATACTAGGAAAACACTATGATTGTGGTGGAAAGTATTTCATTCTTTTAACGTTGCGTTCGTGTGGCTGGCTATAGCTGTCATTAAAATCCATTAGGCTTGTTGACTCTTATTTATTACTTCAACGCTTTTTAGAAATGTGTTACAGACAGAAAGACGATGTTTTTTTGTATATGGGTAGACAATTGCAAAGTACAATATATGTTTTTTATATGGGTAAACAATTGCAAAGTACAATGTATTATTGATTACTGCACAATTTGTTTTTGTATATTCCTTTCATCTCTCAAAAGGCAATGGAAATATTCCCTTTTGCGTATATTTTTTCTTTCGTCTATCTCCAACTATTACCAGATGTGTTTGATTGATTGATTGATTGATTGATTGGCATCTAACGCCAATTCCATCAGCATTTCAGCCACACGATGGGTGTCTTATAAGAAACAAATATAGCTTACCCTTCACGAGCATCTCCAGGTTTTTGGTGGTGGTGTGTGTGTGTGTTGCTCATCTTATTAGTTTTCTGTGTTGTGTTTTTAATGTGTTTGTCCTCGTTCTGGGTCTTGTACCCCATGTTCCCCAAGTCTCTAGATTGTCCATTCCTGATTTTCTCTGAAGTTTATTTATGTGATCATGTCCCTAGGTATAAATTATCTTGGTGTTCCTTACACTCAGATTTAATCATCCGAAGCATTTATCCGCATTCCCGTCCCAGTAACCATCGCTTTACCTAATTTATTGTTTGTAAGCTTACTCTGGTCGTCATGCATATGACTGGAATTCTGCTCACTTAGCATTAAATCATCAATCAATCAATCAATCAATCAATCAATCGATACTTTGTTTAACAATGTTTCAAATATAAGATTTCAAAGGTATTGAATTTTCAAAAAACACATATAATGTATACTTGTCTTTTGTCTTTAGATGCCCTTAAACCATATTTTCGATGATGGCCAGTTGCAAGGGTGGATTTGGCTTTATGGTGTTTAACGCCACTTTCAACAATATTTCAGTTATATCGTGGCGGTCAGTTTTATTGGTGGAGGAAACTGGAGTATCCTTAGAAAACCACCGACCTGTAGCAAGTCATTGACAAACTTCTAGTTGCAAAGTGGCAATCTAGACTTCTGCACTCAAGACCAACCAACTGTCACCCTTTTCTTTCCCTGCATGTTGTATTGCCTGTAAACCTGTTCTCATCAAGAATATATTATTAGCTAAAATTCAGTACTATTGTACTAAAAAGACTAACACAATTCCTATACATGCCACTAATATTAACGAGGCCAGGATAATGTACTGGTATTTTATGTTTCTCTCACTAACAAATGTAAAGATTTCGAATAAAGATTTTAATTGGGAAAGAAAAAAAAAATCAGCTCATTGAAAGCTCAATATCAACCAATCAATCAAACATCTGATAAACTTCAAACTTCCAAACACAGAAACGACAATAGCATTTCATGATGGGGTGATGTGACCTTTGTTGGACGTGTAAATAGGGATAATTTAAAATCTTTGCCATGTCCCTTTCATCATTGAAGCAAGTCTACTTTTCAAAAACATTATCACCACTATTTTTTACATATAGCAAGTCTACTTTTTACATATAGCAAGACTACTTTTTACATATAGCAAGTCTACTTTTTACATATAGCAAGTCTACTTTTTACATATAGCAAGTCTACTTTTTACATATAGCAAGACTACTTTTTACATATAGCAAGTCTACTTTTTACATATAGCAAGTCTACTTTTTACATATAGCAAGTCTACTTTTTACATATAGCAAGTCTACTTTTTACATATAGCAAGACTACTTTTTACATATAGCAAGTCTACTTTTTACATATAGCAAGTCTACTTTTAACATATAGCAAGTCTACTTTTTTTTCTCCTCTTTGTCACCAACCGAATGACACTTGTCGATGCTAATTCGTCATCGTTGTAGTAAAATTACAACTTACCTGATAAATAACCTTTTGCCCTCTTCAGAAATTAAACTTTTCCTTGCATTTATCTAAATTCGTATTATCATGCCTTTTTATCATGAATCAACAAAGAGATACTATTAGTTCAATTAAAGGGAGGAAATTGTCAATTAAGTTATATTTTGTATTTGGAGAAGAAAAACAATAATTTACACCGTATCACAGGTGATGCGGTTCTAATGTTGTTTTAGAAATGTGTTTTTCAAGGTTTAATTTAACGGAAGTGATACCTTGTCACGCAAAGGTCAAACTAAAGGCAGACTTAATACTTATGTTAAGACTAGTTATATATACTTGTTCATTTTGTACTGATTTGACAGGAATCTAAATTGAAATTTTGAATTATGAATTGTATATAATATTTCATATCATACAGTAACAGGAAACAACTATTATAGTCAATCATACAAGATATCTACTCCACTGCATCCACAAAAGCATCGTCGGTAATCCACGGCTGATCCTACTCCAATATTCTCCACTAATCACTTTGGGTCAACTGATTGAGAAAACTTGTAGTCATGTATCGATCAAATATTCTGATTAGTCCCGATACAACAGTCTTACAGCCAATCAAATGACAGCTTTTTAAAATTCGAAATAACAAGAGGTGATGAATGGGTCTCAATACTCTACTTTTGGCCAGAAATGCACAAGTGGGACTATGCCATAATTTTTTGGAGATAACGCGATAACGTACGACAGTTTGTCTAACAGTGGCAATCGATCGATGTCAGTTACCTGTGAAAAGCTAACTTTGTTATTGTAATCTACTTAAAAAAGTGAAGTGAATTATCGATAATCTAATTGTTAAAAACATATCCCGTGGAAATAAAAAGACCAGTGTTGTGTAGTTAATTGTAGAAATAGAAAGGGTCATTTACCGATAGGTTTTGCATTCAACCAGACACCTGGGGGACTTGTATCACGTCGTACCGCCTGGATAAAGGCGACAGGTAGACAGCTTGGGAAGTCAAATAAGGGTAATAATGAAAAAGAAATTGAAACTGTGACCGAATTTAATTATTTAGGTGTTACTTTTACAAAAAAACGGAAAGTTTAAATTAGCAAAACAAAAAAATATTGAAAAAGCTACAAAAGCCATGTATGAAGTTATCAGAAGGGGAAAAAGACATAATCTATCAATCGAATGCTTGTTAGATTTATTTGACAAAATTGTAAAACCTATATTACTATATGGCTGTGAAGTTTGGGGATTTAGTGATAATTATGTAATTGAAAAAAATTCATTTGAAATTCTGCAAATTAATACTTCACTTGAAGCAAAGCACGCCAAATTTTATGATATACGGCGAGCTTGGTCGCTTTCCACTTTACATAGATATAAAAACTAGAGTAATATCTTATTGGTGCAAATTACTTACTGGGAAAGCTTCCAAGCTGTCGGCCATATCTTATAAACTTTTGCATGGTTTTTTTTGTAATGGAAATATATCTGCTCCTTGGGTAAAATTTGCAAAAGATATATTGGATAATTGTGGCTTATCAAATGTATGGACATTTCAGAATATAAACTTTAATACTGAGTGGGTGATCGCTTATGTGAAATTACGTCTCCGAGATCGTTTTTTACAAGAATGGAATAGCAATTTAGAAAATTCCCCAAAGGCATTGAACTACAGACTTTATAAACAAATATTCGAATTTGAAAACTATTTTAATATTTAAGAAAATAAAGACATTTTCACTTTTTGCAAATTTAGAACCACCAATACAAAATTACCCATAGAAACTGGAAGATGGAATAATATCGCAAGGGAAAATAGAAAATGTCAACTCTGTCAAGAAAATCAAATTGGGGATGAATTTCATTATATAATGCGATGCAGTTATTTCCATGACAAAAGAGAATCATGCATTGAAAAGCGGTACTTAACTAGAATTAATGTTTTGAAATTTAAAGAAATAATAAGTAGTAAAACACAATCAACATTAAGGAAACTCTGTCAGTTGATCAGAAACATTAATTCTAGTTTACTACCTCCTGGGTAATTACTATTGTTATTATTGTATTTATTGTTTTTATTTATTTTCTGTATATATTGTATCTCTATACCAATGTATTACGATGGTTTATGAGAATAAAGATTGTATAACAAAATTACCGAACTCCGAACAATCTTACAAAGGGAAAGTCAAAACTCATAAGTATATAAACAGACAAAATCAGTCAACAACCAGAAAACTGTGAAAACCGTAATGACCCTGACTTGGTACAGGCATTTCTAAAGAAATGGTGGGTTGAATCAAATTTTAAAGCGCCAAACTTCCCGCTTTCATTACGGCTTAAAGGTTCCGGCTGTCACTATAACAGTATTTATCACAATACTGGAATAAAATATGTAAAATAGTTGTCAAATAGAGAGTTATAAGTAATAGAAAATACTAAGGCTTGTAATTCATATTTCGGGAATGGAGGAAAAAGTAATGACCCGACAAACATTGATTACATTCCAACACAAAACTTACCATTACTGTAAAGAGACAAGACAAGAATCTTTATTTTCACAAATAAACCATACATTACAATGGCATAGAGAAGTTACACATAAAAATACAACACAACACATACATGACAAATAAATAACAGATACACAAATACATATACATACAATATTTACATTACAACAGGAGGAGTTAAGTATTAGCCTAGAGAATATCTGATATGTTAATTTTTCTTATAAATTTACATAGTTTTCTAGTTTTGTTGTTCAGAGGTACACATAAGTGGTTTGAATTTTAATATATTTGGCCTTTGGGTAAGATTTCTACTTATTTATTGGATTCGATTTTCAGTAAAAAAAAAATGGACATTCCATAATATAGTGAAATTCGTCCAGTTTCTATCGGTAATTTGTGGTTTGTGGTTCGAAATTTACATAGTGTACATAATTTCCTTTTTGCTAATCAATATGTTAGAAAATGGAATGTCACGTGTATTGCTTCTGGCCAATAGAAAAACAGTAAAATAGAGCCTTATGTAATAAATTATATAAGACCATTGCAGGAGTCGAATATTACTTTGATCTACAACATAGGGTTACTGAGAGGGTGGCATTGTTGTTTGAACATGTTCTACTTATAAAACCAAGACGGACTGTATCAACATAACACTCGCCATCTGATATTTTTTCTCTTGATCAATTGTTCAAGGTTTCCAGCTGTCAATATCTCATACTGCTTCAGCAGGGTTCTTTCTTTGCCAGAAAGTTTAGTTGCATATTTTGTCTGCTTAACACCTCCTATCAAAGCTTCTATCTTCTCATTTGAATACGGTATTGTTTGCAGAGGAATTTTTCGTCGACATATCAAGAATTTCATTGTAAAATCTGTCTTGTGTATCCACTTGCATCTTAGCTCTTTACTACTATGAAAGTAAATCTATTGCCTTCTGAGTTATTATTCACCAGGTGTGAATACTGAATAATATTCATTGACTACATGTGTGTTTTAAAAGTATTAAGTAATTATAAAAACTGCTCAACTTATCATTAACTGTATCAAAAAGATAAAAAAAAAAAATAGAGCAAAAACTAAAGCAAAAATTAATAAAAAAATATAAAATTGATGATGATAAGACCCCAGGTTAATGAAATGTTGTTGTGATAATGGAAGCGTATCTTTGGTTCTTTATTTTCAAATATTGTACAAGTTAAATTCATTTTTAAGCAATATTTTGTACATGTTATAAGATGTACAAGCTACTTTTGTACATGTTATAACCTGTATTTTTGGATTGTTCAAGTTATTATAACATGTACAGTTTTCTTGTAGATGTTATAACTTGTACACAATTGCAACATGTACACGACATATATATATCTTTGTCTTCTAAAATATTGAAATAATTTTCGATTTCAAAATTGACCGAAAAGAGAAACGATAAACAACAAACGTAATGAAAATTACATAAGCGCAGTAAAATAAATGTAAATTAATTTATATATTTATAAATATACAATGGTTTGGGGGAATAGGGTGGTAATTACAATTACAATTGATTTCAGAAAAAAAGTTGTGATGTCCTGAGCACACAAATAGCAATAACTGTCATTTACACTTATAATATGTTTGTCTTGTTCTGTGCATGTGATGTGATGAATGTATTGTCTGTTAAAAAAAATGAAAATGTACACCCAAAAAAATAATTAAAAAAAAAAAGGGAAAAAGTAAAATAAATGTGCTCACTATCATTTAAAAGAAAACAGTTAGATAATGTGGAAGTGTCATATTTCCTATTGACATAATGAAATTGAAAAAAAAAAACAGAGGAGCTGAGTTCACCCCTGGTTCTTAGTGGAGTTCGTGTTGCTCTATCTTGAGGTTACGATGTAGTGTTTTGTATATAATTGTTCGTCTTTTTGTCTTTATCATTTTGACCATTACGTGTTGTCTATCCTTTTAGGGAGTTATGAAGACACTGAACTTGCATTTCTTGTTGAACACTTAAATGCCTTTACGTATATACAAGGGATTATATATATATATATCATGACTATCACAATACATTAGAAAACATAGCTGTAACACTAAATAAAATGTCAGCACAAACAGCAAACAACCAACTGGATTGTTCATCACGTACATTGAAAACTGTAATGGTTAGTGTGCTCGCCTCGTGTGTCGTAGATTGCGGGTTCGATCATCGATCGGGTCAAATCAAAGACTATAAATATTAATATTTGTTGCTTCCTTACTAAGTAAGACCATGTATTGGTTGTCTCGAAAAAAGGATTCTGTGTTCGGGTGGAGCGACATGTATATCCAAAGATCGTTGTTTCATTATTCTAGCACTATGTAGGGTGTTGGTCTTGTACAAAGCGGACATCATCATCTCATCGAACCGTAACTCATATAGCAGAAAAATGGTTCACTTGGCGTTAAACAATAATAATTCACTGGTTAACAATTCAGTCCAAACTCAAATTCATATTCAAGTGGACACCATCACAAGATTTGCCTCAAACTTGGCAGACATACAAATGAAGCAACATTAACGTCAGTTATCTGAAATGTTCAAGAAGTAAAACGAACAACTGAATGAAAAGAAATTTAAAAATTTGAAATTAGCGGTGAATTCCACTATTTATTTGTATGTGATCATTTTAATAACCAACAAAAATTGTACATTAAAGTAAAGCTTAGAATACTAATACTCTGAAATTCAAGGAAAAATTTACATCTAAGAATAAATATGATCTTCAAAAATTATGTAGATTTGTCGTCATTATAAATAAAGGTGTGTATCCTTGCTGTTAACAGAACTCAAAGGCTACCAAATTGTACATATATAATATAAATATTGTAAATAATATAATGTGTATCTCTCTACAAGTTGGTGTATGAGAAAACAGTGATCAGAGTGTAGAGAACATATTGACATCAGATAGTCATGCTCAGTTTTATACTATCATCATATGTTTAAGTCCTTTGACTTCCTTGCTCCCAAAGATTTTGAAATTATTTGGCTTTCCAATTTTTCGACATTGAGCTATCTGATGAAAGTTATTCCAGAAATGCATCGTGCGCATTAAATTAGATATCTACGTTTTTATTGCTACATTTAAAGCATATATTGCCTACCTCAAGCGAAATTCACCCAGTTTGACATATTGGCACTTCTGCAGGCTTAGAAAAAAATATAGAACCATCGATGATGCTCAGTATTGAAAATGAATTAATTGGATTGTTAGTGCGTCTTACACTTGGTCTTTTACTAGAAGATATTTAAAATCTATTTGATATTAGTGTCACTCTTCTCAAAAATGTTCAATTCGTTTTCTCCATCTTGAATTAAAACATCTTTTCCAATATCCAACCTCAGAAAAAGTGCAAAATTTAATGTCAGATTTTTTTCTCTCCAAATTTCCAAATACTCGAATCATTTTGGTCTGTACACAAATTGTTATTAAAAAAAACTACCAGCCTTCAAAGCTCAAACAGCAACATGTGAAGAATGTGATGCACTCACAGAATGATTTAAAATTACTTTTAACACTTGTCGTTCATCATCATCGTCACCGTCTTCGTCGTTAGCCTGTAATTTGTTTTCTCCGTGATCAAGATTATATAACTAACAAAATGTTCCTTCGATTTCGTTAAGCAGCAATCCCTCAATATAACAACGGTTCCATACATTTGGGACCAATTCTAACTTGATGAAATTCAGAAACAATTTACAGCTTTACCCAAGTGTAACGTGGAAACCACTTTAACGTGTTAACATTTTTTCTCTACTTAACCGATATACAAGTCCAGTCCGGCATTGATTTTAGAACCATGAAGCCGACATAATGGCAGTTTCTTACATGTTAAGTGTAAACGAGAAATATATATTATTGATAATTAATAGAACATTATATTTGATAATATATCACACTTAAGCAATATTGAGTTCGTCATTTTCTCTACATACTTTATGGGGATTTAGTCATATGAGTATTTCGTTTCATGAAAAGGTTGTTTGGATTCGTAAATTGCTCTGGGTTATATACACAGATAGGATGTTTTTTTTATTTACTTTTTTTTGTCAAATACTGATTCAATATAACTGGTTGACTGTAACGAAATATCCACATGACAGTAGATTCTTTTGTTTCCTCTATCAGCGAACACATTTTGACTTTTTGTTGAATATGTCTCTTGAATGTTCATTTTTATTGGAACTTCGGACTTTCTAGCGTTTGTTGACATAAGTATTACATTCTAATAATATAAATGACGGTGGATGTACATATTGAATTATTTTTAACAAAACTGACTGTTAAATGCATAAATATTTATGGACCGATCATTTAACTTGCGGGGGGGAGGTATGTTTTTTTTCTAAAAATATATTCTGATTCCCAATATTGCTGAAAAAAATATTCTGATTTTGATGAGGAAAAAAATAATCTGATTCAGAGTTTTTGTCATTTAACCTAATGTTAAATTCTGGAAAAAAATTCGTGCTTTGCGCGTCAAAAAAAGATAAATATTCTAACTCTTGTGTTGTCCCAACATAATTTCTGAACGAAGCAAAAAAAGCTGGATTTAGTCACCATACAAGGCAACTTAACTGGTGATCAGTACATCAGAGACGTCTTGCAACCAGTTGTTGTCCTCCATTTCGACAACCACCCACTAGCTACAAGGCCTGTGTATATGGATGACAACGCCAGGCGTCATCGTTCAAGAGCAGTAACCGCCTACCTCCAAAGGGAAGCCGTGACTTCTGTTCCTTGGCCAGCCATAAGCCCGGATTTGAATCCCATAGAGTATATTTGGGACATGTTAGGCCGTCGTATACATGCTCGGGAACCTCCTGTGCAAAACATTCGTCAGTTGGAAGCAGCATTGCATCGGGAATGGCAGCAGCTATCACAATATGACATCCGACGTCTAACTGGAGGGATGAGACGCAGGGTTGAGGTCGTCATCCAAGCACGTGGGGGTTACACCCGGTACTGAACTTTGAACAATAGGTGTCGTCAAGTGATTCATAAGTGACGTTTTGAAGGTGAAATGGCAATATTATCGTGCTTTTTGAACTGTGAAGGTCAATACTTAAAATGGACATGTTTTACTGCAAAATCTGGCTTTGTGATATCATTAAATTAACATTTTTCTTGATTTTTCTTGGTGGTTTCTTACAGCCAATGTAATGTCCTAACAGGTCACCATTGCGTTCTTGAGATCATCTGGTCAGTAATCTCGCGATAATTGTTCTATCATTTTTCATTTAAAAAAAACATGGGTGTGGTTAACTTTTTTCTTTGTGTATATAATCTAACACGTGACAAAGATCTAACATTTTATACACTGTAACCCCTATCTCGTGCAGAGTATGCATCACCTGTCATCAGTTTTCAGGTTCTACGTCATAAAACCATGCATTGTTTAAAAAAAACAAAAAAAAACAAAAAAAAACGGACAATTGCAAGCATAAAATGTGGGTAAAAAGGTATGGGAATATTTTTTTAAAAAAACAATTCTTTTTCTGGCTGGCAACAAAAGTCAAATGCCTCAATAACCCATTAGTTTTACCAAAAATCTAACCAGAAGCATTAGACGAAAACATGTCTTTCCACGGACTGTTGTTTCAGTGAGCTAGCACTATTAAAAAAATCCAACTAAGCGTGTTGTTCTAGTACAAAGCGGACCTCATCATCATTTCATTGAAAATTAACGTGTTCTCGTCATGATAAAACTGAGAAATTGCTGAGTTGGCGTTAAACAACAATCACTCACACACCCCCTCCCTCTCCGATAACATAATGGAAAGAAATCTGACGTTCCAATAAATATATCATGGAACATTTATGGACCGACTATTTTCTTATCGGAGAGTGGAGGGTGTGTTCGGACAAAATTTGTTTTGGCCTGACAGGAGGCAAAATATATTACTACCCTCATTCCCCCACTCGAAAAAAAACATCGCACGAAATACATTTACTAATAGTGCAAAAACCAATGATATTACTTAACACGTTTTGTTACAGATGTAGTCGTCCAAGCTTAAGTATCACAGTACATCTTCATGTATTTTAATTTGGAGTGCACTTGTTACACGCCTCTGCAAAGAGCTACACATACATGTACCACTACAGAGATAATACTAACAAAGTCAATTGATATAAACAATATATTATCGATCTAAGACGATGTACTGATACCTACATATTGATTATTAGTACACACAGGGAATAGTACGCTGTATATATATTATGTATACACATCTGTCATCAGTCAAACCCTAATTACTAGATTATTACATATTCTGTGCCAAGCTGATTTATTATCCGCCATGGTGATCACGGTGGTGAATTAGCATTACATTGTCATAATCTAGAAAATATGTCGTACACGGTAATAAGCTTGGAAGTCAGGAATGTAGTGCAACTGAACATCGTTGGTTTTGACAACCATTATTAATGTCACGAGGGGGGGGGGGGGGGGAATTTAACACCACTTTCAACAATATTCCAGTTGTATCGTGGCGGTAAAATGTAATGGTACCAGCTTAGAAACAAGACGAAAATAGAGTCTCTGGCGAGCTTTTCTTCCCCGTTTCGAGGCGAATACAAATACAAATACATTATATATCTCCAGACAATTTAATGTAGGTATATTGTATTTATACTACAATGTTGTGCATTATTGAAATGTAAACTGGCACCAAAAAGGTAAAAACAATGCACATTTTGGTTGAATTTTTTATTGGGTGTCTACAGCGGGGACGGATTCAACCAGTGTCTATTGCTCTTCACTGTACATAAGACGTGGACACCAGAGTCTTGTTTATCCTGTTTCTACAAATACACTCACGGGTCAAAAGTATTTCCCCACTAAGATATTCCCCTATATATTTCATATAAAACCACTTATTTTCATAACATTCTCATGAAGTCATTCCTTAGCCGATTTTCATGAAATTTTCACCTTTAATAGTAGAATTATTAGAGTTTATTTTAATATCTTCATGTAATTTTTTCGAACTTTTATTTACAAGCATTTATGATTTAAACACAAATGAAAATTCTTGACGTCACAATTTTATATGATTATATAGTAAGATTTGGTGGAAAATTTAAACTTTGTTTTAAATCAATTCTAAGGGAAAATAGAAATAAAATTATTTGAAAGTTATACGAAGAAGAAACTACATATTTATTTCTGCATTTAATGCTGAAAATTTCATGAAAATCAGATAAAGAATGACTTCAAGAGAATGTTTTGAAAATAAATGGTTTTATATGAAATATATAGGGAAATATCTTAGTGGGGAAATACTTTTGACCCGTGAGTGTAGTAACAACCTGCTAAACTCTAATAATTCTACTATTAAAGGTGAAAATTTCATGAAAATTGGCTAAGGAATGACTTCATGAAAATGTTATGAAAATAAATGGCTTTATATGAAATATATAGGGAAATATCTTAGTGGGGAAATACTTTTGGCCCGTGAGTGTAGTACAAACAAATAAATTTTATATTTACCGACAATATCCATGCATTGTTTATATATCCAGAATGCTAAGATGGCGTTTGATATACGAGCTTATTCATATATTTTCAATATTGTTTTGACACTACAATTTGATGGTATACTAGATACAACATTATGTGATAACGTTTATCAGTGACTTGCAACAGATCTGTGATTTTGTCTGTGTACTCCGGTTTCCCCCACCAATAAAACTGACCGCCACGATATAACTGAAATATTGTTGAAAGTGGCGTTAAACACCATAAACCAAGCCAAACCTAACCATACCATTTGATGCCATTGAAGCTAAAGAAAAAGAAAAGACTTCACTATTTTTTAGAATACAAATCATTGGTGCTAAGTCAATAATAATTAGCGGTAATCATTTAATATCATTTATTTTACAAGAGAAATCGATTTTTTTTTATAAATAATTAGGTTTCCAAAATAGTGCAACAAAAAGGGGACGCATAGCTTATACATTTGCTTGTACCCCCCTCCCTCCCCCAATGCGATGTGGAGTTAGGTTATGGTTTTGGTGTTCAACGCCACTTTCATCAACTGAAAAATTGTTGGAAGTGACGTTAAACTCCATAACCAAAACCAACCACCCCTTTTTTAAATTATACACTTCTGTGTAAGCTGATATTCCGATGAAAAATTTAATAATATTGTTAAGATATAGGTTGTACAGAATGGCCCGTGTCAGAATCAATTCGTTTTCTCTTTAATGTCAAAAAACGAAAATCGAAGACTTTTCAAACAGTTAATGGCAAAAATATATTGATATAAGATATAATTTAATTCAAATAAGACTTAATATGATTCCAATTAAAAAAATATAAAAGCAATCAATTATCTTAAATAAACGGTTAGCGGCCAAGTTCAAAACAAATATTTGAAAAAAAGGAAAAAAAACGACTGCGAGGCATGAAATCGAAAAAATGCATCAATTTATTATGAGATAACTGATAAATCCGATCATGTGGAAAATTCTATGAAAATGTGAAAAATATTCTACAATCAAGAATTGACATATTCTATTGTAGTTGACATAGATTGTTCAGTTGTACCTAACACAAACTGATCGGTTCATGTTTGTTTATCATATAAATCATTAAGTAGTGATAACACACTAATTAGTGGCGGCGATTTACTCCATCCAATTGTTTTCTGACAGAAGAAAGAGAAAAGAACGAGGGTGTAAAAAAATAGTTCGATTTTTTTTTAGAAAACGTTGACAGTTATGTTTCTATGTTTATATTTTACTTATAGTATAGTGGTTGTGTGTTAGTGAAGTGCTATGAATTGATTACGAGAACATCTTACAGTTGGATTTTTTTATTGGAAGTTTTATTGTATGTAGATATTACCATTCTTACAACAAGTGCTAAATTAAATATGTAAAAAAAATAAAAAAATAAAAAAATAAAAAAAAAGTAAAAATGATGTTTTCATTAAAATGATATTTTTGCAAGAATTAGAGGCTTTAATAAATGCATATCTACTTTGTGAAAAATTCTAAGGATCTTATTAATCAAGAGAGAAAAATTTTGAAGTGCAGTTTCGTTGTTTCGATAAAAAACTATTTTTGTCGTTGTTTTGAAGTGTCATACTAAAACACCTTGGATATATGTTTATTGGAGGGGTAAATTCTGAGTGGAATATTGAATAAAATTATTGATAAATAAGAATGAATTCAGCATCTACATCAGTTTCTGTTAAGACCACTTCGGAACGAAAGTTCAGCACAAAACCTAAACCAGGACAACAAGTGGACCTAGAGGTAAGTCAAATAATCCGAATTAAAATTGCGCTTGCTTTTTTAATTTATTTTGATTTGTTAATGTTATTAAGGTCCTCCATATTTAGGTCGTCCAATATTTAAATATATACAATTATTTAAGATATGAATGTTAGTGTTCACTGTCGTCCAATATTTAAATGTAAATAATTATTTAAGATATGAATGTTAGTGTTCACTGTCGTCCAATATTTAAATGTAAATAATTATTTAAGATATGAATGTTAGTGTTCACTGTCGTCCAATATTTAAATGTAAATAATTATTTAAGATATGAATGTTAGTGTTCACTGTCGTCCAATATTTAAATGTAAATAATTATTTAAGATATGAATGTTAGTGTTCACTGTCGTCCAATATTTAAATGTAAATAATTATTTAAGATATGAATGTTAGTGTTCACTGTCGTCCAATATTTAAATGTAAATAATTATTTAAGATATAAATGTTAGTGTTCACTGTCGTCCAATATTTAAATGTAAATAATTATTTAAGATATGAATGTTAGTGTTCACTGTCGTCCAATATTTAAATGAAAATAATTATCTAAGATATAAATGTTAGTGTTCACTGTCGTCCAATATTTAAATGTAAATAATTATTTAAGATATAAATGTTAGTGTTCACTGTCGTCCAATATTTAAATGAAAATAATTATTTAAGATATAAATGTTAGTGTTCACTGTCGTCCAATATTTAAATGCAAACAATTATTTAAGATATAAATGTTAGTGTACACTGTCGTCCAATATTTAAATGTAAATAATTATTTAAGATATGAATGTTAGTGTTCACTGTCTTCCAATATTTAAATGCAATGCATCATTGAAGATATAAATATTAGTGTTCACAAGTGTCTAGCATTTAAGGGACCGACCATTTAACTTGCAGGGGGGGGGGGGGGGGGGGGATGGTTTTTTGTTTCGTTCAGAAAAAGCGTTTTTTTCCGACAACCGTCCGTCCGTCCGTCCGTTAGCTTTTCACATTTAAATCTTCTTCTCTGAAACCGCTGAACAGATTTCAACCAAACTTGCCAGAAATGTTCACTGGATGGTCTTCTACCAGATTTGTGTTTTTGGTGCTGATTTGAAATCCAACATGGCTGCCAGGGTTCATAATGTGTTCTCATTGGCTGAAATTTTTAAAATCTTCTGGTCAGAAACCACTAAGTCAATTGAATTGTGACTTTGCAGGAATGATCATTGGGTGGTCCTGTACTAAAATTGTGAATCGTTTGCCGATCGGAAATTCAAGATGGCCGCCATGACTCGACTTAGTTTAACATTGGACCCTATGGGAATTTCACATTTTCATCTTTTTTTCTGAAACCACAAAACAGATTTGAACCAAACTTGGCAGAAATGTTCATTGGATGGTCATATGCAAGATTTGTGTTTTTGGTGCTGATCGGAAATCCAACATGGCTGCCAGGGCCTATCATGTGTTCTGTTTGGTCGAAATTTTAAAAATCTTCTTGTTAGAAACCACTAAGCCAATTGAATTGTGGCTTTGCAGGAATGATCATTGGGTGGTCCTGTACTAAATTTGTGAATCGTTTGCTGATCGAAAATTCAAGATGGCCACCATGACTCAACTTAATTTTAACATAGAACCCTATGGAAAAAATGTTTAAAAGTCTTCTCCTCTGAAACCAGTAAGTCAGTTTAAAGCAAACATGGCATGAATGGTTCTTAGATGGTCAACTTTCAAAATTATGTCCTGTGACCCCGACCTCCATCCAAGATGGCCGCCATCAGCAAGCATATTTTTAACATAGGACCCTATGGGAAAAATGTTTAAAAAAAATTTCCTCTGAAATCAGTAAGCCAATTTAAAGCAAACATGGCATGAATGGGCCTTAAATGGTCAACTTTCAAAATTATATCCAGTGACCCAAAACTCCATCCAAGATGGCCACCATCAGTGAACATAGTTTTAACATAGGACACTATGGGAAATATGTTTAAAAATCTTCTTCTCTGAAACCAGTAAGCCAATTTAAAGCAAACATGGCATGGATGGTCCTTAAGTGGTCAATTTTCAAAATTGTGTCGAGTGACCCTGACCTCCATCCAAGATGGCCGCCTTCAGCGGACATACTGTAGTTTTAACATAGGACCCTATGGGAAAAAATGTTTTAAAATCTTCTCCTCTGAAACCAGTAAGCCAATATAGCAAACATGTCATCGATGGTCCTTAGGTGATCAACTTCCAAAATTGTGTTCAGTGATCCCAATCTCGGTTCAAAATGGCCGCCGTCAGCAGACATAGTTTTAACATAGGACCCTATGGGAAAATTGCTTAAAAGTCTTCTCTTCTGAAACCAGTCAGCCAATTTAAAGCAAACATGGCATGGATGGTCCTTGGGTAGTATACTTTCAAAATTGTGTCCGGTGACCACGACCTCCATCCAAGATGGCTGCCATGAGCAGACATAGTTTTAACATAGAACCCTATGGCAGTATGGGATTTGAATAGTAACTTAGATGTATTCGGCATGCAGCCATTCTTAAGAGGACTTATTTATGTCAGGTGAGCGATACAGGCTCACCTGAGCCTCTAGTTTTGTCGTGCAAAGCGCGAAAAAATTTTCCAGAATGTAATATTAGGCTATATGACAAAAATTCTGAATCAGATTATTTTTTTTCCCTCCACCAAAATCAGAATTTTTTTTCAGCAACATTGCGAATCAGAAAATATTTTTAGAAAAAAAAACATAACCCCCACCCCCCTTCAAGTTAAATGGTCCGTCACTAAGTGTAATAAATTATTCAAGATATATAAGTGTTACTGTTAAAAGTCGCCCAACATTTTAGGGACATTAAATCATTAAATATATACAAGTGCTAGCGTTCACAGTTTTGAAATATTTAGGGCCAATAAATTGTTAAAGTGTTAATCTTCACTGATATATAAAGCTCAGAAATCATTGAAGATATAAGTGTTGGCGATGTCCAACATTTAAGGCAATTCCGTTTCACGCAATCACAAAACAGTCGCTAACTGGGAGGTGTCTTTTAACATTTGACATATCTCAAGGTTGCATGTTTGGAAAACAATGGTCAAGTATAGATTGCCAGTTTTGATAAATAAAAACGTTTTAATTATGGACTTCATTGAAGATGTTTTAATTCTCCAGTTAATATGTAACATATTTCCAACCTGAGACTCGCAACGTTTTCAACTTTCCTTCTTTTTTTATATATCTGCTATGCAATACCTGGGTAAAAGCGCTTTTCGGTTAGCGCAGAAGTGATTCTGCTACGAAAAAATAAATCGATTTTCAAGGGGAAGCTCTGGACGTTCAAATATGACAGATATATATTGAAATAAAATCTCACTGTAATGCATTTGATACTAGATTAAAACATGTCTGTTCTTGTGTGTGTGTGGCTTTGTTGTAAAATTGAAATATTACATTAGTAACATCAGAATGCAACAAATTATTAATGAATTTAAAAATTGATACTGACAGTGATTTTATACGATTTTGTTGTATTTATAGACACAATTCCTGGCTTGTTATAATGATCTACATAATGTTGTTTTTATTTTATTTATTTCTGTTTCATCGCATATTGACTGCTGTCTTTATATAGTTTTAAATGTTAGTAAGCAACATGTTGCTCATACAGCGCAACAAAAATCAGAATGGGGTAGTATGGTTGCATAAGTATTATTAAATAAAATAATGGTTTATAAAATAAAAATATTTCATATTCCTGAGTTATCAAGGAGTTGGCTTTTAACATGATATTATCAATCTCTTGTTACCATGACAGTCATGAATCAACAAAGAAGAACATTTGGACAAGAGGCTTGCTCAAGATATATCTCTGGATAGTGTGATAAGAAAATACAAAACTGTGCTGTCTTACTTTTCTTTTTATAGAATATGCTTGTCACAAAAATGATGAAGAATTCGTTGGAGTCATTATATAAAGAGGCATTAGCTACGATTTTGACCCAAAAAAATTATGTTTTGGAAATTGGTAAATAGCTTTAAAATGATGAAATAAATCGTACCACTTTTCGCCTTTTGAGAACGAAAATTACCATCAATTTATTATTTCCTTGCAAGCAAATAATTTGACCTCGCTTTCACCGTATGCAACTGACCATACTAGTGACAGGTGAAAACGAATAATTTGTATTTTGTCGCTTATTAACTGCATACTTGCATGGTTCTTTGTCCGTAATTAACGCCGACTAAAAGCAGATTCACAGAAAATAAGAAATAAGTGCATTGTTGTACTGACTTAATGACGATTCGGCAAACCACGTAAACAATGCCGATAATTAATAAGATGGCATCCATTTCTTGATCGATCTCAAAACACGAGCAGTTGCACCTTTTCCCCCGATGCGCGTACATTTCATAACATTTATAAGTTAGAGAAACACGTTTTATTAAGGCATCAATCACATCTGATAGTTTTTATGGATAAAAAAAAATTACGATTTTGGTAGATAATGCCCCTTTAATAAATTTCAGTTAATATACATGTATGTAAATTAAATTAAAAAAAAATATCATAAATATTTAAAAACTAGTGGTTAATATTAGTAAGCTATGAGTGTGTAACTTTCAAAAACGTTTCAATTACGTCGAGGAAAAAACAATAAAATACCCAGAGAAAGTCACCGAAAACCATCGTTTTGCCACAGATCACAGACACACCACCCCGGCCGCAAGCCACTGACAAGCAACTGATATGCCAAAGATTAATTCAATATCACCATCCTGTCATAAACCACTAACAAGCTTATTATGTAACGTAAACATCGCCATAAGCGGTTATCAAACTCACAACATTAAATGATATTTTATGTAATAGTTACCGACTGAGATCGAGGTGTTCAAGCTAGATGAACACCTGAGCCCGTGCAAATTGTGCGCCGAGATCGCGTAGCGATCGAGGTGCTCAAAGCACGGGCGAAGGTGTTTATCTAGCTTGAACTCGAGATCGAAGTCGGTAACTGACTTACACTCTAGTGATATTGTTTATGCAAAATATATAATATGAAAAATATTGAATTTACTTGTACATATTTAGCCAATTAAATGCAGCCGTTTTTGTCATCGAAAGTGCCGAGATGTTCAAGTGACGTCACTATTTGTCCTGGGCCTAAGACACGTGCGAATTCTTTTGACAAATAGGTATTTCCAAAATCTGAATACCTATCGATAACAATAGAACTAGTGTGTAATGTAACTTATCTGCCACTTCGATTACAAACTTTGTTTATGTATTGAGTATCTCTAAGTAATGTTCATTTATATCGGGACGGAGAACGGTGATCCGCCATATTAGTTAACGGACATTCACTGTTGTTTTGCAGTGAACATTGCTGTATAGGAAATAGAAATGCGAGCTTTTGCGGGGGTGTTTTTTCTTCCATATTTGTGTTGGTTCATTAATCAATCATTTATATTCATACTTTTAATCACAATAAAATGTAGAGAAATAATAGTGGGCTCTAATTGTGTAATCATTATGTGCTAGTGTTGATGATATAGTTTTTGCTTTCAAGTGTTTGAGAACTGTAAACAAGATGGCCGATTCGTGACAGGAGAATATCGAATCTGACAGATGAAATATCACACCTATTACATATAGTATATACATTATTAATGAGAACATCTGTACTATGTTTTATATCATTAAAGAAAATTAGGTTGAATTAGAGTTAGTAGAGAGAGGGAAAGAGGAGAGGTAGACACAGAGAGAGAACGTGAGAGGGAGAGAGAGACAAAAGATGAGAGAGATGGGGAGAGTGAAAGGGGAGACGAGAGAGAGAGAGAGAGAGAGAGAGAGAGAGAGAGAGATGGTAAGGTTGAACAATGTCAATGGAGAACATGTGATGGTATCACCAACTACCAAATAGTAAAGAGATAGTTAGTTTGTTGATGTCGTTATTGCCATAAAATTATTTCCAAAATCACCACAGGAACTGGTTGTTATATTGAATGGTTAACATGAAAATTAATGTCATTTAATGGGGAAAACTTTATGCATTTACGTTTATGCATATCTGGTGCAAAGTCAATGTTGACTCTCCATGTTATTTATTAAATTTGTTGGTGTTAATTCAAAGCTTCTGTCTAGACCCTGTTGGGACCATAAGCGGCCATTAGATATATTGCCACTTACTACATGAGTACATTGTCATTTCACCTTTACTACTCCACCGAATGGATATGTTTTACACGAACATAAGGTTGCAATAACTCGCACGGATACGTTCAAAACCGTTTGATTTGTCCGGATTATCATTTGCATTTTTCAAGCGTAAATTTTGAACGGCCATTGCAATCAATGTCACCTATTTGCTAACATGGGACCATATGGAGATATAAATCTATGTCCATTTTCGATTGTCCCTTCGGTATTCGCTAACGTTGATTACATAAGGACGATATTTTCTGTTTTTAATATGAGCCGATTGCTGTTTCATTTGTGAGGAAAAAATCATTTCATTCTGGTGGAATTGTAATTACATGCAATACTTTGTCTGAACGTCACAACATATTTATAAATTACGTGAAATACCTTGTCTGAACGTCACAACATATTTATAAATTACGTGCAATACCTTTTCTGAACGTCACAACATATTTATAAATTACGAAATGTAATATTGTTGTTAAAATTAACTTTAAACTTGTATACAGTTTAACCTTAAACTGGCTACAGATCTATTAAGAATAGTCACTTTTTTTTCTTTTTTTTTTCACAATTAATATCTTTAAATGAAATCTTTACATTTGTTAGTGGAAAAAACATAAGTACCACTACCTTATCCTGGCCTCGTTAATATTAGCAGCATGTTATAGATATATAGTGTTAGTCGTATTAGTACCATACAATTAAATTTATCAATGAAAATGAATATGGATTTTGAGAGTCATTTCATAAATATATAAGTGTTTCTAATTTTAATCTTGTTTGTTCACTTCCTATTTACTTTCGTTTTTGACCCACGTGTTGGGAGATCTGAAGTGAAAATTCTAAAATGTATTTTTTTTATTTTTTTTTATCAATATTATATATGGATTATTAAATACAACAATATTAAGAATAGTCACAGTTGATTCTTAGGACACCATTTTGAATTTGCTTATATCTGACACCGACCGAAAACCAAAGACTATACAATTGGTATATGTTGCTTTTCCGTTTGCACGCAGCATTAAGAAGAAAAAGGCAAAGACCGGTTGGCTCGGTATCAGGTAATGTGTCCGAGTGGAGCAACATGTCTATCCGAAGACTGTTGTTTCAGTGAGCTAGCACTATAAAAATTCAACTAAGCGTGTTGACCTAGTACAAAGAGGACATCATCATCATCTCATTGCAGATTTACTTGTACTCCCCATGATATAGCTGAAACATTGCTGAGTTGGGGCTAAACAACAGCCACTCAATCACTCACTACACGGACCGAACTACAATGGAATGTGTCATTTTACACTTAACCATATGTTTGTAACCAACAATTAGCCACAATATCTTTTTTGACCAGATAAATGTGTGTGGGCCTTTAATGGAATATTTACCATCGTGAACAGTGGATAATTTTACTCTAAGTTCACTGTTGATTGCCCAAATCGGTGCATAATAATAAAAAGCAGTTTTAATTGTTATTTTCTATTCTGTATTTTTTTTTAAATATACCTGAATAAATGTGCTAGATGAAAGGTATATACTGCATATTTTGCATGTCATCTAGTCGTTATCAAAGCCATTAATAGTCTGATGGCTTATAAAAGCAGCAACGGAGCTTGGAAACGCAGCATTTATTGGAATTCTAATTTGACGGCCTATATATCGTCAACCTTTAACACCTACGCACTCAAATTATCGATTGGAAACAAAAAAACATAATTTAAAAAGTTTCTGTAATGAAAAAAAGCCTACAAGGACGTTTCCGTGAGGTCATACACAACAACTACACATTATATTACTTTGTTTACATGTATACACAAATATGCGACGTAAACAACCAATATTCGTATTCATATGTAAAGTGGGCTAAACAGAACAGCCGTTGTGTGGCGGATTCTAAGGTCGCCTAGGGTCATAAAAATTACCGTATTTGTCATATTAGAAAAGAAATAATTCATGGCAGCCGTAGATTTGTGTACATTTAATCATGGGTTGGGCATTTATATTCGTATTTTATCCCTCGCTAGCGCTCAGGAAATAATAATCGAATATAAATGTCCAACCCATGGTTAAATGAACACAAATCTACGGCTGCCATGAATTATTTCTTAAATATATGCTAATGTGTTACAATTGGGTCAACATGGTTTCCAAAGTACGCTTGATATTTCTTTTTATAATCATAAATCAAAAATATGCCATCGAGAGCGTGAGAAAATTTAATTAATAAATATTTTTAAAAAGCAGTATGTAGCTAAAAACAATTACTATTGATCGATTTTTACCTTGGCTATTACAACAGGAATGACAAAGTTCTGAAATAACGGCCTCGGTGAAACAAAATGTAATTAGAACAGAATGTGAACATATACATGTATGTCAATTTCATTGGACTTTGTATGAAATCGGTTCATTTTGTCAACCTTAAAGGGAAATAACTCCTTAGAATCAAAATCACAAAATGTTCAATGATCTATTAGTTTCGTATACAGAAAAATAAATGTATAATTTCGCGATCTGTAAATGGCTGTCGACAAAATCAAAAAGGCAGAATAAGATCGTGTTAATACAAATGACAAAATCAGTGTTAATTAGACGCTTGTCTTAGATAGCTTGGTTTGTTTGATGGTGTTTAACGCCACTTTCAACAATATTTTAATTATATCGTGGCTGTCAGGATTGTTGGTGAAGGAAACTGGAGGCCCCGGAGAAACCCACCGATCTGTCGCAAGTCACTGACGTTTAACATTGTCACATAATGCGAATGTCTCAGAATAAGATAAGACATCTTTAACCTAGTTAACTGTTATTGTTAATTATAGATGGTTTATGTGATCGCGTCATGATAATCTAATAACGCGTCATAATGTGATTGTTACCGTGTCAAAGATTATGCACTGGTTGACCTTTATGCTGAATGGATTCTGGCAGAGATTGTTAATTACCAAGATTGTTACATGCTAGAAATACTAAAGAAATACTGATTACATACAAGGGGCATGTGCTTAGTATTATTATTATTGGATAAAAGACGTTGCAATAAAATCAATTAATGGGTAGGTATTTCATAGGTATAACAGGTACCATAATTTCTAGAGAGTTTGTCAAACTGATTCAAGTATGAAATTTGAAAACGGTTTTAAACCGCGGTTAACATAATTATTATGATTCAGGCTGGAAGATTTAAAGAAATTGCAAAAAAAAAATCATAATTAGCTTCAGTATTTTTAATAGCACACCTACCATGATGGTTTGAAATATTTTACTTTTTTGCATTCACCAATCTACTATACTACTTTGAGCAAGATATGAAAATAAACTTTGATTCTTTTTGCGCGTTGTGGTGAGGAGAAACGGTATTACTAGACGAAAACAGAGTATCGCAGTTTTATTTTCCGGGACGCAAACTGTCGCTGATAACGATAAGATAACAATGCATACCATCACACTGATGACAGACAAAACAACAACAATGAAACATAAAACAAAACAATTAAAGAGAACAAAATAAACAATCACTATGCACATAAACAAAACAACACATCATACAACACCAATTAAAGAGAACAGAACAAGCAATCACAATACACATAAACAAAACAACACATCATGCAACACCAATTAGAGGGAAGAGAACAAATATATTAAACAAATGTCTGATTTACAAATGTTATAAAGATAGCACATTTTAATTAAATAGAGACAGAAGCTGTCGTAATCGTGATCGTATGGTAGTTGGATGTATAACTATCTATGTAATCAGTGCCTATCACAACTAATGAGTTCGATACAACATTATGTGATAAAGTTTGTCATTGACTTGCGGCAGGTCGACGGTTTTCTCCGTGTTCTTTACTTTCCTCCACCAATAAAACTGACCGCCATGATATAGCTGAAATATTGTTGTTAAACACAACAACCCTTATTAAAAGGAGGCAAGGTTCGTTCTATGCTGGTGTAGATGAGTTGCATAGGGAGTTTAAACACCAGTCAAATCCACTCGCATCATTATTTGTTTAGTAGTACCAGAGCCTGTATATATGTACATATGTTTTTCTACATGTGTAACTATCTCAGTGTATGTTATTTCATTTGGAACAAACATTATTTGTTATGTATTTTGATGCCAGAAACATTATATTTCTTCACAAGTAAACGACAATATGTGTATACAACGCACAGCTATGATTCGTAAAAAAATACTTTAAAACCGAAATTGACATATAGGTCCGTTGGGCCGATTATAATTGAAATTTATTGATCACAGTGTAACCATTAGTATAATTGTTTACAAATGTCATAACAATAAATAATTACTTCCGTCTTAAAGCAGAACATATCATGTGGTATATACTACAGTGTTTGATACACAGCAATTACAAATCAATTTCAACATTGAAATGTACTTTGTCTTTTAATTGAACTTTTCGTCAAGAATAAAGATGAAATACTGTTGTTTATTTACAGTCAAACAACAATCAATTAATTAATTAACTTTTAATTAAACTTTTCCTCAATAATATAATTAAATTGTGTTTTTGACTTTAAATAATAATCACTTTAATTAATTAATTAACTTTTAATTGAGCCAGGACTTCAAAGATGTGCTAAAAAGGGGAATTCCAGGTAGACAAAGTAACACTAGTGAATCGTGAAATACCAATTAGAGTGAGCGATACAGAACAAACATAATCCGAATGGACAAATCAACACTAGTGAAGCATTATATTCTATTAGAGAGAACAATACAAAAATCCACATAGACAAAACAACAGTGTAACATAAAATACAATAATGTACCAATAAACAAAGGGTAATAATAAAATTACCGAACTCCGAACAAGTGGGAAAGATCAAAATATCACAATCAGGACAGACATGGCAACACCGATGAAACATATAAATAAATAATTGTTAGAGTAAATAGAAGGGGCAATCAAGAATGAACAATCCAGAGAAACGGGCAACATTGGGAGCAAGACACGCACAGAGGACAATCAAAACAAGCAAGAAAAACACCAAACAACAATGTAACATAAATAAACGAATACCGAATGGCCAAACTAAAACGGACAATCTAAAGAAACTGTCAACATATGGTACACAAAACGAAGAAAAACAAAGCAAAAACACAAACAATATGTGAAGGAAACCATTATTCGCAAATAAACAATCAAGAATGGACAATCCAGAGAAACTGTCAACATTGGACACAAAGCATAGATTTTAGTTTTCTCTAACATTTATTTACAAAATTTGCATAGATAGAATAACATATGATATAAAGAAGGCAAAGTTCGTTTTATCCCGGTGCAGGTCTGGAATGAGTTGTACACATAATTTCAATGCCGGTTGAATTCATTCCACGTTATATCCAGAAGCTTCGTTTGCCTGAATATATGTTTTTCTACGCGTGTAACTATTTCAGTGTATTGTACATCATTTGGAACACACATTTTGTATTATGCATTTTGATGCCATAATAATTATTACTTCACAAGTAAACGACAGTATATGTACACAAAGCACAGCCACGAGTCTTACAATATGACTTTTAAACCAAAGTTGACATTACACGTTCATTGGGTCAGGTATAATTGTAATCTATGGATCACCCATATATACCATTAGTGTAATTGTTTACAAATGTCTCCCCACAACAAACAATAACTTCCGTCTTAAAGGTAATGCGGATTTATATAAGTTTAATAACTTGTTTTCGGATCCTCTTAATTAATTCATAGTCATTACTATTGTTGTAATTAAATTAGTGTACTATATTCATATGTATTGATTAATAAAATATGTTTACACTAAGGTAAAATCACCATGTGTAGTATTTTCTAAAATGCTTGCTACACCGCAAATAGAAATGTACATTGCCTTTTAATTAAACTTTTCGTCAAGAATATAGCTTGATTGTTTATTTGACGCTAAACAACAATCACTTAATTAATTAACTTTTAATTGAACCAGAACTTCAAAGATATGTTATAAAGGCATTCAATATAGGCAAAGCAAAACCAGTGAAACGTGAAATACCAATTAGAGTGAGAGATACAAAAAGCAAACACAATCCGAAATGGACAAATCAACACTAGTGAAGCATTATATTCTATTAGAGAGAACAATACAAAAATCCACATAGACAAAACAACAGTGTAACATAAAATACAATAATGTACCAATAAACAAGGGTAATAATAAAATTACCGAACTCCGAACAAGTGGGAAAGATCAAAATATCACAATCAGGACAGACATGGCAACACCGATGAAACATATAAATAAATAATTGTTAGAGTAAATAGAAGGGGCAATCAAGAGTGGACAATCCAGGGAAACGGGCAACATTGGGAGCAAGACACGCACCGAAGACAATCAAAACAAGCAAGAAAAACACCAGACAAGTAAAAAGATGAAAAACAGAAAATCCACCAAAAAAATCAGAGATGAACCGAGAAGCCCACAAAGACTAAGCAGTTCCTCTTTCTATTATAAAACCCGCCATGTTAGTCATATACCCAAGTCCTGTAAAGGTCTTATCGGTGACGGAGGAAAGAACAAAATACATGACATGACAATTACTTGTGTCTTCAAGCAAAACTTATCCGTTTGGTATATACTGAAATATTTGTCACAGAACAATAACAAATCAGTTTCAATATTAATATGTACATAGCTTTTTAGTTAAAATTGTTGTCCACAATACAGTTGAATAGTTCTTTTTTGTTTTTTGTTTTTTTACGTTCAACAACAATCAATCAATCAATTAATTTTTAATTGAACTGGGACTTCAAAGTTGTGCTAAAAGCATTCCGGATAGACCAGTGAAACGTGAAATATCAATCAAACCAGAGAAAATACAATCCATTTGGACAAGTCAACACTGAAATTTACAGCTCTTAAATAATGTAATTATTAATAAAACTAAGGTTCTCCTCCTTCAGGCATAGGTGACCTTAGCCGATGTTTGCTATCCTCTTTAGGCCCTTTGGTTTTATTGCTTCTAAAGCTTTATATTATTTGGCTTTCCAATCTTTCGATTTTGAGCGTACCTGATTAAGGTTATTCCAGAAACGCCTCGTGCGCACTAGATTTGATATCTACGTGTTTATTTAGAGAGAACAGTATCAAATATCGCAATACAGACAAGCAATACATAAATATAACCGACCAGACAACATGAACTCGCAATAGAAGTTTGAGTTAGAACATGTTGCGTTGAAATGATCAACGTCTGCTCTATCCATAGCAATCGTCATAAATTCATCATTTACAATAACACAACATGTTCTATGATTGGAACAGTGCTTGCTTACTTTCCGAGAGGACTAGAGTTTAACCCCAATCGCTTATGGGATTCGTGATGCTCAGTCTGCAGTTTTCTGGTTAGTGTTTTGTAGGTCATTGTTTTTCCTTTTTCTTTTGGTCATTGTATTGGCTGTTAATTTGAGATCTACGGTTTTTAATTAACCCATTTGATAGCATCAAGTTGTTCTTAAAAATCGGCAGTAATAGTATAAAGTTATGCCTATGAGTCAAGATTCGTTCTATTCTGACACGGTTGTGGATGCCTTATATAGGCAGTCTTGACACTAGTTGAATTCACTCAACGCTATGTGTACGTCATGTACTATAATTTTACGCACCAGTGCTTGAATATAAGTACATGTTTTTTCAGCGTGTAAACATCTCAGTGTATTGTGCATCATTTAGAACAAACATTATTTATTATGTACCTTGATGCCAGAAACATTATTATTTCGCACCTAAGCGATAACTTGGTCCGGTATAATTGGAACATATTGATAATGAGTCTATACCAATACAGTAATTGTTTACAAATGTTCTAAAAAAAAACACATACTGTATTAACACTTCAATCACAAATTAATTTCAACATTGATATTTACATTACTTTTTAATTAAACCTTTCGTTACAAATAAAGATGAAATACTGTTGTTTATTTGACGTTAAACAACAATCAATCAGTTAATTAACCTTTAATTGAACTATTGGACTTCAAAGTTTTGTTAGATCAATTCTAATTATTGCGCTTCTCCTGTGAGAAAAACGTGCTTACATGGTGTCATTGTAACTATAAAGTTATTTCCTCATTGATGAGTTATCACCGGGTTTTTAGCTAGATTAACACGACAGGTGCCATTAGTGGAGCAGAACTTGCCTACCCTTCCAGAGCACCTGCCTTCATCCCCGTGTTTTAGTGGGGTTCGTGTTACTCGATCTTTAGTTTTATGTGTATATTTTGTAGATCGTAGTTTGTCCTTTTGTCCTTTTTCTTTGGGTCATTGTGTTGTCTGTCCTTCGATTTACGGATTCTTATTAACCCTTTGGTATCTTCAAACTCTTTTTAAACGGTAATTGTTAACAATTCCACCAATATCAACAACAAGGGCAATCACCTCTAAAACAGTAATGGTCATCAATTCCACAACTATCAACAAAACGAACAATCACCTCTCATCCTCAACTCACTGAAAACAAAAAAGGGAGACCACGATACTAAATACATTGTATTATTACACAACCAGTCAATTATAGAGTCTATAAAAGGCATTATTGCATAATGATTTTATTTAAACAATTTTATTGGCTATCATGCTGTCACCTGACACTTGATATAGTTTGATTAAAACTCGTATTGACTTGGTTTCACTTTCGTTTTTGTTTAATGTAATAAAACAATTACAATCTTTTGTATCGGTAAAAACTCGCATTGACCTCAACAAAAGACTATAATTGTATATTATGGGAATATCATAGTAAGATTGAACTGGATGTACATATCAATTTGGCGAAAATGAATATATCTAACATATAATTAAATCTCAAGTAGCTATTCTTTATTTTACTATAACTGGCTATCATACATATATGTCTTATATCAAACGCATACTTATTGCATACTTTTTTTTTTTTTTTTTTTTTATTTATTCTTGACTCTTATTGCTACTTTTACTTTTATTGATAGGATTAACATTTTATGTGTTTTGTACAGCGCTTAGAGTAATTATTTTATTAGGTAGGCGCTTTATAAATATTGTATAATAATAATAATAATACTTATCAAGCATATGTATATTGTAATCGATGCGAGATTCGTAGGAAAAACGGAAGTTGCCAAAGGGGTCATCAGAAGATATAATACGACGGACAGACAATACAATGACCCCAATATGAATAATGATTACCACAACACAACAGGGGAGTCGAAGCCGAGGGAATATGTACCCTTCCAGACTTTAAAAAGTGAGGAAGGCAAAACTAAGGTTTTGCCCCTCCCTCTTTTTCTAGTCAATAATTGAGAACAAATAATTGAAGCATGGAAGCAATACATATTTGACTAATAGGTATAAGGGTGGCTTGTAAGCCAAATGGCCCTTTTTTCTTGCTTTTCAGTTTTTGAAAGCTTGCCCTCTTCCCACTTCTAGTCCTATATGAAGCTTGAAACCCCCCAACTTTCGGATCCAATCGAACATATTGACCCTTACTTGCCGGTTCAATCCTACGCCTCTGCACTACGTGGAAATATACAGATTGAGCAATACGAACCCCACTAAAAACGAGGGGGGAAGGGGGGACTCTTCAAACTGTTCAAACAGACGAGGTGTATTAGAAATATATGTTCACATATAAATCTATACTATATCAAAATGTAAACCTATATATTCATCTTTAATTTTCTTTGCTTTTAATATTTTGAATACAATTTTAAATCTCTGGAACTTGCTAAACTATATTTGTTACTTGCAGTTGTTGTATTTAATGGATAAATACAATGTATGTGTACCTTTTTTATGCATTGAAGCTACAAAACTTCTGATATAAAACAAGCTATCAAGCTGTGTAGGAATCTAAACCCATTGATCATATTCTAATATTAAGTATGTTAATGTTAATGAGATGATCTATTTCTGTACTATGTCATGTTAATCTAATTATTATAGTGGAGGTCATTGACCTTTTAATGAAAATTATAAGATCTAAAATTGTTATGATAAAACACACGTTTTGTGTTTCTTAATGAGAAAGGGGTTGCTCAGGATGAAAAACTGGTGGTTTGTTTTGCTGACATACTCCAGAAAGTGTAAGATGGTTTCGAACTTTCGCTTGTTTTATTATTCTTATTAAAGTAGTTTACTCCTTTTGAAGTTTGTCTCACGTTAGATCGCTTTGTCCTATTCTTTAAATGTCACTTCCGATGTAATTAAAAAAAGATGTTTTTTGTACCCCACTGTTTTGTTGTGTTTTTTCTTCTATTTAGTTTAAGCATATTTTATTAATTAATAAATATAGTACAATATGATGAATTTCAATATGATACAATACAAATAATTAAAGGGATTCGAAAACAAATTTAGAAAAACTTATATTAATTCGTTTCCATGGTATATCTCTTTATTTCTATTTACCACATCAAACTGTACATATATATTTTACTGCGTTTCTGGAATAACCATTATTCTGTATACTCATAGTCAAATGATTGAAAGCCAAATAATTTAATTGTCTTTCGAAAGCAATTGTATCAAAGATCCTAAACAGGATAGTCAAAATCAAATAAGGTATTGTTTCTCATACTTCTACTTATACCAAGTACTGACTGTCTTCAACAAATTGAGGATTATGTCAAGTCATAGGTTGCACATGACAATATTTACACGCTTAAGAGAAAATGTGTCATTGCTTAAATTGTGCAGGAAAGCCGCACAACTTCCAGTTTATGATAGAGGAATGGATTATTCAACCTCCCAATCACATTTCCATAGGACTATAGCAGCTTGTTGTGTCGTTCACAAAAGCCCATATCACTTCTGAAGGAGATTCCATTACGCCATTGGAGTTTGACCAGAATTTATGATATAGTAGACTTGAAATTGTCTATACTTGACGTCACTCTTTTCAAGTTATCGTCTTCCTCACCACATACCATTAGGCTAATAAAATGTTAACATTTGAGCTTTTAATGCGATAAAAGGCATGTTGTCCAATTATGTGTTTTTACGTTCTTATCTCCGTGTTGTTGATAACCGTTACGATTTCCGCATAAAAACGATGTTCGGTTCGTCTTTACCTCTCTTTTATTATGAGTGATCATGTCTTACTTACGTTATTTGTGTTTGTTTGCGTATATTGGTGTTTTTGGTTTGCTTGTCTTCGCCTTGTCTTCGTTTTGTATACCAAATGTTGCCAGTTTCTCTTGATTGTCCATTCTTGATTGACTGTTCGGTTTTCTCTAATGATTACTTATTAGACTTTCTTCCAATAAAAATGAGCCGCCCAACAATAAAAATGAGTCGCCCAACAATAAAAATGAGCCACCCAACAATAAAAATGAGCCGCCCAACAATAAAAATGAGCCGCCCAACAATAAAAATGAGCCGCCCAACAATAAAAATGAGCCGCCCAACTATAAAAATGAGCCGTCCAACAATAAAAATGAGCCGCCCAACAAATAGTAGGAGATTATTTACTGGTTCCCGAGATAAAACTAAGTCCCGGAGTAATGCTTCATATTTGGACTCACGGCTGATATGACACGGTTTCTATGTAAAATCAGACATTGTATAAAGTACTATAGAACTGTGTGATTGAATTTTGTTTGCTAAGGTAGCGTTCTACCTGTTTTACCTTTTCTACTTTACAAGAGCATGTTTATCTACTTTAATCTACATTAATCAATTAGTTAATTGATATTATCAAAAAGCCTACAATTGATCACTTCAAAATATAAATTATTCCATCTTTGCGAATGATCAGTTTACGTCCATGTAAATAAAACAATATCGATACTTTTAATATTATTATTGACCAAACTCTAAAGTGATTGATTTACAATTTCATTACATAATAGCCTTGGGCATCCTATATTATTTAAATCTATACAATCAGTGTTTAATATATCAAGTAGTTTTATATTACAATTACGCATTTTATTGTAGTTAAAGTTTGTATAATAGTACGGTAACACTGATCAATGAGAACTGCGCGAAAAGTCTACTCTGTGTTTGCCTCGTGTTCACATATTGGGTAACTACATTAAACATATTTTATTGTCATACAATATTAATATTAATTATCTACCACTTAACTTTTAAATATTCTATGTTTAATTGATTTCCACGTCATTACAACTCACATATCGGTCATCATATATTTATTACAAGTGAAATTAATCAAGTGAGATGTTAGATAGATGTACAGTCGAACTCACCTTTAAGGGGATCTGTATATAACATATCATTGTCTATAAATAACAGTTTCATTTTCTCGATTTAATGAATAATGCAAATACTATGCCAGTAATGAGCTTGACTGTATATTAATAATTTAGTTATTAATTCTAATTTTATACTGAAAAGGGTTTTGTTTATTTGTTCGTTTGTTTCTTCAGTTTTGTTGTGTATGAAATTTATTAAAATACATTTCATTGGTCGTAAAGAAAACCATCCATATCTTAGAGGCGTTCTTCTGATTGTTTGTTTCAGATATTGAATTTCGAATCGCGAACATCAAATATTGATTTTTTTATTTCGAATCTTGGTACTCGAATGATCCTTCTGAGTTTTCGTAAATACCAGTCTTTAAGTTACTCATGCTCAAGATACTTATTTCCAGTCATTTATTGATGCTTACAAATTTAATGATCTTAAATAAATGAGAAAGCTCAATAACTAACATAGACAATATCCATACAAATTATATATTGCCTAAATGTAAGGCTAAGCCCTTGAAAGGAGTGATCATGTATATGTATGCTAGTGGCACCGGTACTTGTGGACAGGCCCCAATGCTGCTCCTTTTTTTTTTTTTTTTTTTTTTTTTTTTTTTTTAAGATGTTGCATATATGTCATACAGTGATACATAGAAAGTTGCAAAATGTTGTTTATATGAAAAAAAGTCGGTGTTCAAAAAAAAAGGGGACAACATCTTAAAAAAAAAGGGAGCAACATAGGGTCCTGTCCACAAGTACCTGTGGCTAGTGGTACCGATTTTGTCTATTTTTCTACGAATTATTTTATTTGGATTTTGGAACTGCTCCGAAAGTGTGCAGTGGTATTGTTTTGTTTTCCAATTTATGTATTTAATTAGCTCATAAGTCACTATACCTCACAATCAATCTTGGCAAGGCTATAAGCCAGCTCAGGTTAATGGCAAGTAGGATAAATCAAATTAAGTGCCAGAATAGTTGTATATGTACTTTGATATTTTAGTCATTATTTCTTCTTCTAAGTGTATCATTACATAATATTATATTGCAATGTTGCGTCCAATTCACAGTAATGCGAGGTCCCGGGTGGCTCAATTAGTTAGGTAGTTGGATTACCTAACTACTCATTCAAGCCTATCACCAATACGGCGTTTGTTCGCGCCCGGCGTTGTAAATTACAAAAAAGGGTTGCACTCGACTAGCAGCCGCAAGTGATAAAGTTTACCAGTTGTTTGCCCATGGTCGGTGGTTCTCTCCGGGTATTCCGGCTTCTTCCACCACTAAAACTGGTCGCCATGATATAGTTGAAATATTGTTGAAAGTGGCGTTAAAGCATCAAAAATCAAATCAAAATCACAATAATGCTAATATTATATGTATGGAGATCATATTGATAACGATAGAACCATTCACTTCCGTTTCTTGAGATGACACATTAAGTAGATATACGTGAATGCATAAATGTGTTTTCTTTTATTAAAGGTTCCATTGACCATCACTTAGTAATAATTGCTTTCTATTTATATATTCCAAACACTTGGATCAGGAAAACAAAACAATTACAGTATGATACATGTAGACGTAACCATGTTTTTGACGAAGCTGTTGATAAAGAATCAATAAATGGAAAAGCCCGTTAACAATCGAAGATAAGCTGAAACTAGGGTACTTAAGTCAGACGTTATTTATTTAAATACAATATCAACATTAGTCAAGTCAGAAGTTATATAAGAAGTAATTCATGGAAGCTATAATTTGCTTGGAGTTTTAACACGGCAGGATATTAATATTGTATATGAAATCACCATGTTGTCAATATTTTGTCAAGCAATACGCATGTGTGATGTAAAGTATATCAGAAGGTTTAACATAACATTATTAATATAGCCGATGAAAGGTGTCATGTTAAAATTATTACTAATGGGACAATGGTGACTCTCTTGCTTATATTCTCACATACAAGTGTCAGGCATTGTTTTAACATTATCAATCTTCTAGTATATATTGGTAGTTTTATATAATCATTCACCACGCCTACGGTGGCATTTTGCAAGTGATTTATCCAATTTAAAGCTAATTTCATGAGAAATTTCCTAATCTAATTTCTGACTATATAACGTCGATGAAAACTTTATCCTTGGTATATTCAGAAAGCATTGCTACAATACAGATTTGCCAAACAAAAGCTAATAGTGATGCAAAAAATGTCAGCTTCAGTAGAAGAATATATAGATTTGTGATGTGCCTTTTGGGATTTTTTATTTAATTTACCGGAAACAAGTATTATTAAACATGCAACTGAGAAATATTAGTAAGACTTGTAGCACATGATACCTGGTAAAGAAGCTTATTAAGATGATGTTGCATTGCTTAACTGTACAAAATAGAAAATAGTCAATAATGATTTGACATTTTAGAACGTAGGCGGCACTAATTCATTATCAAAAAATACAATGCATAAATGAAAAATAAAACAGACTGTCGGAACAGTAATGAAAGCTAATAGCCAAATCGCAGAAATAGAGGCAAATTCGATACGCTCAACACACATATACATGACCGCTCATATCCCTGGGTTTGGTACTGCCTTGACAACTATTTTACCTATTTTGTTCCAGTATTGTTATAAATACTGCTATAGTGACAGCCGGAACCTTTGAGCCGTAATGAAAGCGGGAGGTTTGGCGCTTTAAAATCTGATTCAACCCACCATTTCTTTAGAAATGCCTGTACCAAGTCAGGGTCATGACGGTTTTCACAGTTTTCCGGTTGTTGATTGATTTTGTCTGTTTATATACTTATGAGTTTTGACTTTCCCTTATTTGTCACAAGTACTTCAATATAAAGTGGCCGCTCCCGTGTAAGCCATCTGCGTAATTTGACATTATTCACATTTCCGTGTATGTCCCAAGCATGAACATATATTGCCTTTATTTTCTGTCATTATTATGTTTAGAACTTTAAGGTATGGAGAAGAGTTAATATATAGTCTTGGTTGGTTTTTATAGTTGATCGTTATATTGTAATTTGTTATTTTCATCTACTGAAAAAATATAGTTTTTTTTATGCTAAATATCAATTAAAACTGTACTTCAACATGTTTGCATGCTCGGTTTCTTCAACTGTGTGAGGTATGTTGGTTTGTAATATACAGATTTATTAACTGACTCTAACGTCAAAATATGAACATAAAAGAATGATCTTCATTGAAGACCATAATGTGACTGTGAAATACAAAACAGCATTAAAAGTGCTGTGGCTTTACTTTAATTTGTATCTGAGTGTAAAGTTGGATAACCTCTCATGTTCATTTATATTTATATTTTCTCTTACTACTAGGTTTCAGAAACTGTATATTTTTAAAGTGCATCGCCACGGTATTTTTTTTTTCTTTTTTTTTTCTTATACTTTTAAAAGTAATTTGTCTATGTACATAGCACACACAGTTGCGAGGACGTTACACACTATATCCTTAGAGTCTAGTCCTGTACTTGGAAGAAGAAGAAGCTAAATATGTTTTTTGCCATCTATTTTTACCCTATTTGACCAAAGTTGTTTTAAATGATTGATATGTTTTTACTTCTTGCAGAATACGTAATTTTTACTCGATGTTACAATGTATCTATATGACATAACAGACAGTAATTCCATCAATAAATGTTACTCCCGGGGGGTTCCTCTATCGACAAAATCATCATTATTAGTCCCGGGGGTCCTATCTAGTAGTGTTGTTTTCATACTGTTCGGTAACAACAATATAAGAACAACGATAAAATTCAATTTGACTCCTACATGTTATTATGCTCATTTTTGTCTCTCCAGAAATACAATATATATGTAAATATGTCAATTATTTACATTTCAAATAAAACATGCATGCATGTATGGCTCAGAAACAGTCCTTCCCTGTAGCTTAATTTAGCACTGATGGTGAATCAGTCAACGCAATACTAAATAAAGACTAATTCATTTATAAATTGTATACATTTAAAACTATATTTGAGGGAATTGCTACAACGCCTACAGGTGGGATCAAAGATTTCTCAAAAGGTGGGGTCCAAACAAATTTGCCATATTTTTCATAGTACATTTATTTATTACTTTCTAGTAATATTTAACATTCTATGGCAATGGGTTGTTCCATCTCACGGAACCCTCCGCTTACCTGGTTATAAATGACCTGTGTCTAAGCAACATTGTACAGAGTATGCATGTAGATCCAGCTATATTTGGCTATAAATCCATAGTATGATTTCAAAATATTACAATAATATTTCGGTAGAGAAAATTGTACAGATTGAAAAACAATTTCATAAATTCAACTAAGGCGGAGCCGGCCTATATTATCAATATCTTCAGTTTTGCACATGTTCATTTGTGGTTTATTATAAATTGGTGTCAACAAAAATAATGTTAAATGTACACTATATTAACAAGACAGACGGTGCTCGGCAACGGATTCATTATCTAATTGGTTTGGGCCCACGAAACTTACCCTTCGCGAGCGCCAGAGTTCACCCCTGGTTTGCTTCTTTTTTTTGCTTTTTTTTGTGAGGTCCGCTTTGCTCATATTGTTAGTGGTTTGTGTTGTCATATTATGTGTCTTTACGTTCTGAGTTCCGTGTTGTGTTGTTGGTTACGTTTTCCGCATAAAAGCAATGTTCGGTTCGTCTTTATCTCCAGTTGTTTAGTGGTGTCCAACACATATTGTGTTGTGTTTTTATGTTGTTTTTCTTCTTCTTGTGTACCCTATGTATCCAGTTTCTGGATTGTTCTTTTTTGATTGCCCCTTCGGTATTCTTTAGCGGTTATTTAAACCAACCACTTTTTTTTATTGAACTGCCTGTACCAACTCAGTGGTCAAGTATATGTGTTTTAAGTGGTATAAATTTTGCCTCTCTTTCTATGATTGTATTGATTTGCTATTTTTGATTTGTCATATGACTACATGTATAAACTGGGAAATGGAACTGAATACCCTTCCGGAGCACCTGTGTTCACCCCCAGTTTTTTGTGGGGTTCGTGTTACTCGATCTTTAGTTGTATGTGTATGTTTTGTAGATCGTTGTTTGTCTCTTTGTACTTTTTCTTTTGGTCATTGTGTTGTCTGTTCTTCTTCAATATACGGATTCAGATTATTCCTTTGGTACCTTCAAACTCCTCTTGAATATTCTTGAAAATTTTGAACTTTAAGCAAAAAATTGTTTTAAAATTTTGATATTTTTAAAAAATTTGAAATTTTATGAAATTTTTGAAATTTTGGAAAATTTTGAAATTTAATGAAATTTTATGAAATTTTTGAAATTTTGAATATTCTTGAAAATTTTGAAATTTTGAAATTTTTTGAAAATTTTGAACAAAAAATTGTTTTAAGGTGTGAAACCTATAATTAATTTCTTTAAGGTTTTCTACTAAATTTGTGTTTTTTCGAGCCTACCTGGCCATTTTATCTTAAGTTTAACCTTTCAAAGACCATACATTTTCTGAAACGTCCATGATTCCTCTACGTTCTGTCAAAATATCAGGCCATGTTTAAAGTCTTGCAGTGAAATGCCAGGCTATGGAAAATACCTACTCTAAAAATAGCTCTGTCATCCCCCAGAAATTCCCTATTTATAGGTCATGCATCAAATCCCCCATATCCATATTAAAATACAAGTAAATCAATCAAATTTGGGCTCAAAATAATCCTTATATATTTAACTTCAATTATCAATTTAATTATTCCATTCCATTCAGTATTTGTCACAATACAACAAAGTGAAAGGAACTTTTTTCTTTAAAAGGGACTACTTTATGTTCTTAGCTCTGATTGGTTGAATTACTGGTTTGACACCTGAAAATTTAGATTTTTTTTAAAATTTGAAATTTTATGAAATTTTTGAAAAAAAATTGAAATTTTTGAAAATTTTGAAATTTAATGAAATTTTAGAATTTTTTGAAATTTTGAACTTAAAAAAAACTGTTGGAAAATTCCCGTGTGTGCATACAAGTGGAAGCAACTGTATATTACAATGGTAGATAGTGTAAAAATGTTTGGTTTGTTTACAGTTATCTCCCTTTGGCCTCTGTTCTTACAGTTCAATAGTTAGCTTTCTCTTTCTTACACGATTTAATGATTTATAGAAATAATATGTCTTTTGTTGACATAACTAATATATATGAGTGTGCGACGGCATCATTAGACACAATGCAATAAGGAAAATTAATACTCCATATAGAAAAGGGGACTGGTCCATTTCTCTACATGGAAAGTGGGCCAAAGCGCAGTATGAAATGCGCAGTTCTCATAGAAAATTCAACTAATAGTTAAGGTGCAATTTTTCAGGGAAGAAATTGTAATGGTAATGTTCTACATACCTATGATCTTATGGGGATATAAGTGTCAATTGTTTATTTGTATAATATGTGACATATATATCATGTACTCCAAACAAACATACGCAATTTTGTAATTTATCACAGGAATTGCTCAATACTCTTTCAGAGAAATTGAGAACCCGGTTCCGATGGTGTGGGTTTTTTTTTCGTTTTATTAATTGTGTCAAATTAATGATTCATCAAAATACACATACATGTATTCTGGTTTATTCTAATTAAAAATCGCAAATGAAGAATTTTCTTTATTTGTGCTAAATTATGATTGTCATATAAACAATCAAAAACGTAGAGTGTACGACACGTTTTTGCACTAACCTGCATCATATACGTGCAAAGTCAAAAGATTGCTAAGTCAAATAATTTAAAAAAAATTCGTAGCAACAAAAAATAGAGGGACTAAACAGGATAGTCAAAACTTGCTAAGGTTGACTATACCATGCAGGGGCGGATTCGGGAGGGGGAGCGCACCCGGCTCCCCCTCCCCCTAAAATTGGAAAAAATATGATGTTTTGGTGTAAAATCGTGATTTTTCACATGAAATACCCCAACATTTTCGCGCCTCCCTCCGCAATTGGAAAAAATATGATTTTTTGGCGTAAAATCGTGATTTTCCATACGAAATACCCCAAAAATGTTCGCACCTCCCTCTGCTCGGCGCAATTTTTTTAAGTGCGCCCCCCCCTTAACTTGAAATCCTGGATCCGCCCCTGCCATGGGGAGCTGCACATAATTTTTAATAATAATTACATTATTCAGGAACTGTCCGTTTAAATCATCATCATTTCATTGAATGTAATTTGTTCTCGCCAAGATAAAGACGAATTTGCTCATTTGGCGTTAAGTAAAAATTAGTCACTAAATTTCTATTATAAATATATCTAATAAACCATATCAGTGCCGAAGCAGTGTGAGTTTATTGGTGTATGTGGATAATTAAAACCGTATCTCATGTCGTTATCACATCCCTCCTTATTGTAGGTAGCGATAGATATCTTTAGAACTACATGATAACTCTACATCTATTATAATAGCATTCTCGACTCTGGCTGTCTACAGTTGTACCACAGTACCCCATGCAGAGCTGTTGTTATAAACATGGTCTCGTTCTTGTATTTTGTGTGTCTTCATCTTCTGTCTTGTGTTCTCAATGTTGCCAGTGTCTCTGGATCTGGATTGTGCATTTTTGAATGCCCTTCGATTTTCTCTAACGTTTATTTGGTATAAAAACATAGATATCCAATTAAATTTCTAGAATAGCCTACATCAGGTACGTTCAAACTCAACAGATATAAAATGTAGATAATTTACAGGGGCGGATCCAGGATTTCAAGTTAGGGGGCGCACTCCAAAAAATTGCGCCGAGCGGAGGGAGACGCGAAAATTTTTGGGGTATTTCGTGTGAAAAATCACGATTTTGCCCCAAAAAATCTTATTTTTTTCCAATTTTAGGGGGGACGCGTGTCGGGTGCGCCATCCCCTGGATCCGCCCCTGATTTAAACGTCTTTGGAAGCAAATAGACCATACACAATAAGTACATATGTTTGTTTAGCCGTTTCATACGATTTACCACACACCAGAAACTCATTACATGAATGGTTGTTGTTGTAATTAATAGTAAACATAACGGGTATTAATTAAGGAATTGTTGATAGTCTATGATCTTAAGTGTTGAACTTTGAACAGTCATGTATTCAATAGTGCACACTTCCCAAGGTTCGACTCCCAGATGCCGGTGGTGTCGATAATAAATATTAGACATTTTTTTTGGTAATATTTCGAAGTTGCAAAAAAAAAAAAAAAATCATAGCACAAAATGAAACTTTATTAGAATTGTTGAACAATAGTATTCTACATAGTTGTTATTTTTTATGTTAATATTATGCGAGTTTTGTCTCCAAGCTGAAGTGTAATGTTAATTGGACATTCTCTCTCGTGTTCATGTGCAGTCACGTCCTTTCTTATGAGTTTTGACTTTCCCTTTGTAAGATTGCTCGGAGTTCGGTAATTTTGTTATTACCCTTATTCTTACTATCTTACTAACCACATCGGTAGTGTACTGGTTAGCGTCTAGGTTGCGGTAGATCATGGGTTCGAACCCGGCCTGGTCAAGCCAAAGACTATTAGAACAGGATGATATCTCCGAGTAGAGCAACATTTCTACCAGCGGATTGGATTCTTCCTTCAACGCACTAACACCATAAAATACAGTTAAGCGCACTGTCGTTTCAGTGAGCTATCATTACAAAGATCCAATGAATAAGGGTAATAACAAAATTACCGAACTCCGAACAATCTTACAAAGGGAAAGTCAAAACTCATAAGTATATAAACAGACAAAATCAGTCAACAACCGGAAAACTGTTAAAACCGTAATGATCCTGACTTGGTACAGGCATTTCTAAAGAAATGGTGGGTTGAATCAGATTTTAAAGCGCCACACCTCCCGCTTTCATTACGGCTTAAAAGTTCCGGCTGTCGAAGCGTGTTCGTCTAGTACAACGCGGGTTTCATCATCATCATCATTTCATTGAATGCAACTTGTTCCCGCCATGATATATCAGGAAAACAACTGGTCATTAGTGAACTTTTTTCATTTGAAATATTTCGATTTTATTTAAAATAGATATGTCTTGCACAAAGTATTGCATAACATGTACCATATACCAGGGCTTTTAACGGAAAACATGCAAATGTTAACAAACAATCATGGCTGTTCTGAAGGTAGGAAAAATACACGCTGGTGATCATTGCTTTGTTTGTTTCTGTTAACAATATCATAATATTTTGTTTGTGTTAACAATATCATAATATTTTGTTTGTGTTAACAATATCATAATATTTTGTTTGTGTTAACAATATCATAATATTTTGTTTAACAATATCATAATATTTTGTTTGTGTTAACAATATCATAATATTTTGTTTATGTTAACAATATCATAATATTTTGTTTGTGTTAATAATATCATAATATTTTGTTTGTGTTATATTCATGTGATGTAATGAGATCGTACTATAATTACAATACCACCGGTATGTCGATACTGACTTTTCAGTGGAGGAGAATCTATGCATGTGTTTGTATTGTTTATATCGGATATATTACAGAGATGAGAAGATTGGACTCGTATTAAATGGCTCAATCGCTTCACAGAACTTCCCAGCACATCCTAAAGTGCCGGAAGCGTGTGCCCTGTAGATAGGCCCTCTGCATAAACCCAATCATAAAGTAGTGTTATAGAAACGTAATTACATATTAAAAAAGTAATAAGCTACATTTTCTGGTTAAAAGAATCACAGAAAGCTATTAATTGAGTACGCTATATTCAAATATTATCAATTTCCCTCCGGAGAAGCAACTGCCATTTTGAAAAATGTAGTGACGTCACACAGTTTGTTCCGGTTAATTCAAGCATCAGCCATCAAGATTACCAACCAACTTTACATATACCGAGTCTTAATGAATAAGGAATCTTATAATATTGGCTTAGTTCCTTATAATTTCGATCCAGAACGAACCGCATCTCTGGTATAATGTTAGAGTGCTCGCCTCGAGTGTGGTAGATCGTGGGTTCGAGCCCCGATCGGATCACACCAAAAACTATGAAATTGGTATTTATTGCTTCTCTGCTAAGCACGCAGCATTAAGGAGAAAGAGCAAAGACTGGTTTGGTCGGAATCATGATGATCTGTCCGAGTGGGATGACAGGTCTATCCGCGGACCTCATGATCACTTCACTGAAACTGAACTTGTTCTCGCCATGATATAGCTGAAAAATTTCTGAGTTGGCGTTAAGCAACACTCACTCACTCGATCCAGAATGTTCGGTTGAGGAAATTAACAGGCGTCAACATGTAATCAAAGAAACAACAGCGCGCAACTATTCACATTTGTGTACGACTCCAATCATTTTCGGAACGTTAACAACCATTCTAAGATATAGTTTTGGAATTCTTCCAAAAATATATGTGTGAAAATGTTTGTGGTTAAAGAATTTTGCCTGTCTTCATCTATTTTAGAATCTGATCTGTGTGGTTAGCGAGTGGTATTTCATTTATGTGCAAGAGTACCGGAAGAGACAGTGAAATGTTGATGTTGAATAATGCAATTTGTGTGCGCTCTTCAGTGCGAAAGAATTCCACAATATGGTGGCACACATAACAAAACAAGATCATCGTGCTTTAACAGTCTGTACGACTATACTGTTGGTTATTTAAAAAGATAGAAACGGCTAAGCTATTTGTGTTGTCTGTTCTTCTCCGATATACGGATTTTGGTTGTCTTTCTGGTATCTTCAAACTCTTCTTGTTACATCTGTTGTTTGACATGAACACATATCTAATGTCGGGTTTCTTTCCCTTTTAATGATATGACGCTTTTAAAAGGTTTGGCGCTTTAAAATCTGATTCAACCCACCATTTCTTTAGAAATGCCTGTACCAAGTCAGGGTCATTACGGTTTTCACAGTTTTCCGGTTGTTGACTGATTTTGTCTGTTTATATACTTATGAGTTTTGTCTTTCCCTTTGTAAGATTGTTCGGAGTTCGGTAATTTTGTTATTACCCTTATCTTTATGTAGTTTTCATAAAAGAGTGACCGCATTGTAACCGCTACTGACTATATGTTTTTTCTTACCAGTCGCAGTCAATAGTTGTCGTCCCTGTTGTCCTATTCCACCTTCATTTTTGTATAGTTTTTTACATTGTTGACTAAAGACGTAGATATCAAGTTTAGTGCGCAGGACACGTTTATGGAATAACATTCAACAGTTACGCTCAAAATCGAAAGATTGGAAAACCAAATATTTAAAATTTTTGCAGCAATAAAACCAAAGGTCCTAGACAGGATAGTCAAAATCGGTTCAGGTAACTTATGCCTGAGGGAGTCGAACCTTAGGTTGATTGATAACTGCATTATTTAGGAACTGCACATTTCAGTAATGCATATATCTAATAAACCATGTCAGTGCCGAAATACTGACTACTGTGTGTATGTTCTGTTCCTGACTGTGCAAGAAATACTATATCTAAATACTGGTGGTATTATAATTATAGTGTGATCTCATTAACTACAATAAATATAACACAAACAAAATATTATGATATTGTTAACACAAACAAACAAACAAACAAAGCAATGATCACCAGAGTGTATTTCTTGGCAAATATTATATTTGTATATCGAGAAAGTCATTTAAGAGCTGGCTATTAATATTACGGATATTTTTTTTAGAATAATTTTTGTTTGCTAAGGTAGATTAAATATTTATGCATTTTGTGTTCAACTATTTTATATACATGTACGTAATTGTTTTGTAGGGGCCGTCGTGGTCGTATGGTAGTTGAATATACTACTACCTCTGCAATCAGTGCCTATCATCACTAAAGTTGTGAGTTCGAACCCCGTTCTTGTCGAGGTGTACTCGATACAACATCATGTGATAAATTTGTCAGTGACTTGCGACATGTCGGTGATTTTCTCCCGGTACTCCGGTTTACTCCACCAATAAAACAAACCGCCACGATATAACTGAAATAGTGTTGAAAGTGGCGTTAAACACCATGAATCTACTAACCGTAATTGTTTATGGAACATTTAAATTATTGATTTGATATTTTTCATCAATCAATATTGTTACTATTTTTAAATGTTCTTAGATCATCATATTGTTTATACCAACATATACTAATGTAACATGAGGGGGGATGGAAGAGGACAATGGACAAGGCTATATCAATGATTTTATATCATAATCATAAATAATCATAATGCTATACCACGTAACAACATCAAAGCAAACGCTCAGATGAGATGTACGATAGTATTTGTTAAACCCTATTCCGATCCAATCATGGCCACCACTATCCTCTGTTTCAAACGATATATTTTTTTATTTATTTATTTTTCTTCTTTTTTTTTAATTTTATTTGTTTGTTTTTTTTATTTATGTATTTATTTATTTATTTATTTTTAAATGGTTCTAAATCCTCTAAATAACTTACAAAATACAAATAATCTGTTGTGATAAAAAGTAATAACGACGAGAAAAAAAAATATGCTGGCTATAGGTTTTTAAATATCATTGTCAAATTCAATATGAAATAATATTCTGACGAAGGTTCAAATCGTGGCCATTCTCATGTATATCCTGATTACCAGAAACTGGTTTTGTTATCCGTCCAGTTTGCGACATCTGATTCTGTTTATTTGTTTATGTCTCAGTCAAATTTGTGTTATGATACGCTCTCTAGTGTATTAATTAGCTCGCTGTGTCGTTTCGTTTTCTTGCTAATTGTCCTGACGCAAACAAGATGGAATTTAGTGTATTAAACAACTTCGTGTTTTGATCGGCGTGTGTTGTAAGTTTCAATGTTAAAAGATTTCTAAGAATAATATAAACATGATCGTATGTCTTTGGTAGCAGTGAGTCTCTCCCTAGGGAAAACAACATACAATTATATTCTACATGATTAGCTATTAAGATATTTCATAGGCACAAGGGACGTGAAGCTTATACCAAAACAAGAGTCAACTTTCGATTCAAGACGATTTTCAAGATCCTCGATTTCCATTGGATGGTTATTTTTAACAATTATATATGACATATCAAGACAATGGTCAAATATTATGGACATAAATTTGATAAACCTTTCGGACTGTGTTTAAATTTGTTGGGACTACAAACGGGTTCTAACCGTTCTTTCACCTCAATTTGAAATGTCAGCGGCTGCCGTTGCGTCGACGGTAACGTCATCTGGAGAAAGAAAAACGACAGAGCTTTCCACTATGGCACAAATTAAGGTAAATACAAACAGTTTTTGTGATTCTGAAAATGTATTTGTTTATAATCTAAAAGTATGGGGCGTGTGTGTGTGTGTGTGTGTGTGTGTGAAAGAAAATCTTTCTTTTATGGAAAAGGACAGAGGAACGTCCATCTTAAAGGCTGCAAGAGAATACATTTTGTATTATATTTAAACTACCAAGGATGATCTTTTTTCTTCTTCGTAATTAAAAACAATGGAATGCTCCTTTGGGGACCGTGTGGAGTCTTTATGATTTTTAATTAGATATATTTAGAATGCATTAGAGAGCTATCATTTCATTTCAAATGAGGATGATTTGTATTTATAGATCATTTTGTATGACATGGGGGAAGTATAGCAACCACTTGTTCGAATAATATTTCTTTTTGTCAAAAATTATTACTAGAATAAATTACATCTCTCTGTAAGATTTAAGAAACAGCCGTTTCAGCTAAGCTAACAGAATTAAATGGTTAATGTTATATTTCTGTTACACCTTGTGATCTTTTTTCATTAGAGTGCATTGCATACTTTTGCATGCTCTATCAAAAATAACATTTGCTAAGGTTTATGTCTTAGGGTTTGTTTTGTTTGTTTTGTGTCGTTATGCTTGTTTTTGTTTTGTTTGCTTTGTGTCGTTATGCTTGTTTTTGTTTTGTTTGTTTTGTGTCGTTATGCTTGTTTTTGTTTTGTTTGTTTTGTGTCGTTATGCTTGTTTTTGTTTTGTTTGTTTTGTGTCCTTATGCTTGTTTTTGCTTTGTTTGTTTTGTGTCGTTATGCTTGTTTTTGTTTTATTTGTTTTGTGTCATTATGCTTGTTTTTGTTTTGTTTGTTTTGTGTCGTTATGCTTGTTTTTGTTTTGTTTGTTTTGTGTCATTATGCTTGTTTTTGTTTTGTTTGTTTTGTGTCGTTATGCTTGTTTTTGTTTTGTTTGTTTTGTGTCATTATGCTTGTTTTTGCTTTGTTTGTTTTGTGTCGCTATGCTTGTTTTTGTTTTGTTTGTTTTGTGTCGTTATGCTTGTTTTTGTTTTGTTTGTTTTGTGTCGTTATGCTTGTTTTTGTTTTGTTTGTTTTGTGTCATTATGCTTGTTTTTGTTTTGTGTCGTTATGCTTGTTTTTGTTTTGTTTGTTTTGTGTCATTATGCTTGTTTTTGTTTCTATTGTTTTATTATCTCAGTAAGAGATGATCGATTTTGAAATAAGTGATATACAAGCAAGATTTATTAGTTTTGTATTTTTCCCCAAGGGTATCATCCGCTCAGTATTCAGTGCTTCGGTACTGACAAGGTTTATTAGTTCAGTATTAGTCCCCAATGGTATCATCCGCCCAGTATTCAGTGCTTCGGTACTGACATGGTTTATTAGTTCAGTATTAGTCCCCAAGGGTATCAACCGCTCAGTAGTCAGTGCTTCGGTACTGACATGGTTTATTAGTTCAGTATTAGTCCCCAAGGGTATCAACCGCTCAGTAGTCAGTGCTTCGGTACTGACATGGTTTATTAGTTCAGTATTAGTCCCCAAGGGTATCAACCGCTCAGTAGTCAGTGCTTCGGTACTGACAAGGTTTATTAGTTCAGTATTAGTCCCCAATGGTATCATCCGCCCAGTATTCAGTGCTTCGGTACTGATATGGTTTATTAGTTCAGTATTAGTCCCCAAGGGTATCATCCGCCCAGTAGTCAGTGATTCGGTACTGACATGATTATTAGTTCAGTATTAGTCCCCAAGGGTATCATCCGCGCAGTAGTCAGTGATTCGGTACTGACATGGTTTATTAGTTCAGTATTAGTCCCCAAGGGTATCATCCGCCCAGTATTCAGTACTTCGGTACTGACATGATTATTAGTTCAGTATTAGTCCCCAAGGGTATCATCAGTCCAGTATTCAGTGCTTCGGTACTGACATGGTTTATTAGTTCAGTATTAGTCCCCAAGGGTATCAACCGCCCAGTAGTCAGTGCTTCGGTACTGACATGGTTTTTTAGTTCAGTATTAGTTCCCAAGGGTATCAACCGCCCAGTATTCAGTGCTTCGGAACTGACATGGTTTATTAGTTCAGTATTAGTCCCCAAGGGTATCATCCGCCAAGTAGTCAGTGCTTCGGAACTGACATGGTCTATTAGTTCAGTATTAGTCCCCAAGGGTATCATCCGCTCAGTATTCAGTGCTTCGGTACTGACATGGTTTATTAGTTCAGTATTAGTCCCCAAGGGTATCATCAGCCCAGTATTCAGTGCTTCGGTACTGACATGGTTTATTAGTTCATTATTAGTCCCCAAGGGTATCATCCGCTCAGTATTCAGTGCTTCGGAACTGACAAGGTTTATTACTTCAGTATTAGTCCCCAAGGGTATCATCCGCTCAGTATTCAGTGCTTCGGTACTGACATGGTTTATTACTTCAGTATTAGTCCCCAAGGGTATCAACCGCTCAGTATTCAGTGCTTCGGAACTGACATGGTTTATTAGTTCAGTATTAGTCCCCAAGGGTATCATCAGCCCAGTATTCAGTGCTTCGGTACTGACATGGTTTATTAGTTCATTATTAGTCCCCAAGGGTATCATCCGCTCAGTATTCAGTGCTTCGGAACTGACAAGGTTTATTACTTCAGTATTAGTCCCCAAGGGTATCATCCGCTCAGTATTCAGTGCTTCGGAACTGACAAGGTTTATTAGTTCAGTATTAGTCCCCAAGGGTATCATCCGCTCAGTAGTCAGTGCTTCGGAACTGACAAGGTTTATTAGTTCAGTATTAGTCCCCAAGGGTATCATCCGCCCAGTAGTCAGTGCTTCGGAACTGACAAGGTTTATTAGTTCAGTATTAGTCCCCAAGGGTATCATCCGCTCAGTATTCAGTGCTTCGGAACTGACAAGGTTTATTAGTTCAGTATTAGTCCCCAAGGGTATCATCCGCTCAGTATTCAGTGCTTCGGTACTGACAAGGTTTATTAGTTCAGTATTAGTCCCCAAGGGTATCATCCGCTCAGTATTCAGTGCTTCGGAACTGACAAGGTTTATTAGTTCAGTATTAGTCCCCAAGGGTATCATCAGCCCAGTAGTCAGTGCTTCGGTACTGACATGGTTTATTAGTTCAGTATTAGTCCCCGAGGGTATCATCCGCCCAGTATTCAGTGCTTCGGTACTGACATGGTTTATTAGTTCAGTATTAGTCCCCGAGGGTATCATCCGCCCAGTATTCAGTGCTTCGGTACTGACATGGTTTATTAGTTCAGTATTAATCCCCGAGGGTATCAACCGCTCAGTAGTCAGTGCTTCGGTACTGACATGGTTTATTAGTTCAGTATTAGTCCCCAAGGGTATCATCAGCCCAGTATTCAGTGCTTCGGTACTGACATGGTTTATTAGTTCAGTATTAATCCCCGAGGGTATCAACCGCCCAGTAGTCAGTGCTTCGGTACTGACATGGTTTATTAGTTCAGTATTAATCCCCAAGGGTATCATCCGCCCAGTATTCAGTGCTTCGGTACTGACATGGTTTATTAGTTCAGTATTAGTCCCCAAGGGTATCATCAGCCCAGTATTCAGTGCTTCGGTACTGACATGGTTTATTAGTTCAGTATTAATCCCCAAGGGTATCATCAGCTCAGTAGTCAGTGCTTCGGTACTGACATGGTTTATTAGTTCAGTATTAGTCCCCAAGGGTATCATCAGCTCAGTAGTCAGTGCTTCGGAACTGACATGGTTTATTACTTCAGTATTAGTCCCCAAGGGTATCATCAGCCCAGTAGTCAGTGCTTCGGTACTGACATGGTTTATTACTTCAGTATTAGTCCCCAAGGGTATCATCCGCCCAGTAGTCAGTGCTTCGGTACTGACATGGTTTATTTGGAATCAGTAGTCAAAAGAAGAGTTTGAAGATACCAAAGGGGCAATCAAGTTTTGAGAACTTATAAATTCGTCTTCTAAATACAACAATTCACAATATGAGTTAATTAGCATGCTCAAATGAAATGAAATAATTTGCATATGCAAAAATGTGAATAAACAATTATATAGAATACACATAGATAGAGACTAAATATGTGTACAACAGTAGAGCATATTTTATTTCTGAACAATGTCCCCGATTGTATTCGATACCTGACCTCTCACATTGTAAGCAACCACTCTACCAACTGAACTAAATGAGATATTTACTAACACGGTTGGCAGAGATGGTAATGAACCTACTATTGGCTTCTTATGACTTTAGGTAGAGGAGCTTCCCGCTACACTCCTCCCCTCCCCCCCCCCCCCCCCCCCCCACCTCAAGAGTCATCATATTGGCAGAGATGGTAATGAACCTACTATTGGGTTCTTATGACATTAGGTAGAGGAGCTTCCCGCTACACTCCCCCCACCTCAAGAGTCATCATACTTTGATGACTATATCTTAAATACCAACATTCAACCCAACCAGAGTTATTTATATGGGTGCCAATGCAAGGGTACCATATTTTATCTCTGAAAAATATGCAATGTCCCAGGTGGGATTCGATCCCGTTACCTCTCGCATTGTAAGCAACTGCTCCACAAAGATCTCCACAAACCCAGTTAGCAGATGTGGATAAGAATCCACTACGGTTCCTATAACCTTATGTAGAGTAGCGTTCCCGTTACATAGGAATGAAAGGAGAAGAAAGGGAAATACGTTTGGAGATGTAATGTTGTTACTGGTATCTGGGGTCCGTTGTTGAACTTGTGATTAAGCTAATCATATGATTAGCCATAATTACATGATTCATTCCTAATCACATAATTAGCTAATTCAATAATTAAATATGATTAGTTAATACATTGATTAAAAAACAGTTCAGCAACAAAATTTAATCATTGCATTAACTAAGTATGTGATTAGGAATTAATTATGTAATTATGGCTAATCATATGATTAGCTTAATCACAAGTTCAACAACGGACCCCAGGTGGTGATTTATATTTAGAAAGTCATTGTTGTTGTTATGTTATGCAATAGTCTTCACTGTATAAATATGTTACATCTTTATTTCTCATATATCACTGTAATTGCATAGGTATAGAGATGAATAAATAATGATAATAGTATATAATGAATACACATACGTGTTAAAAGCATATATCTTAACATGCAAATGTGATTTATGTGTCACGTGACACATTGTAAGAGAGAACAACTAATAATATGGTGTGTTAAGTGTTTGTATCATACGAGCACGCTAAATACTGACACGTGATTGCAAAATAATTTTTAGAAATACAACCGACCATTTAACTTTGCAAGAAAGGCTATGTGGCTTTTTTTTACACACGAAACAAAATTCAGATTAATTCTCTTTTCTTTTTGACATAAAAAATAGTTTTGTTTCTCCGAATTTTATAAAAATATATATTTTTGAAAATTGGAAGGGTCAGATTGATTATTGTTTGCATCTGTCAGGTCAAGATATTTCTTTTTCCAAAAAATGAAGGGGTCTGTCGTGGTCGGAATCATATGGTAGTTGGATTTATAACTACCTATGCAATCAGTACATATCACCACTAATGTTGTGAGTTCGAATCCTGCTCATGGCGATACAACATGTGTGATAGTTTGTCGGTGGTTTTCTCTGGGTACTCTGGTTTCTTCCACCAATAAAATGACCGCCGCGATATAACTGAAATATTGTTGAAAGTTGCGTTAAACACCATAAACCAAACCAATCCAATATATAAAATTTAGCGACAGAATTATGTCATGCTCCTTATCCTAATCGAACGCTACCTTAGATGGAGTAACGGAATGAACCGAGTTGTGAGGAATCACTCTGAAACAAATGAGTCGTGGTTATGATGGATACTGTTCAAATTTCTGTTGTTATACTTTTTATTATTATTCTTATTATTATTATTATGGTATTTTATACTAAATAGTGTTCATTACGAAAACTCATATTATTGGAATTAAAAATGAGAAAAAATCGTTTCTTAATATGTTCTTAAGATAACAAACTTTTAGCTTAAAACCGTATACAGACCTTATGGATTTATAACTACCTGTGCAATCAGGGACTATCACCTCTAACGTTGTGAGTTTGAATCAGGCTCAGGCAAGGTGTACTCGATACAACATTATGTGATAAAGTTTTTCAGTGACTTGCGGCGGCAGGTCTGTGTTTTTCTCCGTGTACCAATAAAACTACCCGTCACGATATAGCTGAAATATTGTTGAAAGTGGCGTTAAACACCATAACTCTAACCCACATCTTATGGCAGGTGTAGAGAAAATGATGATCTAGAGAATGAGTGATGCATGCCGTGATGAGATAGCGGCTTCCATATATACGTAATAATGAAGCATTTAATTAATATATTACTGTATTAATTCCTATGTTTATTATTGTTCTGAACAAAATATGTATAATATGTTGTATTTAACAAAGGTATACGTGAATGTACCTTTCTGATTAAATAAGAATAATAAATATCCGTTATGGGACACACAAAAAAAAATAAAAAATTGCCAAAATGTAGGGTTTTGAACGTAACACTTTAGGGAACGACCATTTAACTTGTAGGGGGGGTTATGGTTTTTTTCTAAAAATATATTCTGATTCCCAATGTTGCTGAACAAAATATTCTGAATTTGGTGGAGGAAAAAAAAATAATTTGATTCAGAGTTTTTGTCATATAACTTAATGTTGAATTCTGGAAAAATGTTTCGTGCTTTGAGCGACAAAGAAAGTAAATATTCTAACTCACGTGTTGTCCGAAAAAAAAATTCTGAACGAAGCAAAAAACCATAACCCCCCTCCCTTCAAGTTAAATGGTCGGTGTCCCTTAGAAATGACTCAATCTCACAAAATATTAACTGGATCAATAATGTCTTATATGTACAGATAGGTTATTGAGAAATTAGATTTGATACAATCCATATATTTGTAAACCTTACATTTCCAGAAATCTAATAATTTTCTACTTTCTCATGTTGTATGTGAAAAAAAAACCATGGCGCTAATGGGACAATTACGGTACCTATGCCTGGTATAAACTCTGTCTTAGTCTCTATTGTTACTAATAATTTAACATATTTTTTCCGGAAAATATACTTAAGACAACCATCTATCGACTTTGGCTTTTGTAATTTGTCGTCTTCCAGGGACATAGCTTACAAGGAACGCTTGTGATAAAATCGCTATCGCTATCACTCGGGATAAAATGTTAACGAAAATAATGTTATCCATGTTAAAACTGGAAACAAACATATGGCTTCCATGAATTATTTCTTAAATAACTGTATTTGTCATTATACCTTCATCCTCTTTGGGATAATATATTATATATTATGGGTAAGCAAAGACATTATCACCAAGAAACCTAATTAAAAGATCCCTGATGATTATTTCTAGAGACTGTCTCAAATATGAACTTATCATTTTAGCTGTTCTGGAGTTGCTTTCAAATAATCAATACACATTACATACACAGTGTGTTGGTACAATATATGTATCAGGTCAAGCCTGTTGTGTGAACCAGCATCACTACGAGTCGCAATAACGACGAATGGTGATGCGGTTAGGTCACATGATAGGCGAGATCTGATAAAACATAGTGTACCACCACACTGTGTAGGTACTAAGTCTATCTAACATTTAAATATAAACAAATTTTGAACAAACAACAAGGGTTGAATTGAAATTAGCAAATTTATTACAATACTTTGAGAGGGACTACATTGTGTACATGACGTCACGTTATTTGTTGCCGTTCATTCACGTTGCACTTTCAGTGTCACTATATAATCGTACAACAACGCTTCTTTTGGAGAAATGCGCAATACATGTATGTACTGGACCGTACAGTAGCCGGAAATATTGAAGATACATGCATGTCCTTGGAAATGTGAATATGACTGTTAATTCATGGTACATTAATCTGTCAAATGACCGAACAAATATATGTGAATGAGCACGCATTCCATTACTATGATGCCATGAACAAGTAGTCCGGCAACAAAAATAGTAGTGAAACGTTGCAACATTTTGCAT
>OY726531.1:7383701-7668191 GCA_963383655.1 Bathymodiolus septemdierum
ATGATGCCATGAACAAGTAGTCCGGCAACAAAAATAGTAGTGAAACGTTGCAACATCTTGCATCAGACTGGCACCTTGAATTTCAAAGGGAAACTTGCATAATGTTAAATAAATTATTCCATTTTCGTCATCCAGATTTATGACGTCAAACACCAATCAATCATGTTAAAGCGAGACCCAGATTTTATGGAATTAATATATTCAGAAGATTTACACGTAATGGAGATGAGGTTGGGTATCAAGCCGTATAATCTTTTCTAACCGTTGTCATTTTTTTTTTTTTTTTTTTTTTTTTGAAAAGCCAGACTAAATGTAGAAGCGCCTTGACTTTAAGTATGCATGCTACTCGGGTCTATGTGTGCTATGATTTAAGTTTTGCTTCTTTTTTCTTATTACGGAACGACTATTTAATTTCAAGTGAATGGACTATTATTTTTATTTCTTTTTTATTTCTCTTGTTTTTTTATTATTATTTTTTTTTAATCAATCCTGTCGCCAAAGTTTACAGAAAAGAATATATTGACCTGAAAGATGCAAAAATGTACGTAGTCTGGCTCTGCAGTTTTATATAAAAAAAATTGGTATCTCATCTAAACACACCCTTTCCCCCCTCCCCCACCCCATCGATCCAATAAAAGAATAATAAATGGTCGGTCCCTTATATATTTTGCGATATTAACCGGAAGTTGACAAAGAACTCGTTTCCCCATTATTATAAACAAAAGTCATTATATGACAAATTATTACCTGTTTTACTTAAAGTCGTTTCCAATAATAGTCACTAATGTACAACAGTTAAAATAATTGATTTCAATAATTCGTTCAGAAATCGATACCACTTTATCATATATTACTACAAATAAACAAAATGGAACACGGGAGACTTTATTATTCACATTGATTGACCTATGACTTATTCAAATTAATTTCTCAAACACGCTAGAATTTATTTGTTTAAGTCTAATTTAATATAAGGATGTTAGGAAGAGCTATTTATATGGCAAAGTGATGAGATTTTTTTTTTAATTGCTCCTTATTTTGTTGCTACATGAAATGAAACGACCTGGCAATTAGCACGTAATTTACGTTTCATTGTATAAATTATTACTGGAACTTGATGTATTGTGATGATATTGCTTTGATAAATCAAATCGCTGTAGCTGGAAATGGGATTATATTTTCTCGGATTAGACAAAAACAATGTGATATATATATAAATTACATATTATGCATGAAAAAGGGTAACGTATACCTGCTGGCGATACGAAAATCCATTCTTTGACATTTAACAAAGAACTGATATGTTTTTATTTTATTTTATTTTTTTTTCAAAAAAAAAAGAAATAAATTTATGTAGAGGAATAGTTGTTTTTATCGACGATAGACTTGAAAAGAAGAAACACTTAGATTGTCAACAATAGTCAGATATCGTATTGCAATACACGTATATAACGGAACACATACATACGGTTTTTGAAAATTGATTTGCTGAAATGTGGAGAGGAGATTCAGCTGTGAAGACAACACATAAACCATTGTCATCGAAAACCTCCAACTATTCAAATGTTCCCACAGTCAAGGTAAGTCAACACATGGGTCTTTATATTGTACATGAGACACAATTGTCGTAATTGCCGCAATGTGTTTTATAAATCTCTCTCTCTCTCTCTCTCTCTCTCTCTCTCTGTGATGATCATACAGATTGCAACAAACAGATCTCTCTCTCTCTCTCTCTCTCTCTCTGTAAAGATTGCAACAAACAGGTCTCTCTCTCTCTCTCTCTCTCTCTCTCTCTCTCTCTCTCTCTCTCTCTCTCTGTGTGTAATGATCATAAAGATTGCAACAAACAGGTCTCTCTCTCTCTCTCTCTCTGTAATGATCATAAAGATTGCAACAAACAGGTCTCTCTCTCTCTCTCTCTCTCTTTGTAATGATCATAAAGATTGCAACAAACAGGTCTCTCTCTCTCTCTCTCTCTCTCTCTTTAATGATCATAAAGATTGCAACAAACAGGTCTCTCTCTCTCTCTCTCTCTCTCTCTCTCTCTCTCTCTCTGTAAAGATTGCAACAAACAGGTGTCTCGTCTCTCTCTCTCTCTCTCTCTCTCTCTCTCTCTCTCTCTCTCTCTGTAATGATCATAAAGATTGCAACAAACAGGTCTCTCTCTCTCTCTCTCTCTCTCTCTCTCTCTCTCTCTCTCTCTCTCTCTTTAATGATCATAAAGATTGCAGCAAACAGGTCTCTCTCTCTCTCTCTCTCTCTCTCTCTCTCTCTCTCTCTCTCTGTGTAATGATCATAAAGATTGCAACAAACAGGTCTCTCTCTCTCTCTTTCTCTCTCTCTCTCTCTCTCTCTCTCTCTTTAATGATCATAAAGATTGCAGCAAACAGGTCTCTCTCTCTCTCCTCTCTCTCTCTCTCTCTCTCTCTCTCTCTCTCTCTCTCTCTCTCTCTCTCTCTGTGTAATGATCATAAAGATTGCAACAAACAGATCTCTCTCTCTCTCTCTCTCTCTCTCTCTCTCTCTCTCTGTAATGATCATAAAGATTGCAACAAACAGGTCTCTCTCTCTCTCTCTCTCTCTCTCTCTCTTTAATGATCATAAAGATTGCAACAAACAGGTGTCTCGTCTCTCTCTCTCTCTCTCTCTCTCTCTCTCTCTCTCTCTCTGTAATGATCATAAAGATTGCAACAAACAGGTCTCTCTCTCTCTCTCTCTCTCTCTCTCTCTCTTTAATGATCATAAAGATTGCAACAAACAGGTGTCTCGTCTCTCTCTCTCTCTCTCTCTCTCTCTCTCTCTCTCTCTGTAATGATCATAAAGATTGCAACAAACAGGTGTCTCTCTCTCTCTCTCTCTCTCTCTCTCTCTCTCTCTCTCTTTAATGATCATAAAGATTGCAACAAACAGGTGTCTCTCTCTCTCTCTCTCTCTCTCTCTCTCTCTCTCTCTTTAATGATCATAAAGATTACAACAAACAAGTGTCATACACAGGGTAAATATACATCATGTATTGTCATAGATGGAAAAGATTAATATTAAGAAAGTCTTGATATTTATTCGATAACATTTTGAGTAAATATCAACATGACATTCATTAAAAATTAATAGTCGATTTGAATCAATGACTGAAATTGGATTGTAAAATTACGTCGACTGGTTCCGTGATTAATAATTAAACTGGTTCCATTATTATATTATGCATTAATTGAAAATTTTGTTCTAGAGTTATGTCGCTTTGACCACTAATTAAATTTATACAGGGATTTGCAATATTAACAAAAATAATAAATTTACGAGCATAACATATAGATATCTCAATCAACCTCGCTAAGACTTGGTATATAGCTAGCTAGTCGAGATATGTAATTTTCATATGTAAATTGATAATGAGGGCTAACATCTATCTATTTACTTTTTACTGTAGAGATAATTGGCAAACTTTTCCCCGTGTGGAGATGTGAAGATATATACCATGTAAAATGTACAATATACAATGTACATGGTCGGAAAATATATATTTTATTTTTGCAAACTATAGAAATATGTAGAACAGCGTGCATATCTAGCCTGTTTTGCTGCGAGTGCAAATCAATTTTATGTGTACTAACAATGTACGTATATAATTGTGTTTATCTTGCAATCTCAAAAGCACCAACACAACTGCCTAACATACTCAAAAGAGCAGAAACGAACATCGTTTTAATCGGTTTTAAGAATGTCCTCTAATCCGGCCACGCTCATACTGTTACTGTATCTGACCCTTCGCTCTACACGAATCAATTGTCAGAATATCGATGTTTTGGTCAGTGACCTAGGGACGGACCATTTAACTTCCAGGGGGGAGGTTATGGTTTTTTTCTAAAAAAAAGATATTCTGATTCCCAATGTTGCTGAAAAAAATATTCTGATTTTGGTGGAGGAAAAAAAAATAATCTGATTCAGAGTTTTTGTCATATAACCTAATGTTAAATTATGGAAAATAAATTTGCGCTTCGCACGACAAGTAAAATGAATATTATAACTCTCGTGTTGTCCGAAAAAAAAAATTCTGAACGAAGGAAAAAAACCAAAACCCTGTAAGTCAAATGGTCGGTCCCCTAAATACCAACACATATCCAGTCAATGCAATGTTACTCTCCCAAAAAGCTTTGAAGATATATCCTTTTTCTGAGTACAATGCGCAACATAGCATACATACCTACTATCCTACCACCTTCTAGCTATGTTTTCTTAATTTGTGTTCACAGTCTGTTTCGTTTTGATTAATGTTCATCTCATTGATTGGTAGTTTGTTAATATCTTAAGATTATGTTCTAATTCACCATGTTCAAACGAACATAAATTATTTATGTACCATATCGCTCATAATCCAAGCTTAAACAACTTCTGATTTGTTGATAAAACAAATAAAGACAAACTCATAATGAAATTGTCTGGCGCAGTGACCATTTCGATTTATTATTTATCAATCATACATCATCACATACATATTATTATATACAATAATCAAAATCACATTTACTGTCCATTATGAAAAAAAACATGTTCTGTTCTTTTACTTTACAACTACATATCTATAAAGAAAAAAATCCATATTGAAATGTACACAACAAATGTAGACATAAGCATAATTAGCTTAATAAAATAAACGTAGCATAAAATAATACTTCAGCTAGTTAAACTTAAGGTGCGTCCGGTTTGATCACTGCCCAACCTCGATATGGAACTACTTTAAGCAATTTATTTTATACCACCCCGAACCGAACTACTAAACCCGCGAAAATTCTGTATGCGTGTACATGTATTACTACGCTCATAATACATACATATATTTAAACAATATCATAAAAGTATATAACATGGGGGAGGTTTGTGACATCCGGAAAAGATGTTCCAAGTTGAAAAACTGTTATCGGTAATTTGCTACTGTTTCCTTTGATCTTTACTATCCGATAAATTTAGTAACAACGTTCAGTTGACCACCGACTCGTGATACTAGAAATTATCAGCTGTTGGTCATTTGTCATGCGCGGTCTAACGTGACGTCACTAAACCTTTCATTCAAAAAAAAGGTCAAAACACAATAAAAAACCACAAAACTGTGTTAAAATTGTGAAATTACCGATAAAAAAATTATTAGTGTTAAATAAAAGGTCAAAACACAACAAAAAATTCACAAAGCTGTGTTAAAATTGTGAAATTACCGATAAAAAAATTATTAGTATTTTTTTTCGCTCGACAAGGATTATCAGGTCCATATCAGATTTGCTCTTCGAACTCATCTGATATGGACCTGATAATCCTTGTCTTGCGAAAAAAATACTAATAATTAATAGTATCTGATCCTATTGTCATGTTTTCGGACAATAAAATATGCTTAAACTAACGACATTTGATTGTCACTGAATGGAAAGCTGGGTAAGGATGACAAATATAGTATTTTATACAGGCTACAATGTGCCTACTATTTTTCGAATTCTACAAAAATAGGTCTTTAACGTGTGTGCAGGGAGCGTGGCGCTCTCTGATACCCACTATGGCCCATGAGCAGGATCTTTGTATTATGCTAATAATTATATTCGCTGGCCAAGTTTTTACGTTTTGCCTGTCTTCCTCTACTCCCATTGGCCGCGTTAGCCAGATATGCGTGGTCACACGATGAAGGTTACAACTTAATGCAACTTAACGATAGCCTCAACCAATCAGAAAACGTGTGTTTTGTACGAAAAATGTAAATATAAAATCAATACGTTACGGTTTTGCCTTGAGGGATTGTCAAACAAAGAATAATCTTATCCTGCAGTTTTTGAGTTTTCAACAAGAAAATGTCTGGATAGCGTTATCTTTAGCCATGCCTGTTCTCACATTCATTAATTCATTAGCAAACGTTTTTCTCAGAATGCTATAACGTGGAATGTTTAACATGAAATGTCAAGACACTATACATACCAATAATAATAAATATACATGTTTACGTTACACAATGTCTTAACCTACTTATCAAAGGATACGTATTTTTCATATGTAATTAATGAAACAACACTGTGAAAAGGATTGAGCCATGAAACGAGTAACAAGAGATTGTCTGACAGCTTATAGGTATTATTATAATGAATGTATATAAACATATGTTATTAAGCATTGCCTTGTCATCATGTACTCTATAAAGATCTATATATTTGTCCTTCATGTGTTTTGTGCAGTGTACGCAACTTGTTGCTATATTTTGCTTTTGACGGTATATGGACGTTGTCTCCCTTTTCGACCATTTTATTTAAATTTTACAAGCATAGTTTTAACATCATAAATAATCAACAGTGCATAGTACTATATATTTGTCCTTCCATGTGGTTTTGCTTAGTGTACGAACTTGCTGCTTTTTTTGATGACGTGTGGACGTTATCGCCCTTTTCGACTTTTGTTTAAATTTTAATATTAAATGCACAGTTTTGTCATCTCCTACTGTATGAAGACCTATATATTTGTCCTTCCATGTGGTTTTGCTTAGTGTACGAACTTGCTGTTTTCGTTTAATGGCGTGTGGATGTTATCGCCCTTTTCGACTTTTGTTTTTAATTTTAATATTAAATGCACAGTTTTGTCATCTCCTACTGTATTAAGACCTATATATTTGTCCTTCTATGTGGTTTTGCTTAGTGTACGAACTTGCTGCTTTCGCTTAATGGCGTGTGGACGTTATCGCCCTTTTCGACTTTTGTTTAAATTTTAATATTAAATGCACAGTTTTGTCATCTCCTACTGTATGAAGACCTATATATTTGTCCTTCCATGTGGTTTTGCTTAGTGTACGAACTTGCTGTTTTCGTTTAATGGCGTGTGGATGTTATCGCCCTTTTCGACTTTTGTTTTTAATTTTAATATTAAATGCACAGTTTTGTCATCTCCTACTGTATTAAGACCTATATATTTGTCCTTCTATGTGGTTTTGCTTAGTGTACGAACTTGCTGCTTTCGCTTAATGGCGTGTGGATGTTATCACCCTTTTCGACTTTTGTTTTTAATTTTAATATTAAATGCACAGTTTTGTCATCTCCTACTGTATTAAGACCTATATATTTGTCCTTCTATGTGGTTTTGCTTAGTGTACGAACTTGCTGCTTTCGCTTAATGGCGTGTGGATGTTATCACCCTTTTCGACTTTTGTTTTTAATTTTAATATTAAATGCACAGTTTTGTCATCTCCTACTGTATGAAGACCTATATAGTTGTCCTTCCATGTGGTTTTGCTTAGTGTACGAACTTGCTGTTTTCGTTTAATGGCGTGTGGATGTTATCGCCCTTTTCGACTTTTTTTTTTAATTTTAATATTAAATGCACAGTTTTGTCATCTTCTACTGTATACCTATATATTTGTCCTTCCATGTGTTTTGTGTAGTGTACGAACTTCTTTTGACGGATTGTAGCAGTTATCTCCCTTTTCGATCCTTTCATTTCAATTTTACAAGCATAGTTTTAACATCGTAGAAAATCGACAGTATGTAGCACTATATATGTGTTCTTCGAAGTTTTCTGTGTAGTGTACGAACTTGTTGCTTTCTTTTGACGAATTGTAATAACTACCGCCCCTTTTCCTTCCTTTAATTTCAATATTTTACAAGCATAGTTTTGACATCTTGTTCTGTATAAATCATTTTATGTTTGTCCCTGTGCTGTGTTTGTCCATGTAGTGTACCCAACTTGTTCCAATTTTTTCATGGATTGTGGACGTAATGACCGTTCCACCTTCTTATTGCAATGTAACATTAGAAATAAGAGTGGTATATTATTTGGATTTGTTATTGTATAATTTCGGTTGAAAATTAAATGATGACAATTTCAAGCGTAGTACAAGAGAACTGGCAAAAAAAGCAAGGAAAGTTGTATTTTCTATATAATCATACACACGATTTATTAATAATCTACCGATCAATGTATATATAGTTTATTTGATACTCTTGTGAAACATATTGGTAATTATAACTCTGATATTATCTTTATTGATATCTATTATTAGAGCAATATTAAAGAGAGAAAATTGAATCTGTACGATATTTTTGTTTTTCGTTTTGTTTCATTAAAATACAAATCTTCAATAGAAAGTTTGCATCTTTATTTTTGAAAGCATATTTAATGAGTTACGTTTTAGGAAGAAAGAAACCATTTAATTTGTAGGTAATATTAGAGTCAAATTTAATCTACAATCAATACAAAAAGATCACTCTGGCGAGCTCTCTCTCTCTTTGTATCATTCGTATCCTTTGTATATAAAGGCAGTTATCTCCTAATGTCTTGACAGGGAATTTTTCCACGACTCACTGCGACTCACCTATGCGCAGAGATTCCGGATGTGACAACAATTATATATTCAGTTAGCAGAGGAATCAATACTAACTAATGCTATGCGTGTCCTGAATGAAGGAAATATTTCTTTGCAATGCATACTGGTGTTACATAATATATGTCGTAACATTTTCGATTGTATGGAAATATATCTAGACATAATACCTGTCAAACGTGTTACGACAATGATATAGATCAATCATGTCAATTCCAACCACGTTCCGTATTTTTCGTGTCTTGACGTCTGAATTTCTCTGCAGACGACTTCCGGTGTTTACGCTATTACTGTGACAACGTCAGCATATCATAGTCGTAGATGCGGTAGATTATAAGTAATTGTAATATGGAGACGCTAAGGAAACCGCTGAATAAATACTGGTGTTCGGTACCCCATCATCTGTCTGATATCAGAAATATATACATAAAGGCAGATGGTTTTCCTTTGATGATGTTGACAACCGCAAATAAAGAAAGAAAACAAATTTAACTTTAAAGAAGTCTTTGATACAAATAACATAATTTAATTGATATCTGTCTTTTACAGAAAATGTTAAGATTTTTTTAAGTTGATGATCGAACGTTAAAACGGCACATATCGATTGGAGTTTTTGTTGTGTACATTGACACCGGAAGTTCAGCGCTGAGCATTCCATCGAAATCACGTGATCTGGCGGACGAAAATAACAACATTTTGACGGCATGGAAATGATTCGAAACAACCGTATTGGAAATACAATAAACAGCTGCCATACCGACGATGATAGCGACGTCACTCATTCATTTCCGGCTACTTCAAGTAGCAGTTATCAACACAACCTATGCAATATGTGCCTTTCACCACTGATGTTGTGAGTTCGAATCTCGACCAGGGCGAGGTATACAACATTATGTGATAAAGTTTATCAGTGACTAGCAACTGGTCGGTGGTTTTCGCCGGGTCCTCCGGTTTCCTCCATCAATAAAACTCACAGGCACTTGTTTCATTCAAAAAATATATGCCCCCCCCCCCCCCCCCCTCTTCCTTACTTCAAGGTAAACATCTGCCCTTTACCCCTTCCCCACTTCGCCTCTATGTTTTTCGCTTATTTGTTATCCTTTCGCTGACCCAATTATATCGTTACACTCCCGAGAAATTTCTCTTTTTGACTGCCACATTTAAATATAAATACCGGGCCCCCTCAGACGAATTGGAAGAGAATATTCAGCGAAAGTCGCATTTTCTATTTTTCAGTCTATGAAACGGATACAACCACTTCCGGTTTGCGCTGGATTTTTCATATGCATTCGGAATTCTCTAGACCGGCCATGTGTAACAATGCCATCATGATCATCTCCTCTCAAATGTAAAGTAAGCCTTTAATAAAATACAGATAATTGTTCCAATGCAGATTATAAAAATATGTTCAACTCCAAATTACTGACATTTGATTTTTAAAACACCTTTTTTTTTAGTTTCTAAATCAATTTAGAACGACTCCCCCCTTCAAGTTAAATGGTCGATCCCTAATTGCGTCCGGTGAGGCTAACGTGTACGGATCATCATGTTATTGAAATTTTAGGACTTCGTCCTTCAAACAGGTTGCTTGTCTCATATTAGGTAATGTAATTACCAAGCAGATTATTAATAGACCCTAATAGTTGATACGAATACATAACATCACCAGACATCTCTGGATATAGACGCCATAAATGTTGTCAATGCGACATATTTACGATATTTATAATGAATCTTCTAAAATAAACGACACTATCTATATATATATTATCGTAATATATTGTAGATCGGTATTGCTTCCGTTTTGATGCGTTTTCTATGTAAGACAAGCCATAAAGACAGCTGCCCGTGACCTTGTATTCCATGGCATTGTCAACCAATCAAATCGGCCGAGTATAATCAACGGGAAACTACGATAGTGTCAGATTGAAAGCCATATTTACAACAATACACAAAAATAATTAAAACGCCTACCTTGCAAACTTATTTTAGTTATATTTTATCAAAATTGAAACGTACACGAAACCAAATGACGTCTGATCTTTACGTTTTCAACTGGAAGTCTTCATATGACGTCATGTTGTTAATGTACCAAAGACGTCAACAAGCATTGAAGATTTCGCGGAATTTTCATTTGTGTGATTTTTAGACCAGGGATATGCAAGAATACATTTTTATGTTCAGTATTGCATTGAAGAATTATAATGATTTAACGGTTCTTTTCAGGAGATCATGCATGTGTACACGGGGTCGATGCACTCACAAACTTTACATAAACGTCATAGCCAGAAATGATGGGTGCTTTGCTCATTTGTATATCTAAGATGGCGAGGCCGGGACGTCTGCAATTTTCATATGATCTATATAGACGATATCATTCATAATTGCATATGTGTCATTTTCTGAACTTGAAAATGATACATTGAATCAAGCTGAATTAAATGAAATAAAAATCAATGAAAACAATTAAATATTCGAGGTTCCTGGACTAAATGAAAATCCGAGGCGACGAACCCTTTTTTGGCCTTAAGAGTCTATGTAACAATGTCTGAAATACATGAAACTGGTGACCTGTGACACAAAATTTAACAATGAATGACATTTGGCGACATATTTTCTGAAATTAATTTAGATTCCTCAATAATATATGTAATTATATTAACTAACCTTATAGTTCTAGCTTCTAAACTCGTGGTTCCCACATTAAATATAATATGATCATTTTTGCATGATCGCGATATCAAAGACATGTTTAAAATCGCTACAAAACAAAAATATTTGAATTTTGACAGAAGAAAAACTTTGCGGAAATAAACAATGACTTTTAATTTTCGAATCATTGACGGACACATTGAATTTCCGTACTATAGGTTATTTTTTGACAAATCTAATAAACTATCCATCAAGCTTGAAACTGAAGTCACGTGATCAAAATCTAATTTAAATATGATGAATATTTATGAGGAAAGTACCCTCAATTTCTGGATATGTCCTTCTCTCCTAGCACGTGGTGATCTAGTTTCGGGACCGAAATGTAAACATTGTTAAAAACGGAAGAAATAGGTTCTTACACTCGTCTCTATTGAAGATCTGGGATTTCTTCCACTCGTGTGAGAAATTCTACGTCTTTTCACACCCGTGAAAGAAATCCCAGATCTTCAATAGAGACCCGTGTAAGAACCTATTATTCTATAAAGGATAAAAATGCAAAAAAATAAATAATCTGATACGGAAGTTTTCAATGAGAAATTTTGGTTAAATTTGAAGAAAAATAAGCATATCATTTTGAAAATTGAAAACAGGTGACGCAGCACTTTTATAAATTCATCCCCCATTAATGGACGTTGGCTTGGTTTGGTTTTATGGTACTTAACGCCACTTTCAACAATATTTCAGTTATATCGTTGCGGTCAGTTGTATTGGTGGAGTAAACCAGAGTACCCGAAGAAAACTACAGACCTGTCACAAGTCACTGACAAACTGTATCCCATAATGCTGTACACCTCGCCCTGAGCGGAAGTAGAACACAAAACATCAGTGGTGATAGGCACCGATTGCATAGCTAGTTGTAAATCTAACTACCATACGACGGCCCCCAAAGGACGTTGCAAATCAACCAATCAAATGTATAGAAGAACAACATCAAAATAAATGAAACATATTTCACTTTTAATCTACAAATAAATAGACAATATATATGTAAATTGACGGCAATAATAAATTTTATTTGTACTTGTTTGGGAACTTTAAGTACAGCGAGCCTCTGGTGACTTCTTCTCTCCTGTTCACATCGAGGACAAAAAAAATTACATTTTATATTTTCTGACAAGGTATGTATATTGTGTTGATACTGAAATGTCATGTATGCAAAAAATTTACACACAAAAAGGCAAAAGATTGGACACTTTTTAATTCTTATAGGGTGCGGTCCGCGTTTGATAACTGTCTATTGCGCTTCGCTCTACATAAGACGCAGGGTACCAGGAGACATTACGGGTCAAGTAGTCTATAAAACAAAGATGTGTACGTATATATACCCAATCGTAACTACTCGGTCATTCTCGCTACCCTGCAAATGCCTCGTATGCATTAGGCGTATAAATCGCACTACTTTTCACATGTCAGTTACATGAAAGTTTGATAAAGTTATATTGTAAACAATTTTCTATATTTCAATTAAAGTTTTAATTAGTTTTGCATGATTAGATTTTACTTAGTATGTCTTACAGATATTGGATTTTCGTGGACTATATTTTTGTGCGGCTTAACTTAACTTAACTTCCGGCAAACAATTTAAGAAAAATTTCTACTATGTACGTACGAGGTTATTTGCAGGGTAGCGAGAATGGCCGAGTAGTTACGATTGTATATATACCATTATACAGGCAGTAAATGCACTGATTGTAGTATATAGAATAGACACGGGGAATAGTTTAAGGAGAAACATGTTGCGTTACTTTTGTACGTTATTGCTGACAGAACTGACAAGATAAACCAAACAAATTGACGTTCTTTGCTTCCTGCTGGAGCACCTGCGTTCACCTCGATTTTAATGGGGTTCATGTTACTCGATCTTTAGTTTTATGTCTAGATGTTTTGTAGACCGTTGTTTGTCCTTTTATCTTTTTTCTTTTGGCCATTGTGTTGTCTGTTCTTCAAACTCTTCTAGCAAGAATAAGCCAAATAACGGTTTATTTGATTATGAAATCGTGTAATTCGGATTGTCGGTCCTCGAGTCGTTAATGAATTCAATAGAATCAATAGTACTTGACATAGGGACGTTATAACCTTTTACTAAGATTTCAATTAGATTTCATTAATACAGAAAGACCTGTTTCTGGCTTACATGTACTTCATCATAGCAGTTATAAATAGAACAATGGCTGATGTTATATAAGAGTAATTATAGAGCATTAAACCCAATGTTCGTCAGACTGAACTTCTTTATATAGAAGAATTTACAGTCACATACACGTATTTATTAAGCTTAAGTTGAGTCGGTTTTAATAGTATAACCATGTTACTATATGATTGGTCACATTTGCGTGCGAATCTGCACGCGACAATTACAGACGACAATCAATTCGGAATCTTCCGAAGGTAATGTTGATTTATGAGAGAGATATTATCAAAACTTTATTGTCATTTTGAAGCTTTTCATTGGTCAAGAATCTGGAAAATAATGGCGATATATAAAAATAAAATACCTGTTACCATGTTTTGGAAAATGCGAACTTCTGAATCAGCCTTCTGTTTATTATATTGACACCTATCGTTGAACAAGCTGAAAACGTTTTTAGAGTAATTGGTTTTGAAGAAACCATCTCAAGCAAATAAATTAACATTTACTGAGGTAAATTATTATTATAAAAACATCTCTGTGGACGACACATGTCTTATTTTAATTGCCATCGCCATTGACATGCAAATATGTTTGGATGTTTGTTTCTTAAATTTCGAATTTAGATAACTTTTTGCTGTGATTTTCCTGTTAGGATTGTATGTATATATAATACCGTGTTTTTCACGTATGGAAGCTTAAGATCTATAAAAACTTACTCTAATGTGTCGTTTAGCTGTTGTATTTATAGAATCTCTATGGAATATCCGAACAGTTAAAATTGTTATTATTTTACGACATGATTAATACGTAGAAATGGAGAGGCGGAGAGTTACACATAACGTTTCTTTGACTATTCTGGTAAGTTCTGAAATGTCATTTATTATGGGGAAAAAAAATTCCAGTTTCATTCATATTAAAATACGTATGACAATACTTTTAAATACAACGCAAACTTGTTCAAATTGAAGAACGGATTTCAGTTGGGAAATATTTAAATTGTATACTTAAAGCGAAGAGGAAAATTCAATGAAAATTTCGTCTTTCTTAATGAAAACATGTTTTTTTTAATTTATATTGAGTAAAACTATATGCTAGTCCAAATTTACAATGAAAGGTACCGGAAGTTACAAAAAAATAAACAGATTCCGGCAAACCAAACAGTAAATTGAATTTCTGATGAACGCCTTGTTTATGTTCTCCATTTAAACGTCTTGTAATTGTTTCTTTTGATGGAGGAGCATTTTTTTGATAATTATATTATAAATAACAACGTATCTATAGTTTATAAGTTAGATTGTGATAATAAAAACTGGTTTCAAATGCCTTCAATCCAAAATCACATGTCAAATCTCGTATAAATCTCGTATGCATTTTTGTACTCCAGGATAAGATTTACTATGAACCTTGTCAGTTGTGTATTCTTGTTCTTAATGGAAACTGACAATTGATTGATTGATTGATTGATTGATTGATTGATTGATTGATTGATTGATTGATTGATTGATTGATTGATTGATTGATTGATTGATTGATTTGTAAAAATATAATGGAGACGATAATAATAAGAAGCAAATGATGGAAAACTTTACGGAACTAACATGGCATGCTTTATTCATTTCCAAACAGGCTTTAAATTTAATATTGATAAATATTTAATAACATTGATTGTAGTCATGACGAATTTAACAGCTCTTGGGTACAAGAAAGGCGCCAAATTGACTAAAGTATTTTTTTACATATTGGGGAGGGGTTAAAGAAAGCATGAAGACAAAGATTTAAATAACTACCTTCTTTATAAAATGGCCCCGTTGTAATTAAATTTTAATGAACCATTAACTGTCATTAATCACAGACATTATCATTTTATTAAACGGCCAATATATGTAAGGTAGATACAACTCGTGTCTCAATTTTGCAATTCGACGGATTCCGTTCTTCCATCTAGAAGTAGGTGAGCAGATTAATGCAAGGCTTGCCATTTGCTCGGTGTCTAAGTATATCATATGTTATATCGCATGAAGCAGGAACTGCTTACCCTCCGCGAGCACCTGAGTTCACTCGATTTTTGGTGGAGTCCGTGTTGTTTATCTTTTTAGTTTTGTATGTTGTCCTATAATGTGTGTTTACGTTCTGAGTTCCATGTTGTGATGTCCATTACGATTTCCGCATAAAAACGATGTCGGTTCGTCTTTACTGATTTTACCTCCAGTTGTTTGTAGGAGGGAGCATGTCTTGGGGAGCAGGTCTTATTTACGTTATTTATGTTTGTTTACATATAGTGGTGTCCAACACATATTGTGTTGTGTTTTTGCTTTGATTTTATTCGTCTTGTGTACCTCATGTTACCAGTGTCTCTGGAGTGTCCATTTTGAGTATTCTCTAACGTTTGAGCCGTAATGAAAGCGGGAGGTTTGGGGCTTTAAAATTTGATTCAACCCACCATTTCTTTAGAAATGCCTGTACCAAGTCAGGGTCATTACGGTTTTCACAGTTTTCCGGTTGTTGACTGATTTTGTCTGTTTATATACTTATGAGTTTTAACTTTCTCTTTGTAAGATTTTTCGGAGTTCGGTAATTTTGTTATTACCCTTATTTATTATTTACTCCCGAAGGACAAGCAGTTTATTCTTATATGTTTTTTTCATTCCATTTAATATATTTGTGGCGCAAATAAAATATGGTTTGTGGCGTAAATGAAAGATTTTGTTGGCGCAAATGAAATACCAATTGGGGCAAAAGCAATGCGTCGATATATACAGTAAAGACAATAAATTAATTTTATTGATAAATATTTCATGTCAAGATGATATATATGCTGTTTATGCAAGATTTCCAAAAGTGCATCATAGTCAATTTCTTTAATTGTTAGAACAATTTTACAGTCTTAGATTGTTACATCTATTTAGAGGGAATGTGAAGACGATATATATAATGACTACTTTTTATGAATGGAAGCTGCCGTGGGAATTATTCCTTTCATTTTTAGATTGAAATAGAGATTATGATTATGAAGTTAATGTAACAAGCGTACAATGAATTATGAAATGATTTTTATGATTGTACATGTTTACCACCTATATCACCTGCTCATTACGTACCGGTAATACCGTATTTAGGGTTGTATAATGCGCATTGGTGCATAATGCGCACCCCCTCTTGGCCTTGAAAATCTCAAGAAAAAAACTAGTTCGTGTCTATAATGCGCATGGACTTTTGAAAAAAATCGTCGTTAGAAATGTAAGAATTAAATATTAATCGTATATATAGGTATCAATTCTACTATTACAACAGCTTACAAATAATCATTAATTTTAAATTTACACCGGTAGCATTTATATATATATATTAGGGTTACTAATCTAAGGATGAGGACACTCGAAACTCCTCCAGGGTTTCAGCACTCCTCCAGAGTTTCGGTATTCAATGTTAGCAGCGGATTCACCAGAGGTTGATCAAATGCGGTTATGACACTCGGAACACCTCCGGAGTTTCGGGACTCAAGGAGAACAACAGAAATACCCTAGGTTGACCGAGTGGGGTTATGGCACTCGAGACTCCTCTGGAGTTGCGACAGTCAAGGGAATCGGCGGAATCACCAGAGATTGAACGAGTGAGGTTAGGGTGGACATCGGGAGTACCCGGAGAAAGCCACCAACATGGTACAAATTGATTTTCACAACGAACCAATGATACCCCGGGTTTAAAAGAATTATAGTGTATTATAAACCCTCATTGGAAATGTAAAGTATTGGACTAACTTATTAATTCACATCATGTATGGCCGCGATCGTATTGTAGCTTATATTACAACTCTTACTACATTTGAATCACCGTCGTTAAGGGGTGGGGATGGGGATGGGGATATGTTTATGTTTTCTGAAGAAAACAAAATGTCTGTTGCCAAATTTTATAGAAACAATTGTCCCAAAGATGCCAAAATCATTTATCTGACCCTGCAGCTTTCAACATGACATTTCTGTGGAGTTTGAACAACAATTACAGTTTGTTCAGTCCAAAAAAGAAATAATATAATTTTTGTTTCTTGATCTTGGGAAAACATAGCCCCGCCCACTACAAGTTTAGTGATCGATCACCAAGAGGATCACCAAGATATTATTGAAATATTATTGCAAGTGGTTAACCAATCATTACCCATCTAATTCTGTAAAAGAAACATTCTAGTACGTATTAGATGAAGCTGACGTGAAGATAAACAAGATCCTAATATTGGCACACCTTATTAAGGTTTTCTTCAACAATCTGAGCTATACAAATCATATGAATGGTATGCATCGTTTTCTTTGCAAACTAGATATTCTTTAAATGGCGGGGTGTACTAGATACAACATTATGTGATAAAGTTTGTCAGTGACTTGTGGCTTTCTCCTGGTACTCCGGTTTCATCTACCAATAAAACTGACCGCCACAATATAGCTGAAATATTGTTGAAAGTGGCATTTCTCCTCCCTCGGCCATAGGTGATCTTAGTTGAGTTTGGCTATCCTGATTAGGCCCTTTGGTTGTATTGCTCTCATACACTTTAATCCAATCTTTCGATTTTGAGCGTACCTGATGAAAGTTATTCTAGAAACGTGTCATGCGGACTAAATTAGATATCTATGTTTGTATCAAGCGTTGAAAAAAATCAATCATAATTATTATACTAACACTATATTTTATTAATATAAAAAAAATTGTGGATATTTCTTTTTTGTCTATATGCAAATTGATGTATTAATGAATTTGAAAACAGAATTTAAATGTCAGAGAGTATCATGGGGATTTCAAGTCAAAAAGATTGTATCTTAAATCAATGTACTGAAGTACTGTTGTTTAATATCATAATTCATAAAGCTTTGAAGGAGTGACTCTGTGAACGTGCTCAAAACATTACAGAATTACAATTTGATTTGTATGGAGTGGGTGTAGTTTAAAGAGAAAAAAGTGCATGTCCTGAAAACTGAAGGAAATAATGAAAGAGGAGAGGCAGGTGTCAAGATAACAATGAGATTGTGTTACCTCATAGTGGTATACTTTGACAGTAGCAAAGTAAACGGTTGTGAAGACAAAGTTTAAAAAGTGATGGTCAACAACACCACTTATTTGTTTCCCTCTTTCTAGCTTCCATCTTTAATGTGCTAATTTGTGTTATGTTTATGTAATAAATTTAATGTATTATTTTGTTTATTTAGAATATTTGACAAAGATAAAGATAATAATTATATCATCAATGAAAATAAGTAGAAACAGTTGTTTACAAGTTTTAATATTTGACCTGGATTTTCTATTGGTTAATTAAGATGAAGATTTCTAGAAAGTTTCAGACTTTTCAAATAACTATATAAGGGTCAGCAAATTTGAGAGAAGCCAGTCTGAAAATTAAGATTGATAAAATAGCTGAAAAACATGGGCATTGTATTTGGATATATCTACTCCAGTGAAATCACGTGACTTGAGCATTGAACTTTAAATTATTTCAACAGACAAAATTTTGTGGATTAAAACTAAAGAATATTTTAATTCAACAGGAATTCAATTTCATAGGAAAGGAATCAAATTTCTATACCGGAAAGGAAAATGAAATTCATTCCAAAGGATTTAGCTGAACATGTATATCAGGCCAGTTGTAAATTTTATTAATTTGATTTTTGTAATTGTATATTATCATTGAGTAATTTTTGCTATACTGCTCATTGAAAGCGACTGAAGACTTTTAAATAACTATGAGATGGAAAATATCAAGTCGTCGTTCTGAACTTTTGATTTTTTAACTGAGTCTAATAAACACTAGCCTAACCCCGCCACTTGTTATTGAAGTGCTTCTACTAAGCCAGGAAAATGAGTGCTCATGTATTTGTGTTAGAGGTGTCTATTTTGCTTTGAAATTATTCCAACAGTGTTGTAATTATTGTTTTTCAGTTTATCTCAAAAGAAGTTTTGAGAGGTCCATGCACGTACATCGTATGTCGTGTAAAATTTTGTAAGTGATAAATATACAGTTTGGTTATGGTTGAAAATAGTTAGTATACAAAGCGCCACCATTGTTTCTCATTTTTATCTACATAGTTTATGGTTTTTTTTTTCTCGTCATGAATATAGTTGAAATACTGATCCCTTGACATCAAGTAACAACAATAAAATATCAATCTAATAGATCAATTGAGCAAAGTGGTTTTATAACTATATTGTAAACACAACGAGTGTCATTTGAGCAACATTTAAAACAGTAGACCATTTACACATTTCCGACTTGATTCTAAGATTATACAGTTTCACACATTTTTATTAGAATTATTTCCCTTTGGTGAGGGTAAAAGCTCCATTTTCAGGCAAAGTTCAACTAAAATAATATATATTTCCCAATTGTATTTGCTATAAAATTATCCTCTGATTTTTACAAGGTTCAAATATCTACAAATTATATGAAACTACTCTATTTGTTTTTGTCCTTTCCTTTGCTCTAGTTAATCCAGGTGCCATTTTGCCCGCCCTAGGGGAAATAACTCTTATGAAAAAGCATACAATTTTAGAAGCAAATCGGAAATGTGTAAATGATCTATTGAGTAAACTATTGTTAACACCACGCGTATCATTTGATTAACTATACTCTGGAGAGACATCTAAACAATAAATTTCTCCAAAGACAATATACGGTCATATATTATTACTCAGAATGTGTGTTGAACAAATTTAAGCTAATATGTTTGTTCAAGAATATGATTGACTTTAACGCTGAAATAAACGGTGCTTTGTAAACCTAATTACTAATGTGTTTGAACTATTTTCTTTCTCTTGTCCCATAAGCAACCTATACTATATGTGTTATTTAATATGACGAACGTCTCTACTTTTGACAAAATAACCCGTGTGAAAGGAGCAACAGACTAGTCATGAGTATTAGGTTAGTTTATAAATAGTTTGAGATTTTTGTTATATTACTTGTACTGTTCATGTTAGGTTACGAGTGTTTAACGCCAAATTCAACAATACTTCAGTGATATCGTATTTTTATTTTATTGGTAGAAGAAACAGGAGTAGTATTAGATTACCACGTGACCTGCTAGAAGACCCCAACAACGTAACGTTGGATATAGTACGCCTCGCTAGGTGAGGGGGAATCAAATAATTAAAAACCTCCTCTCTCTTGTTCCATGATATGAGCATAACATAAAGTTGTTTTAGGGGGTGGGGTGGGGGGAGGGGGGGGGGTATTTCTTACCAAATAAAATTCAGATTTTTTTTTTGCACAAATTCAAAATTCTGGCTCGAGAGAAATACATTACTTTATTCCCCCTTCTAAAATTTAAATAGTTGGTCCCTTGCTTGATTGTTAACCGCCTACTTGCTATGAAACATTTCTCAGAATTCATTGATATGTTTTATTTCTGAATGTTCAATCGATATTTCAATTACCAATTCTAAGGAGACAGGGAGTAGTTTAATTAAAGAGTTTATATGACTACTCACGAATCAGAATGATATATATTTTATTTCACTGTTGAAGGTAATAGATACTTACTAATGGTTCTAGGCTTGTGTGCAAAATAATATCAGCTTATTTGAAAATATAAAATAACAGTCATCACTTTTGACATAAAATATCAAAGATTTTCAAACAGAATTACAGAGAATCCAATGTTTCATCTGCTTGATAGAGATCAAAATTCATATATTGTGTACATAATATGAAACACATAATTTTGAGATATTGAATGTTAAAAAAAAAAAAACCGTAATTATCTTATTTAGTGCGTACGACACGTTTCTAGAATAAGCTACAACAGGTACGCTCAAAGTCAAAAGATTGGAAGCCCAAATAATTCAAACGTCTAATTGGTGCAAAACAAAACCAAAGGGTCAAAATCGGCTAAGGTCACCTACCTATGTCTGAAAGAGATTCAATATCGAAATCAAATCGTATTTTGCCACGAAATAACAGAAATATTGTTGAAAGTGGTGATAAACACCACAGCACCCCCACCCCCCAATCTCATTTGTAATCTTAAATTTTTAATTGAAATGGTTTGATCAACCAGGATACTGTATCGGAGGAGAACGATATATCTAGTATATCTGCTGACTGTTCTTTTAGTAAGTCAGTAGTATTAAGTATCCAACACACATTGTTTCGTTCGTTAACTTGCTCTCGCCACAATATAGCTGAAAAATTGACTATTTGCCTTTCAAGGACTTTCAACAACACATTCTCCTTCCTAGCTCCATACGTGTGTTGTTCCATGTGTATGATGGTATGCCTTATGACCACAAAGGATAACTTTTTTTTTCCTTTTTGAAAGGAAGCAAATGTTTACCGTAGTATAGACTCATAACACTGACAAATTCCATAAATTAAATATTATCAACTACACCTCTCCACGGGTGGTATCAGACAACTTAACTTTAGAGGAGCGGCTATACCCCCCTCCCCCCTCACTATCTAATTTTACCAAAAATTTTCGTCGAAGACTGCAGAATCAGATTGCATTGCATTGTATCTTTCATGTCAATTTATTTTTCTTCCAAAATGTTTGGAGACAGATTTTTCCCCCAATAAAAAAAAACAAAACAAAGAAAAAGTTAGCCTCCTCACTTTAAAAGTTAAATGGTTGTTCTCACGACTTTATAATAATAAATAGGCACTAACTACAAATGTTCATCCCATTCTAACTAGTATATGATCTAGGACTCGACTGCCGGGCCCTTTGTCTTATAATTAATCGTGTCATAGAAATACTCTGTTGGTCCTGTTATCAGTTTTACCACAGACAATACAGCTGATCAAGGCACATACAATATGGCGGGGTTAAACCTGGACGGTCGGGACCTTTGTCTTATAATTAGTCGTTTCGTAGAAATACTCTCATCTGTTGGTCCTGTTATCAGTTTTACAACAGTCAATACAGCTGATCAGTGTCGTTAACAAGAGAAATTGAATGTTCAAGAAAATCTATTATTTCACTTTTGTCGATTTCCTATAATATATAAAACTGTTAATAATTGATAAGACAATTAATTACGTTTAGCGTTTAAATTACTTAAGGATAGGCATTCATTCAAGAGAAAAATAAAAACACGTTCTTTAACATATTTTAACTTGTTTTGTTCAAGGAAGAAAAATATATGTTTAGATCGATTCTTTCTGTGTGCGTTTTCTTATTGTCGGTCTTTCTTTTTAGGAGAGTGTGTATTTTTGATTAGGGATGGCCATTTAACTCTTCGAGGGAGGGGCAATATTTGTATTTCAATTTGTCGTCAAATTGTAGATAATCTGACCGTGCAGATTTTTTTAGTAAAAAGAGTCTTTATTATATTTATTTTTATATTTATGTCTCAAATAATTAAAATTTCTCCCGAGCGCAAGAATACCACAGAAAAATACTTAATTTATCTGCACCGATATGAATTTAACATTGTCCGGATGCTATTCTGCATTGACTCGACTATTTGAGACATTGATCAAGGTTGGTTGGTGTGAGAGCAAGGAACGATAACTCTAGAAGAGATTGATTATATACATAAACAAATATGTCAGTCAAATTAATAAAATATTTCCTATCTAATATTAAATTGATGAAGAGGAAAATTATGTATTAGTTATGCTTGCGGACTCCCGTCAGGTCCCTCGAACTTTAATTGCAACGTTTAGGTGAGTGAAATTGACGATACGATAATTCATTTCCTCGTAAAATAAGATTGAGATGAAATCTATTCACAAAGAGAGTAATTCCTATCTTTCAGACACAATGAAGTGATCAAGAAATTAAAGTTACTTCATTCAATTAAAACTTAATTAAGTGAATGACGCTACACAGTGTCAATACTAAATTATTCAGCATTTTAAAGACTTGCTAAAATGTCTTGCTCAAAAATGCAACCATAATATGTCGATAACAGAAAGATGCAATGTTATATAAGAAAAAGAAAAAGTCGATTAAGTAGCTTTAAATATGCAATCCGTGCATCTACCTCCTACATACAGGTGTACGTATAAACCTTTGCTTTATACGTCTACCATTGATCTGGTAACCTGTGTCTTATGTAGAGCGAAGCGCAATAGATAGTTACATTTAATTAATCTGACGTTCAGTTTTCAACGATAATTTGTAGTACAATTTTAAAAAGAAAAAACAAATCATGTAAAAAAATGAAATTTTTCGTTCGGCATGAATAAATAAATTGGCACGGGAAAAACATATAACCCCCTAATAGTAAATGTCGATCCCTAAGCGCATTAAGGAGAAAGAGCAAAAACTGGTTGGCTCGGAATCAGAATAATGTGTCCGAGTGCAGCGATATGTCTACCCACGGACTGTTGTTTCAGTGAGCTAGCATTATAAAAAAAAAACATCTCAGCGTGTTGGTCTAGAGCAAAGCGGACATCATCATCATCTCATTGAAAATTAACTTGTTCTCGCCATGATATAGCTGAAAAAATTGCTGAATTGGCGTTAAATAACACTTACTCACTCACTCAATCCCTAAGCATATTAATATGTGACCTATATATATATATATATATGATGCCAACAATCGATATCAATACCTATCATATCTATAACATTTGTTGGTTATGTAAATTGTTACCTACTTTAGTCTATTAACATTGTCTCTATGGAATACACTTAATGCCATCTCTACACATTGATAATGTCAGTAAAAACATTAGAAAACAAAATATAGTCAAACCTGTAATAAGAGGCCACCTTTGGGTCAAAGACAAAATTTCCTGATAAGGCAGGTTACCTCTGAAAAGAGGTTCAATTCATATGAAATTATATATGACTAGACAAGAAAAATGTGACCTTTTAATACAGATAACTGCTTTATAGAGGTGACTGCTTAATACAGGTGACTGCTTAATAGAGGTGACTGCATGTGCAAATTTGACTGTACGTTGTAACCAAATCAATATCATATACAGATCTTAATACTGTTTAAGATTCCGTTCTAACGGATATTGGTCACTGGTCTGTCAGTGGAGTTTGTATGTATCATATTTCATAATTGTATATGTTGATATACAACAATTAATTGGATTTCGATTTTTTTAGAAACACCTGCTTGTGTTGTACAGTGTAACAATATATAGTTGTAGTCTGGTTTAACTGGATATTGAAGCGATATGTTTCCCCCGTCATGTCATGATTGTGATGTTCGCGAAAATAGGTTAATGACCTTGACACTCAGCTCTCATAGATGTATATACCGTCTACAAGTTGATCAAGTGGAGATCTCATAGAGGTTAGTTGATATGGAGGCTGGATTCGATGCAAAAGGTACGGAGTTCGATCCCAGCTTGAAACGTTACAGTGGTGGCAGGAGTGGTGACCTGATCCTGAAGAGTCTTTCAGATCTTCATGATGTTGGACACTTCATTAATCCCTGCATCTATGTTTTCAGAATGGTGAAGTCTCTGGACCAGACTTGAATTGGGTGGAAGGTTAACTAGCAAAATTAGAATATAGCCTTGTCTTTCAGGCATCATAAATTTAAATGCCCTTCTTACGAAGATCTCCTTTATCTCAGTTTGTAGAGCGGTTTCCCGCGGTGCAGCAGGTACGGAGTTTGATATTAGCTCGGGACGTTGGAATAGTGGCAGTAGTTGTGGTCTTAATCTGAAGTGTTTTTTGCAGGTCTTCATGAAGTTTGACACTTCATCAGGGCAGGTAAGGTACATGTGTAATAAAAATTATTAAGTCTCGGGACGAATCTTGATTTGGATGGGAGGCTATGTAGCGAAATCAGGTAGAGGTATACTAGTTATTGCTGTGAAAATCTCCTTTAACTCCGTTGGTCGAACGGTGTGGAACATACGGGGTGAGATCATACATGTATCTGGGAACGTTGCAATATAACCATGTCCTGTTTTAAAGTGAACTGTCTTAAGGGAATACGATACAGTAGGGATTGCCAAATGATTTTTTCATGAAAATTGGTGATTTGGTCTATTTCGACATGCTCTTTCCAAATATGCAAAGAAAAATATATCTTCGTGACCTAGTTTTCGAGATATTTACGATCGAATTTCGATCATTTTTCGACAATTTTTTAAAATACGGATTTTTATAGCGGTAAAGAAAATATCACAATTTCAAAACGGTAAAAGATAATTGCATCCGGTTTTTAGCAATAGCTTCCTATGATAATTTCGTTCAAAGATGATGAACATGTACAATGCCAATAATAGATTAAGTAGTCCAAAAATTCTACTTATTTGTGGAATATGGATTATTTAGTGATTTCTTCATGAATACATTTGCATGTAGAAAAAAAATGCCAATTGATATTTTCTTAATATTTTGTCATGATATTCTCGCAATGATTTTATCTAGAATTTTAGCAAAAAGTAAGGGGGTACATGTGCTTGTTTTTTAGCTACAGAACAAAAACCGTGCATTTTTCATGACAAACCTAGACATCGTCAATTTCGGCGCCAAATTACCCTACAATGTATTTTAATAGGTAAGACGTCGTGGAGTCTTTCCCGCCGTTTTCCTTGGATTGGATGAAAGGACAACGCAACCGGAGAATGCGTTATATGTATGGACCCAGTCGTTTGAAAAAGTTATCCTTGTATAAACTAACCTAATCTGGTACGTTTGTCTTGAAGTTGTCCACCAGAAAAGAATTTGAACAACTTGGCCAAGATGGCTAGTTTGTGCATCTCACATTTCCAATTTTTCGAGACGGCAGACCGTCAGTTTACGCCGTTTTTTGTCACGAAATATAAATGAAAAAGAACGGCTATATTCTTCTTCTCGACTCACACACAGGCGACCTCAATATCAGGCTCACCAATATCGATGTCTCTCTATTTTCTCCTTTGCATCTGTTCGTTATTTTGGGCTCTAGTGGGATAAACGGACGTAAACTTTAGTCTGCATGATAAAAAATTATATAATATTCTCACCAATAAATGAATTATATGAAACGTATTTATACGCCTTTTAAAGATACCTTTACGACCTTATAGCGAAAAGAAATTTGAGGTTTATTATTTTCGAGGCGAAAGGAGAACAAGCAGTAAATGTCTAATTTATTTTCATTGTCCTACAGTAACAAAAAAAACCCCGCAAATCTGTGGGATGAAAAGACGATAGCATTCATCATCCTTTCGTTAGACGAGGCGAGGCATATTTTTGTGACGAAAAGATGAAAATTGCAGGAAGTGATCGGAAGTATTTGTCCTCAGAGTATTGTCGTCTTATAGTATTGGGGTCCCGGGTGGCTCAATGAGTTAGGTCGCTGGATCTAGTAACTCATACAAGCCTATCACCAATACGGCGTGGGTTCGCGCCCGGTTTTGTAAATTACAAAAAATGGTGCACTCGACTCGCAGCCGTAAGTAATAAAGTTTACCAGTTGCTTGCCCATGGTCGGTGGTTTCCTCTGGGTACTCCGGCTTCCTCCTCAATTAAAACTGGCCGCCGATATTATTCGGTGTATTAAAAATGATAATGATTTGTTGAACTTGTTCTCGTCCTGAATATATTAAATAGTTGCGACTGGACTTAAAGCAACCAACAATTAATCAACCATTTCTAAACAACTGACTATGTTGCGAAAAAATATATCTTCATAATTTAATTATTTGGATTCATTTTTATCTGGCGGGGTGAACAGTTTATGTATGATGATTTAGGTAACCAAAATTTAATTGTTGTCTTGTTTAATTATAACACTCGAAATATTCAAGTAAAATATTGTACAATTTTATCTGTAACAACTGCATTCTTCGTAACTCTTGGCCCTCCATTGTCCCCTTTTTCAGTCAAAAGATTCTGGATACCTTCAACCCCATGTATACGATATGCTGATTTCAAATTATCAAACATTAACCCCGATTTTGCTCTGCTAGTGTCTTTAGTTCAACTATTCGTCTCCCATCCTGCCAGCATATATCTTTATAATCAGTTCCAGGGTTTGCGTCCGTCTGGTCTGCGTCTGTCTGGTCTACCTCTGTCTCACCAACATTCCTATCCAACTCTTTCAAACGCTCTGAATATTTTTTCCGACGGCGTATTTCTCCTTCTTTTAAAAACGGCATTATTCGGCTTGAAGCAGGTGCTTTCAAATTTTTACGCAATCGGCTTTTTATGACGTCGATGCAACTTCCGCGAAAAAGATACGTTCCGTCAAGCGCGATCTCGAAAATGTCGCGCTCGTTACCGCGACGTCGCGAAAACAACCTGCGGTATTCGGCAAAGTAATTATCTGCCCTTGCTGCTGTATCGTATTCCCGTAAGCAATATTTTGTCTTGATCGTGTCATGTGGTATTCGTGAGCATAGCGTTATGTAATTCCATGTCAGGTAATGTGTCTGAGATTATCGCCATGTTTTGCGTGGGATTAAAACGATATTTTGTCCTGGTAATCTTACTTCATGCAGTGCGCCACATCTGTGTTAACATAAACTGCAATATAGTGATTCTAATGTCTGTAGTGTCCGAAACAAAGACATTAGAATTTTGTCAAAGAAAAAACATTCTTTTATCCTTATAAAATCGTACATAAAAGAGGAAGCGTAGGTTTATTGTACAATAGTTACATTATTTCCGTTTTTCATTGAAATGTTACAATATGATTGGTTATGAAGTGGTCACATGATTATAAAAGAGATGTTTCACATCCCAATGAAACTCAAATCCGAACTAGCACGTGCCTCCATGACGACGTCAGATGTAAACAATCAATGGCGTAGTAATTTCCAACAGCAAATAATTTAACACAAATAAAATTCACAACGAAAAATTCAACTATGTTAAATTTTGGTGTGATTTGAATATAATAATAAGAATTGAATGCATTCTTTTGAAGTTTCATTGGGGTATGAAAGCATTGATCGAACTACATTTTCAACATAAAGAGCTACCGCGCTTCATTGAAAATGTACTTCGGTCAACGCTTTCATACCCCAATGAAACTTCAAAAGAATGCATTCAATTCTTAAATAATATAAAGAAGGGAAAAAATCGCTAATACTTTAGAAGGAAGTGAGAGATCCGTAAAAAAAAGAGTAGTTTCTAATACGTATTGATTTTGTAATTGGCTGAGTGTGTTTTAGAGTAATTTGTTTACAATTGAGTGCATAAGAGCAATTAGAAAGTTTTGTAACAGCCATTGTGAATCAGATGGAACTGTTTTTATTGAACCAGACATAAGATTACTTTACAATTAAACTATAACATGTTTTTTCTCCTTCTTGATAAAGCAAACGCCATTTGAAACAAGGAAGTTGTTCTAGCTAACTACCAATCTACTATATAAGGGGAAAACGAATTTGTTCTAGCTAACTACCAATGAGGATAAGAACTTGTTCTAGCTAACTACCAATCTACAATATAAGGGAAAAGAGAACTTATTCTAGCTAACGACCAATCTACAATATAAGGGGGGAAAGAGCTTGTTCTAGCTAACTACCAATCTACTGTATAAGGGAGAAACGAACTTGTCCTAGCTAACTACCAATCTACTATATAAGGGGGAAAAGTACTTGTTCTAGCTAACTACCAATCTACAATATAAGGAGAAAAAGAACTTGTTCTAGCTAACTACCAACCTACAATATAAGGGGAAGAGAGAACTTGTTCTAACTAACTACCAATCTACAATATAAAAGAAAAAAGAACTTGTTCTACCTATCTACCAACCTACAATATAAGGGAAAAAGAACTTGTTCTAACTAACTACCAATCTACTGTATAAGGGAGAAACGAACTTGTTCTAGCTAACTACCAATCTACCATATAAGGGAGAAACGAACTTGTTCTAGCTAACTACCAATCTACTATATAAGGGGGAAAATACTTGTTCTAGCTAGCTACCAATCTACAATATAAGGAGAAAAAGAACTTGTTCTAGCTAACTACCAACCTACAATATAAGGGGAAGAGAGAACTTGTTCTAGCTAACTACCAATCTACAATATAAATGAAAAAAGAACGTGTTCTACCTATCTACCAACCTACAATATAAGGGGAAAAGATAACTTGTTCTAGCTAACTACCAACCTACAATATAAGGGAAAAGAGAACTTGTTCTAGCTAACTACCAATCTACAATATAAGGGAAAAAGAATTTGTTCTAGCTAACTACCAACCTACAATATAAGGGAAAAGAGAACTTGTTCTAGATAACTACCAACCTACAATATAAGGAAAAAGAACTTGCTCTAGCTAACTACCAATCTACAATATAAGGGGAAAAAGAACTTGTTCTAGATATCTGCCAATCTACAATATAAGGGGAAAAGATATTGTTCTATCTATCTACCAATCTACAATATAAGGGGGAAAGGAACGTGTTCTACCTAACCACCAATCTACAATATAAGGGTGAAAAGAACTTGTTCTAGCTAACTCCCAATCTACAATATAAGGGGAAAATAATTTGTTCTAGCTAACTACCAATCTACAATATAAGGGAAAAGAACTTGTTCTAGCTAACTACCAATCTACAATATAAGGGAAAAAAGAACTTGTTCTAGCTAACTACCAACCTACAATATAAGAGAAAAAAGAACTTGTTCTAGCTAACTACCAATCTATAATATAAGAGAAAGAAAGAACTTGTTCTAGCTAATTATCAATCTACAATATAAGGGGGAGAAAGAACTTGTTCTAGCTAATTACCAATCTATAATATAAGGGGGAGAACGAACTTGTTCTAGCTAACTACCAATCTACAATATACGGGAAGAAAGAACGTGTTCTGGCTTACTACGTACTAATCTATTATGATAACAGGATTATGGTTGTTGTTAGTGTCTATCGCCACTGTCAACAATAGTTCGGTTTTATTGTGTCGGTAGGTTATATTGTGTCGGTAGATTATATTGTGTCGGTAGGTTATATTGTGTCGGTAGGTTATATTGTATCGGTAGGTTATATTGTGTCGGTAGGTTATATTGTGTCGGTAGGTTATATTGTGTCGGTAGGTTACATTGTGTCGGTAGGTTGTATTGTGTCGGTAGGATATATTGTGTCGGTAGGTTATAGTGTGTCGGTAGGTTATATTGTGTCGGTAGGTTATATTGTGTCGGTAGGTTATATTGTGTCGGTAGGTTATATTGTGTCGGTAGATTATATTGTGTCGGTAGGTTATATTGTGTCCGTAGGATATATTGTGTCGGTAGGTTATATTGTGTCGGTAGGTTATATTGTGTCGGTAGGTTATATTGTGTCGGTAGGTTGTATTGTGTCGGTAGGTTATATTGTGTCAGTAGGTTATAGTGTGTCGGTAGGTTATATTGTGTCGGTAGGTTATATTGTGTCCGAAGGATATATTGTGTCGGTAGGTTATATTGTGTCCGTAGGTTATATTATGTCGGTAGGTTATATTGTGTCCGTAGGATATATTGTGTCGGTAGGTTATATTGTGTCGGTAGGCTATATTGTGTCGGTAGGCTATATTGTATCGGTAGGCTATATTGTATCGGTAGGCTATATTGTATCGGTAGGTTATATTGTGTCGGTAGGCTATATTGTATCGGTAGTTTATATTGTATCGGTAGGCTATATTGTATCGGTAGGCTATATTGTGTCGGTAGGTAATATTGTGTCGGTAGGTTATATTGTGTCGGTATGTTATAGTGTCGGTAGGTTATATTGTGTCGATGAGCTATATTGTGTCGGTAGGTTATGTTGGTGGAGTATAGTAGTCGTGACTGATACCCGAATAAAACTGCCTCTAGTCACAGCCGGAACCTTTGAACCGTAATGAAAGCGGGGGGTTTGGCGCTTTACAATCTGATTCAACCCACCATTTCTTTAGAAATGCCTGTACCAAGTCAGGGTCATTACGGTTGTCACAGTTTTCCGGTTGTTGACTGATTTTGTCTGTTTATATACTTATGAGTTTTGACTTTCCCTTTGTAAGATTGCTCGGAGTTCGGTAATTTTGTTATTACCCTTATTATCTAGTCACTGATAAACTTTTATCACAATGTTATATCGGATACACATCGCTACATCTGGCACGTTACTAGGTTCCAATTGTATTCCAAGCTACCAAAAGATCGCTTCCGGTTCCGTGTTGAATTAGAAATGTATTACCCCAGGTCGTTGATTGGTTCCGCCTTGTTTTATCTTTTTAGTATTCTGTGATGTGTGTTTTGTTTGGTTGCTTGTCTTGTCAATTAATCAATCTGTAAATTCCTGCAAAAAGTACAGCACAAAAATGTTTCATGTACATGTTATTTAGTGGTGTATAGGTATAGCACATCACTAATATACATAAATATTGCCGATTTAACATTAAACAACAGTCAATTAATCGATTTGTAGATTCCTAATTGAAAAAAAATACAATTTTGCTACAAAAAAGGGGCAACAAAATTGGTTTCATGTACAGATTATTTAGTTGTATACAGCACATTACTTATATATCTAAATACCAACCTTGACTTTAAACAACAGTCAATTAATTAATCTGTAAGTTCCTAATTGAAAAAAGCTATAATTTTGCTATATAAAGGTCAATATGAAAAGACCTACATATAATTTAATATATCTGCTTTGTACTTGTGATAATTTTGCTTATCCATTTATTTGTAATCAAAGAAAAAATTAGTCATAATATGTTTAATAATTACATTGATGGGTTGGCGCCATTCTTGTTGTTAATAAAAAATCATTTTATGGTTATTAGTAAGCCATATAAAGTGGTTCTCCGTGACAACGGAGAATTATCACTTCTCGGGTATTTAAAAGACCCAATTAACAGTTGAGACGAAATCAATAACTCGTTCATGTCGGCAGTGTGAACCACACTTTAAAAAATATATATATGCAAAAAAAAAAAAGAGAATGTTTTGAATGCTGTGTATTTTACCATGAACATCAAACAAGATAGAAATCATCTTCTATGTCATTATGGACCGATCATTTAACTTTTAGTGGGTATGTTTTTCCCCTGAGCCAGTTTAACACGAAACAAATTTCAGATTATTTTTGTTTGGATACAAATTGCTTTTTCTTCAAATTCTACCAAATATTTCTCGTTGAAAACTGCATGGTCTAATTAAATATTGTTTGCATATTTCAGGTCAAGATAATTTGTTCTATTAAATTTGGGCACAAAATTTATAGAGAAAAAAATTATGGCTCCCTCTAAAAAATTAAATGGTCGGTCCCTTATTAAATACTGTTGTAATATCGGTTTGAATATTCAACCTCAGTGTTGATTAAAACTCGCGTGTTGTCTAATATACATTAATATCCTATTTACAGCGAACAAGATGATAAACATACAAACCACAAAGTAATCGGAAGATCTCATCTTTTTACATCCATACAGTAATTCTAGACAACAAAATAGACTGTGTAGTGTAAACGTAGAATTGATACCTCATTTTGTGCCTCATACACTCCTTTGTTGTCCAGTGTGATAAATATTAACAAGTTACTTGTGATAAGATGCTGTTTAAGAAAGGTCATTTCCTCATACACTCCTTTGTTGTCCAGTGAGATAAATATTAACAAGTTACCTGTGATAAGATTCTGTTTAAGAAAGTTCGTTCCTTCATAGACTCCTTTGTTGTCCAGTGTGATAAATAATAACAACAAAGTACTTCTGATAAGATGTTGTTAAAGGGCACCGGACATTAAAAATATTTTGTTGTTTTTCATTTGTTAATGTCAGAATTAAATGAAAGAGAACAACGGCATAGCTGTTATCTCTACCAAATTACTATAGGAATGTACATTTCACACACGTTTTGATAAATCTCCGATGATCTCCGGAAACTGCCGACAATTAATAAGGTAGTGCACGAAAGTTAGCGTGACGTCACGATGGAGTCTCCTTTGGTGTGATTACACGAAACATTTTGTTTTTCTGGGAGTTCGAATAAAGGGTACAAATGTCCACTCTTAAATACACTGTTGCTGTTTCAAACTGTCCTTTAGGTAATAATAAGTGTGTATTACACTTAAAGGAATGAATGTTTGAAGAAACAATAGCTGATTTAGAATGACTTTGAATCACTCACGCACTCAACATTACCCCCACCTAAAACCACACACACAATAGATACAAGTAGAACCGGGATAGTCTTCATATCACAGCAACTGATGATAAAACTGTTTTAACCAGGCTCGGAACCAGGCGGGGGCGCACACGGCGCCCCTCCCCCCTTCCCCCCCCCCCCTAAAATTGGCCAACAAAATAAAAAAACGTTAGATTTTCATTAAAAAACCTGCAAAATATGCCAAAAATTTTTCGCCTCGCTACTCTCGGCGACCAATTTAAGATGTGCGCCCCCTCTAAGCTTAAATCCTGGATACGCGCCTGTTACCTATGGTCATTTAACAGGGATAATTTATTTTGATGAATTTATATTGATGAGCCCAAAAGATATTTCTAAAAATTAATGTGTGTCCCACTATTATGAAAATCTAGCATTTGAGACATTTGGTGAGTCCCAACTGCAAATGAGTCTAGGATTAACCTGGGCGAGTTGCAAGGATCGTCAACATCAAACCATATAGTAAACTTCGATGTCAACGTGTTTTATACAACAAAGCAATACCGACCGAGTCCTTTCTACCACAAACACCACAACAACATGCGAATAGCTGTACCTAGACGTTCGAGAATCAAACTGCTATTGAATTTTACGTCTATAAACAGTAGATGTGCCAATCCTTTCGGAACACCTGATCTCACTTCGGATATTTTATTTTGTGGGAGTTTGTATTGTCCGGTGTTTTGTTATGTTATTACTATTGATTTTATTTTCCACTGTTTTGTTCGATTCTTTTACCATTGTCCTGTAAAATTATTCCGGACTAATTTTGTGTCAACACACAAACAATAATGAATTTGAAATGAATTCAAACGATGTTTTTTCCGATGCTGCGTAAGCGTATTCAAAATAAGTGCTCTTTATGTTTTTTATTCCGGTGTCACGTTTTTTAAGTACCCTTTATTTTTATATTCCGGTGTCACGTTATTGAAGTACACTTTATTTTTTTTAATCCGGTGTCACGTTTTTGAAGTACACTTTATTTTTCTAATTCGGTGTCACGTTTTTGAAGTACACTTTATTTTTTTAATCCGGTGTCACGTTATTGAAGTGCCCTTTATTTTTAAATGAATCCATTTTTCTTGATTAATGTAGATTGTTCAGCAGCAACAATGTTATCCAATATGAGTTTTCTATTGTATTTAATAAATTGAGTATTTGCGTGTGTTTAAGATAAGGATAAATCGAAGATTCTCAGGTATGATAGAGGATTAAAATCAAAAGCTTCTGAAAAAAAGAGAAATAGTTTTTAAAATTATTTCATTTATATCAATTGCTGTTAGCGTAGACGACAGATTAAATTCTGTTTGCAATAAATGAATATCGAAGCTAGCTTTGTGGTGTTAATAAAAAACTGTACAATTTATTTCCCCTTGGGATGCCCCTTACTAATTCTACTGGCATTTTATCATGCAGCTGGTTACAAATATTCAACATTCCCAGTGTCAACATTTATCAAAATGTAAAGGATGGTTTTTATGATGTTTCAATAGCAACCTGCATAATATACATCTGGTCATTGAAAATGAATTAAAATGGCGAGATGTATTATTTATATTGGAGTTTCTGTTTTTACCTGGGAATCAATTAGCAACAGAAGTGTTCTAACGAGTCATTTGTCGGGAACATAATTCCCATACATCCTCATAAAGAGGTGTTTCTAAAGACAAATATTGAAAATTTTAACACCCTGGAAATACTGGTTTACTAGGTAACAGTCGATTGCAGAAATTGTCGTCTGCCAACCACGCTGATATTTTTCTAATATATTCACCTGTTGTTTCTTCACAACATTGTGAGATTATTCCTTATAATTAGACGTTTCAAGAAATGGTTTCAACCGTTGACAAATAGATATTGTGACAGGGTTATTAAATGAGATGCCGTGAATTGACTTTTTAGATTGCAACAAACTGAGGAATAGCTAAGTCGCACAAGTAAAGTGGTTATCACTGTCTTAATGAAAATGTTGCACAATGTGTGGGGTTTTTTTTTGTCTTCTTTTTCAATGGTAAAAATATTTCAAGCAATTATTTGAAATTATAACATAGTAGAAAATATGAGATATATAGCGTGTGTATATTAACGTTGGACAATATGTTCGTTTGGAGGAAAATCTTTTATCGAAAACACTAGAGAATATTCTCTGACCATCTGAGAGGATTATGAATAAAGAAGAGATATTTTCTTTATTTTTAAATAAAAACCAGTGATGCGAAATCGTGTTATGTGAAAGTTTTAAATATGAATGATAGTGTTAAGGAATATGCTAAAAGGACGGCAAAACCAATCAAAATAAAGCATAAAGATGTCGGTAGTAGCGGAAGTAATCAGGACAATTTCTTGTACTATGAGGTAAGATTTTGACATTTTATTTTATTTTTCTACGATTTAATTAGGTTTGGGGATATAAGACTAGCTTAACCCCGCCACTTGTTTATTGAAGTGCCGTCTGTACTAAGCTAAGAAAGTGAATGACCATAACTACATGTATGGGTGTTAGAGATATTGATTTTGCATTTGTTTCTGCTATTTTCTAATATGAGACAGGCACAACCTGTTTAAGGGCGAAGTCTATATCCAACATTTGGCTGTCTTAAAAGAGAGGAATGAGAGGCGAATGGCATGCATCCTAAAATTGAATAACTAGAAGAAATGTTTCCATAGTACACGTATGCCCCCGCCTAACAGGAAGTTGATGCCTAAAGGGGGATAAAAAACGATGTGGGAGGAAAGGTTTCTGAAGGAGCCTAGGGGGTTATTGAATGTGCCTATGCATGTATGTTGCAATGTCTGAAAATCTTTTTCTGAGGTATTTACCATTTAGACTTTTTCGAGTTTATCATAGCATGAAGTGTCAAAACATGATGGGGCGACCATTTGTTTTTGAGAGGAGGCTTGACATATTTTGACCCAGAATTAGTTGACTCTTTTGTCGAAAATAAAAATTATGATATCAAAGTCATTTGCTCAGATTTACATATTATTTGTCACAATGTGAGTGTGCAAGAAAAAGGGTAAGGACAGATCCAGCAGATATTAAGTAGGTCCACTGAATGTATTTTTGCAGGACCTGGAATCGACCTAATGTCAACAAAAATTTTATTCTATATAGTTAAGGGTTTTTGGCTTATCAAAAGGGGAATGAGGGTCAAACGAAAATGCAATCAAGGTTTTTCAAGCAAAGCTGCTTGCCATAAAAAGAAAAAACTTACCTGTCATCAGGGAATTATAATTCCCTGTTGTCATACTTGTCTTGTCAGAATCATTTCATTTTTTTTTTTAATCGCGGATAGCATGTAGATGTAACAGAATCCCTAGCCGAAGACGAAGGCCAGCTGCTCGTTCTATTTGACACCAGCTCACACAAAGTATTCAGAGAGGAGAATCATTCTTTCAGGAGAAATGCATGGACTTTCATTAAATTCATTACATGGTTGCATACGACCTGGCACATGTGTGTATTTCATGATCAGTACACACTAACAAATGACGTACTACACATAATGCTTTGTGTGGATATTATAAGTTTTTCTTTTAGAATTTTCATTTGAGTTTATTTGAATTTTTCAGAATATAAACAATAAGAGATTTCAGGATTTATCATTGAAATAAATTTTAATGCGATTTTAAATACTGTTTTGTTCAATATGTTTACACTTCCGGTGAAAAGATATTTGGTTATGAATACAAGTCACGTGACTAAAATTCGTATAGCCTATAGTTAAACTTTAATATGAGACAGGCAACCTGCTTGAAGGACGAAATCCTAAAATTTCAATAATACGATGATCCGTACACGTTACCCTCACCGGACGCAATTACGAATAATTTCGATGATATTGACATTTGATAATAAATTTGACCAAATTGATGAAGCTGATTGCATGTTCATATTTCAGATTAAACACCAATATTCCTTTTGAATCATAGCCCATATATTATTCAATGCATTGTTACGGATTTTAAACAGATTTTCATGACCCCGTTCTAGTCACTCTGTGATCTAGATCCGGACACAATTTCAAACGACATCATAATAACCTTTCTAGTGTAAATTATTTAATGACAACTGTTAAAATTGAAAGAGCATTCATTCATTTACGTTCACATATCCATTTGTATATAATACACATGAAATAAAACCCTGTCCTTTATTCATACCATAAATGTGTGCCAGTTTGCATTCGGAATTCCTTGGACTCTTCAATGAATAAGGTACATCACGGATTTTGACATTTTGGGATAGATAAAGGTAAGGAAAATGTATTATATTGACTGTTTTTGTTTTAATTTCAATGTGTTCTACATATGCATAGAACCAGGAGATCATATTCTTTCCAATTACAGGCATAAGATAACAACATATGCGTACCTCAATGAATTTTAGCGATAGATTCCAAGTGCAATTGTCGATCGTTTTCTGTTTGCAAATATGAAAACCCGTCGTCTGCAACATTCAACAACTGCGCATGAATAATTTTCTCCCAATACACGAGTAATTTAGCGGGGTATCTATTTATAAAAGCATTTTTTTTTAATTCAAGTTTTGAAGGAACAATTAGGAGACATACTTTTTATTTCGTTCGTAATTGCGTCAGACCATTTCCTATTTTTAGCGATGTGAGATTTTCTTATCTTGCACCAGTGCAAGACAAAAAAATCACGTGCGTTTTACCGGCAAATGCATAGTTCATGTCAACTGCACCTCCCCCCTCCCCCCTCCCCCCTTTTCCTTTTTAAAATAAACAATTCACTGTATATAAGTCTTCAATCTTTTATATACACGCAAATCCTAACAATCAGCCATATTATTACATAATAACCTTCACGCAATACACAAAAATATGTTTTGATTGACATGAAGGGGAAATAACTCACATTGCTTACATGATCGTCTGCTAAAAGTGCATAGCTGTCAAACAACACACAACTAGAAAACAAAGTTAAAGAAAACAATGGAAAAGTGAGAAATAAAATTAAACACCGGCAAAAAGTGTAAGACAGGGAAATCTCCGACACCCTCGGCGAGCCTCGTCAGCGAACGATTGAAATTTTACCCTCGGGTGTCGGAGATTTCCCTGTCTTGCACTTTTGCCGGTGTTAGATTCTATATATCTTTTATTTTGAATGAATTTTGTAGCCGATTTATTATTGCTGTTCCGTTCATTTTACCTACTGTACGCCGCTCTTCCGTCGGGAGTTTCGTAGAAAGAGATTTTTTTATTAGAATTTTATTTCAGGTTTATTTCGATTTTGCATGGAGTAAATAATTAAAGAATTGGGAATTTTTCATTGAAATAGGTTTCTTTTGCGTTTCTAAATTATCAATTGATCTATTTTTTAAACTTTCGGTGAACAGATATTTAGCTATCAATATAGAAGGAAAAATCGAACAGTCTACCGTTATAAGGACTTCGTCCTTTATTAGATTTTGGAATTGTTCCGACAGTGTGGCATTGTTATTCATTATTTTTTGTATTTTATCATAATATTAGATAGGGAAATAGAAAGCCGTACATGCATGTATCAGACAGTCACAACGCCCTAGTTGACATTTATATATAACTCGCAAAATTCCCACAATCGGTTCGCTTAAGCACCCGATATGTGGATAGCATGGAAATTCATGCCTTGTCACTAATGTTAAGTGTTGATTTCACCCCCGGTTTTTAGTGGGTTCGCATTACTCGATCTTTAGTTTTATATATATGTTTTGTAGATCGTTGTTTGTCCTTTTGTACTTTTTCTTTTGGCCATTGTGTTGTCTGTTCTTCTTCGATTTATGGATTTGGATTACTCCTTTGGTATCTTCAAACTCTTCTTAAGACTTCGTTGACATAACATGAAATTACTTGATATTATGTCACAAATTTATTATGTCACAGGATTTACTATAAAACAGAAATAGATTGTCCCTCTCAGCCATAGATAGCGCTAGCTGATGTTGGTGGTAAACGTTGCCATTTCCACGTAATTGACTTTATTTGTATATTTACACGTAGCTTGACTGGCTTGTATAGATTTTAACATTTAAACGTAGCTAACTTTACTTGTGCATGTATATTTACACGTAACCGGATTAGGTTGTAGATTTGAACATTTACAGGTAGGGTTTGGTTGTAGATTTGAACATTTACAGGTAGGGTTTGGTTGTAGATTTGAACATTTACAGGTAGGGTTTGGTTGTAGATTTGAACATTTACAGGTAGGGTTTGGTTGTAGATTTGAACATTTACAGGTAGGGTTTGGTTGTAGATTTGAACATTTACAGGTAGGGTTTGGTTGTAGATTTGAACATTTACAGGTAGGGTTTGGTTGTAGATTTGAACATTTACAGGTAGGGTTTGGTTGAAGATTTGAACATTTACAGGTAGGGTTTGGTTGTAGATTTGAACATTTACAGGTAGGGTTTGGTTGAAGATTTGAACATTTACAGGTAGGGTTTGGTTGAAGATTTGAACATTTACAGGTAGGGTTTGGTTGTAGATTTGAACATTTACAGGTAGGGTTTGGTTGAAGATTTGAACATTTACAGGTAGGGTTTGGTTGAAGATTTGAACATTTACAGGTAGGGTTTGGTTGTAGATTTGAACATTTACAGGTAGGGTTTGGTTGTAGATTTGAACATTTACAGGTAGGGTTTGGTTGTAGATTTGAACATTTACAGGTAGGGTTTGGTTGAAGATTTGAACATTTACAGGTAGGGTTTGGTTGTAGATTTGAACATTTACAGGTAGGGTTTGGTTGTAGATTTGAACATTTACAGGTAGGGTTTGGTTGAAGATTTGAACATTTACAGGTAGGGTTTGGTTGTAGATTTGAACATTTACAGGTAGGGTTTGGTTGTAGATTTGAACATTTACAGGTAGGGTTTGGTTGTAGATTTGAACATTTACAGGTAGGGTTTGGTTGTAGATTTGAACATTTACAGGTAGGGTTTGGTTGTAGATTTGAACATTTACAGGTAGGGTTTGGTTGTAGATTTGAACATTTACAGGTAGGGTTTGGTTGTAGATTTGAACATTTACAGGTAGGGTTTGGTTGTAGATTTGAACATTTACAGGTAGGGTTTGGTTGAAGATTTGAACATTTACAGGTAGGGTTTGGTTGTAGATTTGAACATTTACAGGTAGGGTTTGGTTGTAGATTTGAACATTTACAGGTAGGGTTTGGTTGTAGATTTGAACATTTACAGGTAGGGTTTGGTTGTAGATTTGAACATTTACAGGTAGGGTTTGGTTGTAGATTTGAACATTTACAGGTAGGGTTTGGTTGAAGATTTGATTATTTTGTATATGCTCTTTAATGATATGCATTTAAAATTCAACTCGTTGGTATTAAGCATCACTGAAAGATACGAATACAAAAATGTACAACTTGGCTATTCCTAAATTAATATCGATATTTGTTATATACAAATAACTGAGTAATGAAGTTCAGCTACCGTCCTATCATGAAGAGACATAATTGGGTAACGAAACAAAAGTAAACCTTCAAAAGGCTATATTAATATGTCTTTGAAGATTGTATGTGTCAGCACTGTGAAAAAATAATAAACGTAACCAACATAATTAGACTGTATTTGACGTCCAATGAATAAACTGATCCTAATAATGACTTTCTTTAAGATTATGATTAAATTATCAGTCATATAATAAAGTGAATTGGATAATACAATTTAATTAATTTGAGAATCAATTCATATTCTTTGTGAGATAAGATTCTTGTTTGAAGCAATCGTAATGGTCAGGCTTATATCAGATACTTCAGCTAAGACTACTCGCGAGGGGGTTGTCGTGGCAACGATCATATGGTAGTTGGATTTACATCTACATTTACACCTAAAATTGTGGTATTAATTCCTGCCAATGACAAGGTGTACTCGATACGTTTATGTGATAATGTTTGTCAGTGACTTGCGGAAACTCGGTGGTTTTCGCGAGTTTTATCAGGCAATACTGCTAATCATTAAGACTACTGCTAATCTCGACTATGATTGATTTGATTGATTTTGGGTGTTTTAACGCCACTTTCAACAATATTTCAGCTACCACAAATATATATCATGGCGACCAGTTTTAGTGGTGGAAGAAGCCGGAGTACCCGGAGAGAACCACCGAACAAGCGCAAGCAACTGGTCAACTTTATCACTTGCGGCTGCGAGTCGAGTGCACCCTTTTATGTAATTTACAAAGCCGGGCACGAACCAACGCCGTATTGGTGATAGGCTTGTATGAGTTGTTAAGTAATAAACTTGACTATAAGTACCACGACAGATGTCTTATAAGAAACAGTAGCTTCTGATCGTTTTAACAACCTTGGAAAGCCCGTCGTGGTCGTGATCGTATGGTAGTTGACATTAGAACTACCTATTCAATCAGTGTCTATTACCACTAAAGTTGTGAGTTCGAACCCCGCTCATGGCGAAGTGCCCTTGTTACCATTATGTGAAAACAAATTGTTAGTGACTTACGACATGTCGGTGGCTTTATTCGGGTACTCCGGATTCTTCCACCAATAAAACTGACCGCCACTCTGTAGCTGAAATTATATTGAAAATGGCGTTAAGCGTCATAACTTTAACCCTACTCTGTGATAAAATATAATTTCTGGCATAACATTTATAATTGTTCCGACTGATACAAATATTACAATATATTTTATTCCAACGTGAAACATATAATAACATACATTCCAGACAGAATAATCAGTATATAATATGTTGTTCCTCAGAGAAGAAATATTATGGAATTGTTTATGCATATAATAAATTATTCACAGGAACAAATATTAGGCAGGATGCATGTATCTGTACGTTCTCAACTCTTAAAACACGTGTCTTCAATGTAAACACTATCTACTAAACGTATACAAATGTTTAGAAATTAATTTAAAATCAACGAATACAATTCTTTCATGTGTAGATTGAAATATGATACATTTGTTTTGCACAAGATAAATCAATCTTGGTATAGTTGTTTATTAAGTATATTTTATTATTGAAATTCCTAAGCAATGTGATTATTTTTTTTTTTTTTTTTTTTTTTTTTAATAATAATAATAATAACTTTATTGTCATTAAACATATATAAACATGTCTGTGAAAAATACAAACAAACAAACAATTGTGTATATGAAAAAAAAAGAAAAAAAAAAAAAAAAAAAAGGACAAACATAATGCAGGGGCGGATCCCATAAATAAAATTGGAAAAAATATGATTTTTTGGCGTAAAATCGTGATTTTTCACACGAAATACCCCAAGAATTTTCGCGCCTCCCTCTATTCGGCGCAATTTTTTTAAGTGCGCCCCCCCCCCCCCCCCCCCCCCCCCTCCTAACTGGAAATCCTGGATCCGCCCCTGTAATGAGTTATTCATATCGCAATAAGACTTCTGTCCTCACTTCTAATGACCGTTTCAAATAGAAGCCAATAACTCTAACATGTCGTACGGAAGCAGGATTTAGTAAATATACTAACTTTTGTTCATCAGAAACGTTTAAGAAAAAAATGTCATTATCTAATTCATTATTAAAAGCTAAGATACATCTGCCTCAGGCATACATTTTGAAGGTCACATTAACCGATTTTGGATATCCCGTTTTAGAGCCTTTGGTTTACGTGCTGACAAAGACTCAATCGTAACTACTCGGCCATTCTCGCTACCCAATCGTAGCTACTCGGTCATTCTCGCTACCCAATCGTAACTACTCGGCCATTCTCGCTACCCTGCAAATAACCTCGTACGTACATAGTAGAAATTCTTCTTAAATTGTTTGCCGGAAGTTAAGTTAAGCTAAGCCGCATAAAAATATAGTCCACGAAAATCCAATATGGAAGACATACTAAGTAAAATCTAATCATGCAAAACTAATTAAAACTTTAATTGAAATATAGAAAATTGCTTAAAATATAACTTTATCAAACTCTCATGTAACTGGCATGTGAAAAGTAGTGCGATTTATACGCCTAATGCATACGAGGTTATTTGCAGGGTAGCGAGAATGACCGAGTAGTTACGATTGGACAAAGACTGTTAACCTGTTGTCATTCCAATCTTCTGACATTGAGCGTACATGACGGAGGATAATCAATATTGATTATCTTAGTTTTACTAAGAGTTTGATTACAAGACTGTAGACAGAGAGGACACTGTCTCCAATAACACCTCTATAACACCCTTGTGGCCATTCTATACTGCCCAGTGTAGAAGTGTATGTCATACAGTTAAAACTGTACATTAGATAATACCAAGTCCTGACAAAGTGTTTGTTTGGTACTGTCTTCTATAATTAAGATAACGTCGTCGATAAAGTCAATGATGCATGACGTACTGGAATATCAACGTCTATGATTATTATGATTAATCAGTTGGTAAGAGATGATTAAACGAAAGCTTAAACAGTGATGGTCAACAATTCCTTCAATCTCAACAAAACAAACAGCCACCTCTCACATCAAAACAGTTGAAAACACAAAAAACCACAACATGTTTGGAAATCAATGTCCTAACTAATGACATTAAACCGGTTAATGGACCCCCTCCCCTCTGATACTATATGCATAGCTCGAATAATTCAACGGCCTCCACCGGTCATGCTGTCCATGTACCGACTACGGGCATACGGAATATAGAGACTGGATCATTCCGTGTTACAATTATTGCCTATATCTGTAGCACAACACGTTTTTGGAAAACCCATCACCATACTTTCATATTCAAAAAACTGGAACGCCAAGAGCAAGAACACCAAAACCTGAAAAATTAAAAAGCGTCCTCTTTATACTCAGGATTACGTGTTGTCATACCTTTAGAATACGTCACAAGAGAAAACAGAAGCTGAAAGATACAAATTCTCATTGCTGAAGACCATGCTGCGACTGTGAAATGTTGAATAGCAATAAAAGCGTTGTTCCTTTACTTCTGTAATGTTGAATATTCTCTCATGTTCCTTTACTTGTGTAATGTTGATTATTCTCTCATATTCCTTTACTTTTGTAATGTTGAATATTCTCTCATGTTCCTTTACTTGTGTAATGTTGAATATTTTCTCATGTTCCTTTACTTGTGTAATGTTGAATATTCTCTCATGTTCCTTTACTTGTGTAATGTTGAATATTCTCTCATGTTCCTTTGCTTGTGTAATGTTGAATATTCTCTCATGTTCCTTTACTTGTGTAATGTTGAATATTCTCTCATGTTCCTTTACTTGTGTAATGTTGAATATTCTCTCATGTTCCTTTACTTGTGTAATGTTGAATATTTTCTCATGTTCCTTTACTTGTGTAATGTTGAATATTCTCTCATGTTCTTTTACTTTTGTAATGTTGAATATTCTCTCATGTTCCTTTACTTGTGTAATGTTGAATAGTTTTTCATGTTGCTTTACTTGTGTAATGTTGAATATTCTCTCATATTCCTTTACTTGTGTAATGTTGAATATTCTCTCATGTTCCTTTACTTTTGTAATGTTGAATATTCTCTCATGTTTCTTTATTTGTTTAATGTTGAATATTCTCTCATGTTCCTTTACTTGTATAATGTTGAATATTCTCTCATATTCCTTTACTTGTGTAATGTTGAATATTCTCTCATGTTCCTTTACTTGTGTAATGTTGAATATTCTCTCATGTTTCTTTACTTGTTTAATGTTGAATATTCTCTCATGTTCCTTTACTTGTATAATGTTGAATATTCTCTCATGTTCCTTTACTTGTATAATGTTGAATATTCTCTCATGTTCCTTTTCTTGTGTAATGTTGAATATTCACTCATGTTTCTTTACTTGTGTAATGTTGAATATTCTCTCATGTTCTTTTACTTGCGTAATGTTGAATATTCTCTCATATTCCTTTACTTGTGTAATGTTGAATATTCTCTCATGTTCCTTTACTTGTGTAATGTTGAATATTTTCTCATGTTCCTTTACTTGTGTAATGTTGAATATTCTCTCATGTTCCTTTACTTGTGTAATGTTGAATATTCTTTCATGTTCCTTTACTTGTGTAATGTTGAATATTCTCTCATGTTCCTTTTCTTGTGTAATGTTGAATATTCTCTCATGTTCCTTTACTTGTATAATGTTGAATATTCTCTCATATTCCTTTACTTGTGTAATGTTGAATATTCTCTCATGTTCCTTTACTTGTGTAATGTTGAATATTCTCTCATATTCCTTTACTTGTGTAATGTTGAATATTCTCTCATGTTCCTTTACTTGTGTAATGTTGAATATTTTCTCATGTTGCTTTACTTGTGTAATGTTGAATATTCTCTCATGTTCCTTTACTTGTGTAATGTTGAATATTCTCCCATGTTCCTTTACTTGTGTAATGTTGATTATTCTCTCATGTTTCTTTTCTTGTTTAATGTTGAATATTCTCTCATGTTCCTTTACTTGTTTAATGTTGAATATTTTCTCATATTCCTTTACTTGTGTAATGTTGAATATTCTCTCATGTTCCTTTACTTGTGTAATGTTGAATATTCTCTCATGTTCCTTTACTTGTGTAATGTTGAATATTCTCTCATGTTCTTTTACTTGTTTAATGTTGAATATTCTCTCATGTTCCTTTACTTGTGTAATGTTGAATATTCTCTCATGTTCCTTTACTTTTTAATGTTGAATATTCTCTCATGTTTCTTTACTTGTTTAATGTTGACTATTCTCTCATGTTCCTTTACTTGTGTAATGTTGAATATTCTCTCATGTTCTTTTACTTGTGTAATGTTGAATATTCTCATGTTCCTTTACTTGTGTAATGTTGAATATTCTCTCATGTTCCTTTACTTGTTTAATGTTGAATATTCTCTCATGTTTCTTTACTTGTGTAATGTTGAATATTCTCTCATGTTCCTTTACTTGTATAATGTTGAATATTTTCTCATATTCCTTTACTTGTGTAATGTTGAATATTCTCTCATGTTCCTTTACTTGCGTAATGTTGAATATTCTCTCATGTTCCTTTACTTGTGTAATGTTGAATATTCTCTCATGTTCCTTTACTTGTTTAATGTTGAATATTCTCTCATGTTTCTTTACTTGTGTAATGTTGAATATTCTCTCATGTTCCTTTACTTGTATAATGTTGAATATTTTCTCATATTCCTTTACTTGTGTAATGTTGAATATTCTCTCATGTTCCTTTACTTGCGTAATGTTGAATATTCTCTCATGTTCCTTTACTTGTGTAATGTTGAATATTCTCTCATGTTCCTTTACTTGTTTAATGTTGAATATTCTCTCATGTTTCTTTACTTGTGTAATGTTGAATATTCTCTCATGTTTCTTTACTTGTGTAATGTTGAATATTCTCTCATGCTCCTTTACTTGTGTAATGTTGAATATTCTCTCATGTTCCTTTACTTGTGTAATGTTGAATATTCTCTGATGTTCCTTTACTTGTTTAATGTTGAATATTCTCTCATGTTCCTTTACTTGTGTAATGTTGAATATTCTCTCATGTTCCTTTACTTGTTTAATGTTGAATATTCTCTCATGTTTCTTTACTTGTTTAATGTTGAATATTCTCTCATGTTCCTTTTCTTGTGTAATGTTGAATATTCTCATGTTCCTTTACTTGTGTAATGTTGAATATTCTCTCATGTTCCTTTACTTGTTTAATGTTGAATATTCTCTCATGTTCTTTTACTTGTTTAATGTTGAATATTCTCATGTTCCTTTACTTGTGTAATGTTGAATATTCTCATGTTCCTTTACTTGTTTAATGTTGAATATTCTCTCATGTTCCTTTACTTGTTTAATGTTGAATATTCTCTCATGTTTCTTTACTTGTGTAATGTTGAATATTCTCTCATGTTCCTTTACTTGTTTAATGTTGAATATTCTCTCATGTTCCTTTACTTGTGTAATGTTGAATATTCTCATGTTCCTTTACTTGTGTAATGTTGAATATTCTCTCATGTTCCTTTACTTGTGTAATGTTGAATATGCTCATGTTCCTTTACTTATTTAATGTTGAATATTCTCATGTTCCTTTACTTGTGTAATGTTGAATATTCTCTCATGTTTCTTTACTTGTGTAATGTTGAATATTCTCTCATGTTCCTTTACTTATGCAATGTTGAATATTCTCATGTTCCTTTACTTGTGTAATGTTGAATATTCTCTCATGTTTCTTTACTTGTGTAATGTTGAATATTCTCATGTTCCTTTACTTGTTTAATGTTGAATATTCTCATGTTCCTTTACTTGTGTAATGTTGAATATTCTCTCATGTTTCTTTACTTGTGTAATGTTGAATATTCTCTCATGTTCCTTTACTTGTTTAATGTTGAATATTCTCATGTTCCTTTACTTGTGTAATGTTGAATATTCTCTCATGTTCCTTTACTTGTGTAATGTTGAATATTCTCATGTTCCTTTACTTGTGTAATGTTGAATATTCTCTCATGTTCCTTTACTTGTTTAATGTTGAATATTCTCTCATGTTCCTTTACTTGTGTAATGTTGAATATTCTCTCATGTTCCTTTACTTGTTTAATGTTGAATATTCTCTCATGTTCCTTTACTTGTGTAATGTTGAATATTCTCTCATGTTCCTTTACTTGTTTAATGTTGAATATTCTCTCATGTTCCTTTACTTGTGTAATGTTGAATATTCTCATGTTCCTTTACTTTTGTAATGTTGAATATTTTCTCATGTTCCTTTACTTGTGTAATGTTGAATATTCTCTCATGTTCCTTTTCTTGTGTAATGTTGAATATTCTCTCATGTTTCTTTACTTGTGTAATGTTGAATATTCTCTCATGTTCCTTTACTTGTTTAATGTTGAATATTCTCTCATGTTTCTTTACTTGTTTAATGTTGAATATTTTCTCATATTCCTTTACTTGTGTAATGTTGAATATTCTCTCATGTTCCTTTACTTGTGTAATGTTGAATATTCTCTCATGTTCCTTTACTTGTGTAATGTTGAATATTCTCTCATGTTCCTTTACTTGTGTAATGTTGAATATTCTCTCATATTCCTTTACTTGTGTAATGTTGAATATTCTCTCATGTTCCTTTACTTGTGTAATGTTGAATATTCTCTCATGTTCCTTTACTTGCGTAATGTTGAATATTCTCTCATTTTCCTTTACTTGTGTAATGTTGAATATTCTCTCATGTTCCTTTACTTGCGTAATGTTGAATATTCTCTCATGTTCCTTTACTTGTGTAATGTTGAATATTCTCTCATGTTCCTTTACTTGTGTAATGTTGAATATTTTCTCATGTTCCTTTACTTGTGTAATGTTGAATATTTTCTCATGTTCCTTTACTTGTGTAATGTTGAATATTCTCTCATGTTCCTTTGCTTGTGTAATGTTGAATATTCTCTCATGTTCCTTTACTTGTGTAATGTTGAATATTCTCTCATGTTCCTTTACTTGTGTAATGTTGAATATTCTCTCATGTTCCTTTACTTGTGTAATGTTGAATATTCTCTCATGTTCCTTTACTTGTGTAATGTTGAATATTCTCTGATGTTCCTTTACTTGTGTAATGTTGAATATTTTCTCATGTTCCTTTACTTGTGTAATGTTGAATATTCTCTCATGTTCCTTTTCTTGTGTAATGTTGAATATTCTCTCATGTTTCTTTACTTGTTTAATGTTGAATATTTTCTCATGTTCCTTTACTTGTGTAATGTTGAATATTCTCTCATGTTCCTTTACTTGTTTAATGTTGAATATTCTCTCATGTTTCTTTACTTGTTTAATGTTGAATATTTTCTCATATTCCTTTACTTGTGTAATGTTGAATATTCTCTCATGTTCCTTTACTTGTGTAATGTTGAATATTCTCTCATGTTCCTTTACTTGTGTAATGTTGAATATTCTCTCATGTTCCTTTACTTGTGTAATGTTGTATATTCTCTCATATTCCTTTACTTGTGTAATGTTGAATATTCTCTCATGTTCCTTTACTTGTGTAATGTTGAATATTCTCTCATGTTCCTTTACTTGCGTAATGTTGAATATTCTCTCATTTTCCTTTACTTGTGTAATGTTGAATATTCTCTCATGTTCCTTTACTTGCGTAATGTTGACTATTCTCTCATGTTCCTTTACTTGTGTAATGTTGAATATTCTCTCATGTTCCTTTACTTGTGTAATGTTGAATATTTTCTCATGTTCCTTTACTTGTGTAATGTTGAATATTCTCTCATGTTCCTTTACTTGTGTAATGTTGAATATTCTCTCATGTTCCTTTACTTGTGTAATGTTGAATATTCTCTCATGTTCCTTTACTTGTGTAATGTTGAATATTCTCATGTTCCTTTACTTGTGTAATGTTGAATATTCTCTCATGTTCCTTTACTTGTGTAATGTTGAATATTCTCTCATGTTCCTTTACTTGTGTAATGTTGAATATTCTCTCATGTTGCTTTACTTGTGTAATGTTGAATATTTTCTCGTGTTCCTTTACTTGTGTAATGTTGAATATTCTCTCATGTTTCTTTACTTGTGTAATGTTGAATATTCTCTCATGTTCCTTTACTTGTGTAATGTTGAATATTCTCTCATGTTCCTTTACTTGTGTAATGTTGAATATTCTCTCATGTTCCTTTACTTGTGTAATGTTGAATATTCTTTCATGTTACTTTACTTGTGTAATGTTGAATATTCTCTTATGTTCCTTTACTTGTGTAATGTTGAATAGTCTCTCATGTTCCTTTACTTGTGCAATGTTGAATATTTTCTCGTGTTCCTTTACTTGTGTAATGTTGAATATTCTCTCATATTTCTTTATTTGTGTAATGTTGAATATTCTCTCATATTCCTTTACTTGTGTAATGTTGAATATTCTCTCATGTTCCTTTACTTGTGTAATGTTGAATATTCTCTCATGTTCCTTTACTTGTATAATGTTGAATATTTTCTCATATTCCTTTACTTGTGTAATGTTGAATATTCTCTCATGTTCCTTTACTTGTGTAATGTTGAATATTCTCTCATATTCCTTTACTTGTGTAATGTTGAATATTCTCTCATGTTCCTTTACTTGTGTAATGTTGAATATTCTCTCATGTTCCTTTACTTGTGTAATGTTGAATATTCTCTCATGTTTCTTTACTTGTGTAATGTTGAATATTCTCTCATGTTCCTTTACTTGTGTAATGTTGAATATTCTCTCATGTTCCTTTACTTGTGTAATGTTGAATATGCTCTCATGTTCCTTTACTTGTGCAATGTTGAATATTCTCTCATGTTCCTTTACATCCATATCATTTCTTACTAAATTTGTTCCATTTAGAAAATATGTTATGTTAATTCATCATTATAACAGATTTCAAAAATATCACGTATAAGAAAAGTGAGAGTGTAAAAATAAATCTAATTTAATGATTAATGGAATGGTTCAATGTTTTATTTATAAACAATAGCTATTTGACAGGTTGCATCCGTGTAACACGATTTTACCGTAAGCATATCCATTAGTATATAGGCTTAATGGAAAATAAGTTAATGAAAAAATTTCACTGATTATGATATAGAATAGTAATATGTAGCTTCCCTGAGTCATCTGAGATTCCTGAGTTTTTAGATTATATATCAAATATTAATCAAGTTTTTAATTAGTGTTTCTAGAAGACAAATCTGTTTACGACAAATGGGAAAATTGTTGTAGAGCAATTCATATTCGTTGAGTGCTCATATATGGAACTAAACCATCAACACGTTCCTTACATGCTATATGTTTGCTGGTTGGCAAACACGTTTTTACCAAAGCTCAAAACTAAAGATTTGATTTCGAATGTGATGGATACATCGAGCTTGATCACTTCATCTGCATGTATTTAATGATACAACCAAAGCCCGTCGGATGTCTTAGCACACACCACTTGTTGATGAGAGAGCAGCGGAATTATCCGAGATTAGCCGAGTGTTTAGTGATACCAATTACACGAGTAGATCCGGAAACCACCGAGTTCACAGGAAGTTGCATTGAATCTAAAACCGATAGATAGGTGACTGGCGATAAATACCAATAACCCAACTCCTTACCAATATTTGTTTTAACGTACAGTCAAACCACCTGTTTTATGTGACCTTCAAAGGGAACAATGAAATCTGGTCACATAACACAGGTGATCACTAATTACAGGTTTTTTTTATTAATATGAACTACACTGTAAATGATATTAAGACTAAGATCACATAATTAACAAATAGTTCATGGCACTAAGGGCCATATGACAGTTTATGGACTGGGATGTCACCCACAAAATATTATATGGACCGAAGCGAAGCTGAGATCCATATATTATTTTGTGGGTGACAGACCGGTCCATGAACTGCCATTTGGTCCGATGTGCCATGAACTATTTGTTATATTATACTCAATACATGCAAAGCTGTCAGACGACATGCTTTTGTTATTGTATATCTATTTTTAAGACAAATATCGAGTACAAAATCCGAAAGAAGACATTATATTGATCGGGCCCGGTCAATATACTAAAATATTGCCCGGTCAATATACTAAATTATTATACCTCATATATTAGTTACCATAAATAGATTAATTTGATTGGACAATGGGTAAAAATCTGAACACGTGATCACACAGGACAAAAATCATATTCCGTGAAATAAAAATCATATTCCACCCCCTCGGAAGCCTCGCGGGTTTTCCCGCCAGAGTTATCGTTCTTTGACAGGAAAACGTCAGAGGCACTCGGAACGCATCAGTTGCAGGCGACCGTTACAATGTGGTTTTTTAAATATCTGAGACAACGTTCCAATGGACTTATAATATGTTTGCCAGCAGTAGTTTACATATTATATGTATTTTCCTGGTTTCATTCGGTATAATAAAACATTTATAGCATGCGGGTACAGGAAATATGAAAATTTATTCACCCAAGAGTATCATATTCCCCGAGGGCAACGCTAACAAAGAAAATTAGGGAATATAAAAACGTAAAGTATAATATTACAAGTTATTGCTTAGTAGAGATGGTCACTAAAGCAGATTTGATCGTATCACCAAAAGAGAAAAGCATTTCCATTATTTATTGGTAGTAAGATTTTGGCCCATAAAACTATTTTAGCACGGTATTTTTTGTTGAAATGCCTGTACCAAGCAAGGAAAGTGAGTGGCCATGTATGTCACGTGTTAGGAGTATCGGTTTGTGAGTGGCCATGTATGTCACGTGTTAGGAGTATCGGTTTGTGAGTGGCCATGTATGTCCGTGTTAGGAGTATCGGTTTGTGAGTGGCTATGTATGTCACGTGTTAGGAGTATCGGTTTGTGAGTGGCCATGTATGTTACGTGTTAGGAGTATCGGTTTGTGAGTGGCCATGTATGTCCGTGTTAGGGGTATCGGTTTGTGAGTGGCCATGTGTGTTCGTGTTAGGAGTATCGGTTTGTGAGTATCCATGTATGTCCGTGTTAGGAGTATCGGTTTGTGAGTGGCCATGTATGTCTGTGTTAGGAGTATCGGTTTGTGAGTGGCCATGTATGTCCGTGTTAGGGGTATCGGTTTGTGAGTGGCCATGTATGTCCGTGTTAGGAGTATCGGTTTGTGAGTGGCCATGTATGTCACGTGTTAGGAGTATCGGTTTGTGAGTGGCCATGTATGTCACGTGTTAGGAGTATCGGTTTGTGAGTGGCCATGTATGTCACGTGTTAGGAGTATCGGTTTGTGAGTGGCCATGTATGTCCGTGTTAGGAGTATCGGTTTGTGAGTGGCTATGTATGTCACGTGTTAGGAGTATCGGTTTGTGAGTGGCCATGTATGTTACGTGTTAGGAGTATCGGTTTGTGAGTGGCCATGTATGTCCGTGTTAGGGGTATCGGTTTGTGAGTGGCCATGTGTGTTCGTGTTAGGAGTATCGGTTTGTGAGTATCCATGTATGTCCGTGTTAGGAGTATCGGTTTGTGAGTGGCCATGTATGTCTGTGTTAGGAGTATCGGTTTGTGAGTGGCCATGTATGTCCGTGTTAGGGGTATCGGTTTGTGAGTGGCCATGTATGTTCGTGTTAGGGGTATCGGTTTGTGAGTGGCCATGTATGTCCGTGTTAGAAGTATCGGATTGTGAGTGGCCATGTATGTCCGTGTTAGGGGTATCGGTTTGTGAGTGGCCATGTATGTTCGTGTTAGGGGTATCGGTTTGTGAGTGGCCATGTATGTCCGTGTTAGAAGTATCGGATTGTGAGTGGCCATGTATGTCCGTGTTAGGGGTATCGGTTTGTGAGTGGCCATGTATGTCCGTTTTAGAATGATCGGATTGTGAGTGGCCATGTATGTCCGTGTTAGGGGTATCGGTTTGTGAGTGGCCATGTGTGTCCGTGTTACGAGTATCGCTTTGTGAGTGGCCATGTATGTCCGTGTTAGGGGTATCGGTTTGTGAGTGGCCATGTATGTTCGTGTTAGAAGTATCGGTTTGTGAGTGGCCATGTATGTCCGTGTTAGGAGTATCGGTTTGTGAGTGGCCATGTATGTCTGTGTTAGGAGTATCGGTTTCTGAGTGGCCATGTATGTCCGTGTTAGGAGTATCGGTTTCTGAGTGGCCATGTATGTGCGTGTTAGGAGTATCGGTTTGTGAGTGGCCATGTATGTCCGTGTTAGGAGTATCGGTTTGTGAGTGGCCATGTATGTCCGTGTTAGGAGTATCGGTTTGTGAGTGGCCATGCATGTCCGTGTTAGGAGTATCGGTTTGTGAGTGACCATGTATGTCCGTGTTAGGGGTGTCTGTTTGTGAGTGGCCATGTATGTCCGTGTTAGGAGTATCGGTTTGTGAGTGGCCATGTATGTCCGTGTTAGGAGTATCGGTTTGTGAGTGGCCATGTATGTCCGTGTTAGGAGTATCGGTTTGTGAGTGGCCATGTTTGTCCGTGTTAGGAGTATGGGTTTGTGAGTGGCCATGTATGTCCGTCTTAGGAGTATCGGTTTGTGAGTGGCCATGTATGTCCGTGTTAGGAGTATCGGTTTGTGAGTGGCCATGTATGTCCGTGTTAGGAGTATGGGTTTGTGAGTGGCCATGTATGTCCGTGTTAGGAGTATCGGTTTGTGAGTGGCCATGTATGTCCGTGTTAGGAGTATCGGTTTGTGAGTGGCCATGTATGTCCGTGTTAGGAGTATGGCTTTGTGAGTGGCCATGTATGTCCGTGTTAGGAGTATCGTTTGTGAGTGACCATGTATGTCCGTGTTAGGGGTATTTGTTTGTGAGTGGCCATGTATGTCCGTGTTAGGAGTATCGGTTTGTGAGTGGCCATGTATGTCCGTGTTAGGAGTATCGGTTTTTGAGTGGACATGTATGTTCGTGTTAGTAGTATCGGTTTGTGACTGGCCATGTATGTCCGTGTTAGGAGTATCGGTTTGTGAGTGGCCATGTATGTCCGTGTTAGGAGTATCGGTTTGTGAGTGGCCATGTATGTCCGTGTTACGGGTATCGATTTGTGAGTGGCTATTTATGTCCGTGTTAGGAGTATCGGTTTGTGAGTGGCCTTGTATGTCCGTGTTAGGAGTATCGGTTTGTGAGTGGCCATGTATGTCCGTGTTAGGGGTATCGGTTTGTGAGTGGCCATGTATGTACGTGTTAGGAGTATCGGTTTGTGAGTGGCCATGTATGTCCGTGTTAGGAGTATCGGTTTGTGATGGCCATATATGTCCGTGTTAGGAGTATCAGTTTGTGAGTGGCCATGTATGTCACGTGTTAGGAGTTTAGGTTTGTGAGTGGCCATGTATGTCACGTGTTAGGGGTATCGGTCTTGCCTCTGTTTCTGCGATTTTCTATTAGATTTTAGAACTGTACAGTACTAATCTTTATGCCCTTTGGTTTGTTTGCTCTCAGTGACTTCTTATTTGACTTTCAGATCACTTAACTATGAGCCGACATTGTACCTGATGAAGTTTATTCCACCAGACATGCGTTGTGGGCACTAATTAAAATTAGATATCTACATTTTTTTAATTATTAGTAACATAAGGGTAATAACAAAATTACCGAAATCCGAACAATCTTACAAAGGGAAAGTCAAAACTCATAAGTATATAAACAGACAAAATCACTCAACAACCGGAAAACTGTGAAAACCGTAATGACGCTGACTTTGTACAGGCATTTCTAAAGAAATGGTGGGTTGAATCAGATTTTAAAGCGCCAAACCTCCCGCTTTCATTACGGCTCAACGATGCCATTTCAATGAAATCACTATCAGAGATATAATTATTACATTAATTACACGTGGCTTATAGTTACAGATACATTAAACAAAGATTAAACTTGTCATAAACACAACTTGTTGATGACCTCAATTTCTTAATTACTATCATTAATTTAAAATGTAGTCAATGACACCGCAAAAAAACGACATATTGTCGTCAAATAATACATGTCGTAATTTGTCTGACTACAGATTCACATACAGTCGAACCACGTTACTGCGATCTCGAATACATTGTTTTGCTGGATAACTCGAAGTATGAATAAATGTTATTCATAGTAATAGTTAGCTAGATCAGAACTGATAATTTGAATATTCGGCTAGTTTGAACTGAAATAGTACGTAGAGTTGGCGAAAATCGTCGGACCCGTCGGACCTGAACGGCAGAATAACGGTCGGTCCGATTAATTAATGAACCGTGGCTGTCCCAAAGTCCGTCACGAAAATATTACTTTGTGGTCGTCCAGTTGGCGATTGAAATTTATTCACTCCCAGTTTCCACTGCCAATGGCATTACATTCCGTTTTCAGTTCCATTAAAATGTCAGACAGAGACTTGAAATTTGCTTATTTATTCTGTCAGACCGACACGTTCCTATTTGTAATCGAAACTCCTTATACGTAAATGTAAACATCCTTTCAGTATGAACGAGCACCTGCAAAACGTGGAATATTAAAACTGAAATATATTACTGAGCACAGAAATAAGTTGACTTCCACACTCCCCAAGTATCAAAGATTGTACGTCACTTCGACCTCGACACGACGGCTGTAGTAATTAAAACGGCGATATCTAATTTACTGTACACGACACGTTTCTGGAATAACCTTCAGCAAGTACACTCATAATAGTCAAAATAAATAATTTAACAGCCCTTGTGAGTAAGTAAGCCAAAGGACTAAATATGATAGCTAAAAATTGTATGTCACTTTGACCAGGACACAACCACTGTTGGTGACCCTAATTATAGATCGAGTATTACACTTTAATGAAGTAATATAAAAACTGCATGCAAAAAGACTATCGATGGAAAAGAAATTGATGTCTTTTATGGAATATACATGTTAATGGATGCTCTGATATATTGCTAGCCCATGTTTTTTTTTAATGAATGTAAAATATATTATAATATAATATATAATATCATCCTGAGGAGATCATGGGTATAGAATTAAGATACAGTGATACCACCCATATGAAAGCAAGACATTTCTCGCCTAATATATGACCTATACTAGACTCGCTACAAGTCCCTTTTTGTACCTGTATATCCATCTAATTGTGTGTATGTAACACAACAGTTGTTTTACTGACAAGATATTACATTGACTGCTGCGGAGAGACTTCCTCCGCAGCTATCAGTAATCAGGTGTTGTCTCTATAAAAGCAGTTTTATTAAGTAAACAAAATACAGAAAAATTAAAAGAAAGGAAGTCTAGACCTATACACACGTATGTTTTTTTGTTCTATGTGCTCAACACCCTGATATCCTACAATGTACCAATTCCTCCTTCTCTCATGATACCTCCGGCTTTGTTATGACAATTGTCAAAGATCGTTTTTCTACATTTCATTCTGATATATATGAATGCTTTGAGTATTACTTGTCCTTCTGAGAGCCGTCAATATATGAATTCTTTAAGTTCTACTTCTCCTTCTGGAGACCAACTACCATTGATATAGATCTTATTGTTCAATTTCTTTCCTATTTATTTCTTTAACTCCTCAGGATTTAATTTCCACATGTTTCAGTTTGCCTTGAATGTCTATAGGAAAGTAATCTTTTCCAAACCTTCTAACAATATTCACCACATGTCTTTGTTTGTGCAGTTTTACTATTGACAGATTGATAACGTCTTCTTCAGTAATTGGCGGTATATGCCGATTGTCCGGAGATGCTGAACTGCTTCTGTATCATGGTACCATAATGACTTTGTCAACTACATGCTTGCTGTAATTAAGCGTCACACTACATTCACAGCTATTTATAGGAGATTATATTGTTTGTTTAAAAATAGTAATGCATACTGATACAAGCATGACGCGTTTTATGATGTCATCATTTTTCACATTGAACTCAAATATAGTTCAATTGCTTTTGGGGTGTAATGGATATCAGGTCAAATCAATGTTTATACAATTGATATTTACTGCATACTTCTCTGCTAAGGGACCGACCATTTAACTTGCAGGGGGGGTTATGGTTTTTTGCTTCGTTCAGAATTGTTTTTTTTCGGACAACACGAGACTGTAGTCTGGTCATGAGTATGTCCCCCGGGGAAGTCTTTACAAAGACAAAAAGAAACAAAACAACAATGAAGAGATATTGCTTTCCTTATCTTATATCTCCTCATTTCTACACTGAAAAGACGTTAATTAAATCAAGACTCAATATTAGCAGAAAATGATACATCTTTACACAATTGAAAATAGCAACAGAAATTCTCTACTTTTCTTTAATGTTATCTTGAAAGCATCTTACCCCTCCCTATGACTTGGCCATAAAGACGAAGCGTAAATGAGCCTCTTGTTTGGATACTGACGCGTCCCTTGCTCGTAATTTTAAGACAAACTGAATGAGTTTCTGATAAGCAACAGTTTGTTATTGATCCTTTAAAATTCTACATCTTTCTGTCCGTCGTCAGGTGATTATCTCCCCCTTAATTAAGACGCAGGAAACGCCCACACGTAGTCACGATGCAAGTTCAGCCTTTGAGTATGATTGATTGTTTCTAAAACGTTCTTAATATACATAAATATCAGAAATACTACTGGATCTAAACAACAATCAATTAATCAATACAAATTTGAAGCAATAATCCTGGAACAAATATTTATATTAGGCCCTCGCTATGTATAAATTATCAAAGATCTGTCAACGTTATATTGAATTGCAATAAACACCTGTCGTGTTACACCTATTTTAACAGATGCATCTAGAAACGTCTGCTTAATGTTATTCAGGTAAAGATCCATTTGCTATATAGTGAACTAAAAACAACACTATAGCTATTATAATCAAAATATTAGAAATGGAGTATAGTCACGACAAATGACAGGGGCTCATTGAGGGTGATATATCGAACTTTTGCAATATTAATGATAGTGACTATCCATCACCCAAAACGACCCCCTGTGGTCAAATGCATCTACCTGCTATTCGTGCAATTCGAGCGCCAGGCATGCTTATTTCTTTTCCGCCGTTTGTGATTTACACCAAATGCGCAAAATATGCCGCATTTATAAATATATGGAAATATTATGATTGGTTGTTTTTTAATGTCATGTGACCAATGAATCTGCTGTGGTCATTATTAGTATGCATACAGTGGAGTACCAAAACCATATAATTATTATTAAAACTTAAAGCTCCCATTCCACAGTCATTGGTGACCTTATCCGATTTTGACAATCTTATTGAAGTTGTTTTGTTTCCTCTCAAAGTCTTTTAATTATTTAGCATTTAAGGTGGTACCATACACTTCAGGTAAAATTTGATCTGCTCGTTTAATTTTCTTATTTTTTTGGCAGTGTGTTTGCATATATCCACTGTAATAAATATCAAAATTTTAACAAATTCCAACCAACAGACTCAGAGCTAAAAATTCACTATCCACATAGCAGCTGTTCTGTCTGTGATTTTGATCACAGAGATACTTGAAATCTGCATACAAACATCATATGATCAAAACGTTCACCTGATTTTAAAGAGTTATCTCCCTGTAGTGTTAGGTATCACCTTAAACACTTAGACTTCAAGCATGTACCTGATGAAGATTATTCCAGAAACGCATCGTGCGTACTAAATTAGATATCTACGTTTTTGATGAAAAATGACATTAGTTTGGGACTTTGAGAGTACGGTCAGATTACTACACGGAAAAGATGACATAATGATTGTTGCCTTGCAACCTGCCATCAACTACCACTCTTAATCAAAATGATTGCATCAAATAGGAAATGTCAATTTAATATAGACTCAATAATGCATTCATTATTACCACTAATATTAGAAAATTTTAATTAAATGAAATCATAACAATGGTTTAAATAAGATAACGTATCAGGAAGAGTGAATTCATAGAAAATGCAAAACTCGGGACTGCCGCCACTCGGTCATATCTTTAGGATCGGTACTCATTTCATCTTATTTATGGCTTATTTTTCCACAAAGCGATAAATTAAAAAAAAAAGCAAAGCAAACAAAAACAAAATAGCATCTGATTTATGGTTTATTTTCTGACAAACCGTAAAGTGAAAACTAAAACCATAACAATAGCGCCATAAAACAACCAAACTATCACGTGATGTACTTAATTCTATTTGATTTTGTTTTTGTTAGTAACATGAAATATTATTATTAAATGAAACAAGACAGTCGCTGACATCAAAATGATATATCTGATTTAATAGAATGATATCATTACAGAGGGGTTGAGTTCAGAAACAGAACAGAAAAAAAACTAAGCGAAATTATGCATTAATGATTATACATTAATAGGAATGGATTTTTTTTTTTTTTTTTTTTGTCCCTTGGCACATTTGTATCGTCGAATATCGACCGCGAATATAAATATGAAAGAATATTTCTGCTTGTGTTTTTTATCCACAAAGATTATCATTTTGTTATCCAATTGCTCTTTCAATTTAAAACAAATAAAGGTTTTGTGGGTGTGTGTTTTATGTAATATTATCAATATCAACGTTGACTTTACGATCCAAAGTGTGGCATCTGTGGCTTCCCATAGATTGTATATAAAAAATGTACAATGTATGTGAATCAAAATTCAAATGACGTCTTGTATAAAATAAAGCATAGCCTTATGAAACACTTTAGAAATTTAATATCGCTGGTGATTAAATTATCTTTGATAACAGACTACGAATTCAAGATGGCCATCATGACTGCAGGTCTTGTTTTATCCTAGGATCATATTGGAGAATGAATTAAAGTGAATCTTGCTGGAATGTTCGCTGAATGTTACTGTAATGTTCGCTGAATGTTACTGTAATGTTCGCTGAATGTTACTGTAATGTTCGCTGAATGTTACTGTAATGTTCGCTGAATGTTACTGTAATGTTCGCTGAATGTTACTGTAATGTTCGCTGAATGTTACTGTAATGTTCGCTGAATGTTACTGTAGAAGGTTTTGTTACGAAGCTAAGATCGGCCACACCAGTATGTGTTGGTTTTTTTTTTTGGCCTATCAAAGATAGAGAATCTGTTTTAACAAATTAGAAAAAAGATACTGGTGTGGTCCTTCTCAACGTCCGTAGATATACCATCTCTATAAAGTATTACCTCAGTGGGGCCAAGTCTTCCGAATAAACAGTCAAACCTGCCCGTGTGGTCACCTCTATTAAGCAATCACCTGTATTAAAAGGTCACCTCTATTAAGCAATCACCTGTATTAAAAGGTCCCCTTTTTGTCCTCTCAGAATATTTCAATTGAATGGAAAACTCTGTAAAGAGGTCACCTGTCTTATGAGACCATTTTTGCTTGGTTACAAAGATGACCTCGTAATACAGGTCTGACTGTACTACGTAATACAAACATTTTCATTATCTGTATGTTCAAAAATATCATGTTATTTCCAAGGAAGCAACTCTCAAACCAGGGGCGGATCCGGGGGGTGGCGCACCCGAGCGCGCCCCCACTAAAATTGGAAAAAATATGGATTTTTTGGCGTAAAATCGTGATTTTTCACTCGGAATACCCCAACAATTTTCGTGCCTCCCTCCGCAATTGGAAAAAATATGATTTTTTGGCGTAAAATCTTGATTTTTCACACGAAATACCGCAAAAAAAATTTTAAGTGCGCCCCCCTTAACTTGAAATCCTGGATCCGCCCCTGAAAACCCTGTTCATGTCAGTCATAGATAGGGGTTATGGTACTTAACGCAACTTTCAACATATAATATTTCATATCAATTAAAACTCTTTTAAGAGGTCATCTTTCTTAAATAATCCCATGTAATTTTCAAGAAAGCAACTCTCAAAATCCTGTCATATAATATTTCATATAACTTAAGCCTCTTTTTAAAAAAAAATACCATGTAATTATCAAGGAAACAACTCTCAATAAAATCCATCATCTTGGGCAAAAACACAACAACATCTGTCTATGTATATAATATAACCATATAAATATCGGTTCTTCGTTTGTGATAATAGTTTTATTGCTCATGTTTTCATAGGTCATAAAATATTATTTTTGACGTTGTTCAATTATTCTTTCGTTCAGAGTGATAATTGTATATGATTAACCTATATTACCATGGCATCTAATCTGTATTATATAATTGTCTCGTTTGTGTTTCATTTTTATATAATATATAATATACGAGCACAACTGTTGCTGTGACATGTTTTTGTGCTTTGTTGGTCTTCATCCTGAGTCTTGTGTGCCAAATGTTGACAGTGTCTCTGGATTTTCTATTCTTGATTTGCCATTCGGTTTTCTCTGACGTTTATTAAGCATTGAAGAGATGTTAACTCCAAATAAATGACGTGTTGGTCATTAAGTGAAGTATCGAAAGTATGCAACCGAGGGGTCGGGGCTGCAACCCTAAGTAATTATGAATTGATGAAGTGGAGTATCGGAAGTGTGTGACTGCGATTGCTGCCATTCTCCACCACATGTAATTATTCTATAAATAAAACACCAGCTGTAAATTATGTGGGACTTATGTCCGGACTAAAATTATGTCAAATGAACCACACACAGAACCGCCCATTCCTGCTACATCGTCTTTTCCAAACTAACTGTTATTCTCGTCTTGAATAAAACTGAAATAGCGTGTCTATATGGCGTTAAATGACAATCAATTAAACAAACAAACAATCAAAAAGCTATTTTTTATTCATTGCGTTATTGACACAATGTTAATCAACTTTTCAAAAGAGTAACACATTTTAAGGAAAACCCAGCATCGCATCCTGTAAGTGACGATCTAATTTGAAATAGCACCACCTTGTTAAAAGAATCTATACAGCACATTGTTTGTATTTCCTGTGAGACTTATGGAGTATTTCATTTAATTATCGTCCTTCCCGGTTTTTGTTCCATTTTCAGATTACCGGTCATTAGTGATAGCAAATTGTACATTTTGAAATCATTAAGCACTACTGTCTAAAATATTTCTTTTAGCAATGTCTGTCGTATAATAATGTTATTAAAAAAGCAGCTGTTAACGTATAGCCAATTCAGATTGGTTTATTAAAGCAGCTGTTAACGTATAGCCAATTCTGATTGGTTTATTAAAGCAGCTGTTAACGTATAGCCAATTCAGATTGGTATATTATTAGCAAATATGTACACTATATGAAAGTGCAATTAATTGATTTAGCATTTAATAAGAATTCAAATGAACATTAGCAATTATCCATCTGAGACTCGTATAAAAATGTAATATCAAAATTATCTACAATAGCATACAAACTGTAATATGTTAAACATTTTAAAAATTGTAAAATTTCTGCTTGGATAAATCACATCCATAAAATCTTAAATGACAGTGGAATGTCATATATATGGACTTTGCAAAATTGTATATCTGAAAAATGGTTAAAATTAGTAATTAAAAACAATTTAATTGATCAGTTTAAGCAAATATGGAACTCATCCATCGAAACATCTTCAAAGAGGGGTAATAATAAACTGTTTAAAGGGGAATTAAAATTCGAGAATTATTTAGACATTTTAGAAGATAAGGACAAATTTACATTGTGTAGATTTAGAACTACAAACCACAGACTACCGGTAGAAGTGGGGAGATGGAAACAAATTATTAGAGAAAACAGGTTCTGTCATTTATGTTCAAGAAGAGAATTGGGAGACGAGTATCACTATATTTTTGAGTGTACTGAATTTATTAATGAAAGAAAACTTTATTTTGATTTTGTCCATATACTTTAAGTAAACTCTGTAAATTTATCAGAATAGTAAACAAGAGGATATGTCCTCTAGGTTGATCCACTTCTTTTCACAATTCAATATTTGTTTAATTATGTATTTCATGTATTTATTTCTTATGTATATTGTGTTAATTGTACATGTCATCTCTGTACCTCTGTAAATTGGTTATGAGAAATAAAGAAAGATATATAAAAATGTAATATTTAGGAAAAGTGCGTAACAAAGTTACATAAATATAGGGTACATAATTAGTTATAGAAGATTGATTGGTTGATTGAATGGTGTTGCTTAACGTCACGTGACCAATATTTCTGCTGTAGGTATAATGTAAGCAAGAGTACATGCAATGAAACAATATTGATTCAAGAAAAACGTAAATAAACCAGAAGTTGATGGATAGGATCGAAAATGTTCGCCCGTTGTCAAAAGGCAATCAACGATTACTTCGAACAATTTGATGCTTAACGTTCTAGTTTTCTTACAACGAAGATGGCACTCTCAAAGCACAAGCCAATTCAGTCATCTACGTCCCTGCATTCTGTGTTTGATTCGTCCCGGAATCCAACAGACTCCCTGTCCCCTGCCGTAGTTATTGTATCCGGTACGGAAAGCTAGGTCCTATTGGTTCTAGATACACATTAATTCTATCTTGAGGAATTATAGAAGGAAATTGGATTTCCGATACTTCAATGTTTGCGCAGCAACTGTTTACACCGCTTCCGAAGCAGCTGAGTTCACCCCGGGTTTATATGGTGAACGTGTTGCTCAATCGTTAGTTTTTTGTGTGTACTGTATTGTTGACTGTTGTTTTTCTTTTTCTCCCTTTTCTTGTGGCAATTGCGCTTCTGGCCAATCGTAACTACTCGGCCATTCTCGCTACCCTGCAAATAACCTCGTACGTACATAGTAGAAATTCTTCTTAAATTGTTTGCCGGAAGTTAAGTTAAGTTAAGCCGCGCAAAAATATAGTCCACGAAAATCCAATATGGAAGACATGCTAAGTAAAATCTAATCATGCAAAACTAATTAAAACTTTAATTGAAATATAGAAAATTGCTTAAAATATAACTTTATCAAACTTTCATGTAACTGACATGTGAAAAGTAGTGCAATTTATACGCCTAATGCATACGAGGTTATTTGCAGGGTAGTGAGAATGGCCGAGTAGTTACGATTGGTAGCTAGAATGGCCGAGTAGTTACGATTGCGCTTCTGGCTAATCTTTCGGTATACGTTCATGCGTATTCAAACTGTTCTCAAATTCGTGGATATTAGAATTTGAGACCCTCATTTTTTTAAGTTATTTGAATATCCTTAATAATGAAGAGATCAGATATATTCTAGATTAAATGTAGGCAAATATTATAGACCCTCTTTCTTTTAAAGTTATTTTTATATGCCGAATAATGACTAGACAAGATACATCCTAGATTAAATGTAGGCAAAAAACAATAATATATATTTCAAATTCCTACTAGATTTTGTTGTATGATATACTGGGTGGGTTATAGTAACTTTACAAATCATCTATGAAGCTGACTGGCTAATGAGTTTACCATACCTCTTTCGAAAACACCTCCGACTTGAAAGAGAGGTGTTAATACGATGATGAATCTATGAGGAGATAAAACTATTTGTTTGTTAATAGGAATTTGCTTATATTTTAAGATGAAGAATGCGAAAGAGGTAAGAGAAGTTATTTAAGGAATATTTGAAATTGTTGAACAGGTTATACGATATAACCTGGTTTGGGTCAGTTTACGCTTAATAAACCGCGAAGCGGTTTATGAAAAGTGTAAACTGACCCAAACCAGGTTATGCAAGTATAACCTGTTCCACAATTTCAAATATTCCTTATAATTTAATTTTCCAAATAAAATTTAATGATTCCTCGATTTTAATTACGATTATTTCATGTGACTATTTGTATTTGTCGTTGGCGGATGAACACGCTGGTGACGTCACAATACCAACACAGGTTATCGAGTATAATCAAAATTTTCTCCAGACGGATTAGCCAATCAGATTGTAATATTCAAATCAAATTAAATTATTAATCTTTATATTTGAGGGTATTCGGGTGTCAATCCATTTTTTTAGTATTGCAGTAAATTATATACAGACTATTTTATCAGTAACAAATTTGTTACTCGTTTTTGTTTTGAGGCCCGGGTGGATCAATGGGTTAGGTAGTTGGATTACCTAACAACTCGTATGAGCCTATCACCAATATGGCGTGGGTTCGCGCCCGGCTTTGTAAATTACAAAAAAGGTGCACTCGACTCGCAGCCGCAAGTGATAAAGTTTACCAGTTGCTTGCCCATGGTCGGTGGTTCTCTCCGGCTTCTTCCAACACTAAAACTGGTCGTCATGATATAGCTGAAATATTGCTGAAAAATGCGTTCAACACCAAAAATCAAATCGTTTTTGCTATGGGTGGTCGTTGGTGGCCTGCTACAAGTCAAAGTCGTTCGACACTATTCGTTGTAATATCCTAATATGTTTGTGCAAGCGATACTTAGCCGCCTATGCCCACCCCATTTCAACCGTTTACCTATACATTTCTTGTAAACTTTATAAACGTGACATTATAAGCATCATTCAATCAATCAAACTTTTCTACACCTAAACGTTAGAGAAAATAAGGGTAATAACAAAATTAACGAACTCCGAACAATCTTACAAAGGGAAAGTCAAAACTCATAATTAATAAACAGACAAAATCAGTCAACAACCGGAAAACTGTGAAAACCGAAGGCGCAATCAAGAATGAACAATCCAGACAACATAAACGTACACAAGATGAAGAAACCCAAAACAAAAACACAACACAATATGTGTTGGACACCCCTATACGAAAATAAACACAAATAACGTAAATAAGACATGAGTCCTCCTATAAACAACTGGAGGGGAAGACGAATCGAACATCGTTAATAAGACATGAGCCCTCCTACAAACAACTGGAGGTTAAGACGAACAGAACATCGTTAATAAGACATGAGCCCTCCTACAAACAACTGGAGGTACAGACCCTCCGAACATCGTTAATAATACATGAGCCCTCCTACAAACAACTGGAGGTTAAGACGAACCGAACATCGTTAATAAGACATGAGCCCTTCTACAAACAACTGGAGGTACAGACCCTCCGAACATCGTTAATAATACATGAGCCCTCCTACAAACAACTGGAGGTTAAGACGAACCGAACATCGTTAATAAGACATGAGCCCTCCTACAAACAACTGGAGGTTAAGACGAACAGAACATAACGTAAATAAGACATGAGCCCTTCTACAAACAACTGGAGGTTAAGACGAACCGAACATCGTTAATAAGACATGAGCCCTCCTACAAACAACTGGAGGTTAAGACGAACAGAACATCGTTAATAAGACATGAGCCCTCCTACAAACAACTGGAGGTAAAGACATGAGTCCTCCTACAAACAACTGGAGGTAAAGACGAACCGAACATCGTTAATAAGACATGAACCCTCCTACAAACAACTGGAGGTAAAGACGAACCGAACATCGTTAATAAGACATGAACCCTCCTACAAACAACTGGAGGTTAAGATGAACCGAACATCGTTAATAAGACATGAGCCCTCCTACAAACAACTGGAGGTTAAGACGAACAGAACATAACGTAAATAAGACATGAGCCCTTCTACAAACAACTGGAGGTTAAGACGAACCGAACATCGTTAATAAGACATGAGCCCTCCTACAAACAACTGGAGGTAAAGACGAACCGAACATCGTTAATAAGACATGAACCCTCCTACAAACAACTGGAGGTTAAGATGAACCGAACATCGTTAATAAGACATGAGCCCTCCTACAAACAACTGGAGGTTAAGACGAACCGAACATCGTTAATAAGACATGAGCCCTCCTACAAACAACTGGAGGTAAAGACGAACCGAACATCGTTAATAAGACATGAACCCTCCTACAAACAACTGGAGGTTAAGATGAACCGAACATCGTTAATAAGACATGAGCCCTCCTACAAACAACTGGAGGTAAAGACATGAGTCCTCCTACAAACAACTTGAGGTTAAGACGAACAGAACATAGCGTAAATAAGACATGAGCCCTCCTACAAACAACTGGAGGTTAAGACGAACCGAACATCGTTAATAAGACATGAGCCCTCCTACAAACAACTGGAGGTTAAGACGAACAGAACATAGCGTAAATAAGACATGAGCCCTCCTACAAACAACTGGAGGTAAAGACATGAGTCCTCCTACAAACAACTGGAGGTTAAGACGAACAGAACATAACGTAAATAAGACATGAGCCCTCCTACAAACAACTGGAGGTTAAGACGAACCGAACATCGTTAATAAGACATGAGCCCTCCTACAAACGACTGGAGGTTAAGACGAACCGAACATCGTTAATAAGACATGAGCCCTCCTACAAACAACTGGAGATAAAGACGAACCGAACATCGTTAATAAGACATGAGCCTTCCTACAAACAACTGGAGGTTAAGACGAACCGAACATCGTTAATAAGACATGAGCCCTCCTACAAACAACTGGAGGTTAAGACGAACCGAACATCGTTAATAAGACATGAGCCCTCCTACAAACAACTGGAGGTTAAGACGAACAGAACATAACGTAAATAAGACATGAGCCCTCCTACAAACAACTGGAGGTTAAGATGAACCGAACATCGTTAATAAGACATGAACCCTCCTACAAACAACTGGAGGTAAAGACATGAGTCCTCCTACAAACAACTGGAGGTAAAGACGAACCGAACATCGTTAATAAGACATGAGCCCTCCTACAAACAACTGGAGGTTAAGATGAACCGAACATCGTTAATAAGACATGAACCCTCCTACAAACAACTGGAGGTAAAGACGAACCGAACATCGTTAATAAGACATGAGCCCTCCTACAAACAACTGGAGGTTAAGACGAACAGAACATAGCGTAAATAAGACATGAGCCCTCCTACAAACAACTGGAGGTTAAGACGAACCGAACATCGTTAATAAGACATGAGTCCTCCTACAAACAACTGGAGGTTAAGACGAACCGAACATCGTTAATAAGACATGAGCCCTCCTACAAACAACTGGAGGTTAAGACGAACAGAACATAACGTAAATAAGACATGAGCCCTCCTACAAACAACTGGAGGTTAAGATGAACCGAACATCGTTAATAAGACATGAACCCTCCTACAAACAACTGGAGGTAAAGACATGAGTCCTCCTACAAACAACTGGAGGTAAAGACGAACCGAACATCGTTAATAAGACATGAGCCCTCCTACAAACAACTGGAGGTTAAAATGAACCGAACATCGTTAATAAGACATGAACCCTCCTACAAACAACTGGAGGTAAAGACGAACCGAACATCGTTAATAAGATATGAGCCCTCCTACAAACAACTGGAGGTTAAGACGAACAGAACATAACGTAAATAAGACATGAGCCCTCCTACAAACAACTGGAGGTTAAGACGAACCGAACATCGTTAATAAGACATGAGCCCTCCTACAAATAACTGGAGGTTAAGACGAACAGAACATAACGTAAATAAGACATGAGCCCTCCTACAAACAACTGGAGGTAAAGACATGAGCCCTCCTACAAACAACTGGAGGTTAAGACGAACCGAACATCGTTAATAAGACATGAGCCCTCCTACAAACAACTGGAGGTTAAGACGAACCGAACATCGTTAATAAGACATGAGCCCTCCTACAAACAACTGGAGGTTAAGACGAACAGAACATAACGTAAATAAAACATGAGCCCTCCTACAAACAACTGGAGGTAAAGACATGAGTCCTCCTACAAACAACTGGAGGTAAGGATGAACCGAACATCGTTAATAAGACATGAGCCCTCCTACAAACAACTGGAGGTTAAGACGAACCGAACATCGTTAATAAGACATGAGTCCTCCTACAAACAACTGGAGGTAAAGACATGAGTCCTCCTACAAACAATTGGAGGTTAAGACGAACCGAACATCGTTAATAAGACATGAGTCCTCCTACAAACAACTGGAGGTAAAGACGAACCGAACATCGTTTTTATGCGGAAATCGTAGCCGACATCACAACACGAAACTCACAACGTAAAGACATTTGATATAAAACAAACATCGTGTTTAAATGTTAGTATGTTAATTTTATATGCAATAAGTATGATACATACGAAAAGTGGAATCAAAATACATTTCTAATAATGGTGTTATTGCTTATATACATTGTTCATTTTCATATGTTCAATCAAATGAGAGAGAAAAATGTCACACTGTCAGAATAGTTCCGAAATATAATAGAAAAATCGTAGAAAAATCGATAGCCAGGTATGTATGGCTACTTACTTTCCTAGCTTGTTACATGTTCTGACACTAGAATAAAAAGTGGCGGGACTAAACTAGTCTTATGATTCACACCCCCACCCCCCTCTTATCGAAATGAAGTGCCATGCAAGTGATTTCCAAAAACCAATATATTGGTGTATGGACTGACTATAAAAACATGTATATACAAAGGACGTTACATTGTAGAAGACATCTGTCTTAGAACATTTTGTTTTCATTTTTTGTTGGTCATGGCAAACGCTATAAGTTATTGTCAGACCCTCGGTGAGTGACATATTTAATTGGATCTCGCTCTTTCGAAACTGTCTTGTCCTTTTTCTCAAAGACAATGTCAGATTGGTTCTCTCATCATTATATTCATAGTGGGTATAAATACCTCATGACACGTAACTAACTTGACTATATACCTATGGCGTTCTTCCCTATCATGACACGTAACTAACTTGACTATATACCTATGGCGTTCTTCCCTATCATGACACGTAACTAACTTGACTATATACCTATGGCGTTCTTCCCTATCATGACACGTAACTAACTTGACTATATACCTATGGCGTTCTTCCCTATCATGACACGTAACTAACTTGACTATATACCTATGGCGTTCTTCCCTATCATGACACGTAACTAACTTGACTATATACCTATGGCGTTCTTCCCTATCATGACACGTAACTAACTTGACTATATACCTATGGCGTTCTTCCCTATCATGACACGTAACTAACTTGACTATATACCTATGGCGTTCTTCCCTATCATGACACGTAACTAACTTGACTATATACCTATGGCGTTCTTCCCTATCATGACACGTAACTAACTTGACTATATACCTATGGCGTTCTTCCCTATCATGACACGTAACTAACTTGACTATATACCTATGGCGTTCTTCCCTATCATGACACGTAACTAACTTGACTATATACCTATGGCGTTCTTCCCTATCATGACACGTAACTAACTTGACTATATACCTATGGCGTTCTTCCCTATCATGACACGTAACTAACTTGACTATATACCTATGGCGTTCTTCCCTATCATGACACGTAACTAACTTGACTATATACCTATGGCGTTCTTCCCTATCATGACACGTAACTAACTTGACTATATACCTATGGCGTTCTTCCCTATCATGACACGTAACTAACTTGACTATATACCTATGGCGTTCTTCCCTATCATGACACGTAACTAACTTGACTATATACCTATGGCGTTCTTCCCTATCATGACACGTAACTAACTTGACTATATACCTATGGCGTTCTTCCCTATCATGACACGTAACTAACTTGACTATATACCTATGGCGTTCTTCCCTATCATGACACGTAACTAACTTGACTATATACCTATGGCGTTCTTCCCTATCATGACACGTAACTAACTTGACTATATACCTATGGCGTTCTTCCCTATCATGACACGTAACTAACTTGACTATATACCTATGGCGTTCTTCCCTATCATGACACGTAACTAACTTGACTATATACCTATGGCGTTCTTCCCTATCATGACACGTAACTAACTTGACTATATACCTATGGCGTTCTTCCCTATCATGACACGTAACTAACTTGACTATATACCTATGGCGTTCTTCCCTATCATGACACGTAACTAACTTGACTATATACCTATGGCGTTCTTCCCTATCATGACACGTAACTAACTTGACTATATACCTATGGCGTTCTTCCCTATCATGACACGTAACTAACTTGACTATATACCTATGGCGTTCTTCCCTATCATGACACGTAACTAACTTGACTATATACCTATGGCGTTCTTCCCTATCATGACACGTAACTAACTTGACTATATACCTATGGCGTTCTTCCCTATCATGAAACAAATTATCAACCCTGTGCATGTTTGCCCTATGAAGGCAATGACAAAAATGATCATGCCTATGCCTTTCTGTCCTGCAATGACAAAAATGATCATGCCTATGCCTTTCTGTCCTGCAATGACAAAAATGATCATTCCTATGCCTTTCTGTCCTGCAATGACAAAAATGATCATGCCTATGCCTTTCTGTCCTGCAATGACAAAAATTATCATGCCTATGCCTCTCTGTTCTAAGACGGGAAAAATGGTCATATCTATGTCTTACTGCCCTGTGATTGTAAATATGTCCATATGAAGAGTTTGAAGATACCAAAGGGACAATCACAATCCGTATATCGAAGAAGAACAGACAACACAATGGCCAAAAGAAAAAGGACAAACAACGATCTACAAAACATACACATAAAACTAAAGATCGAGTAACACGAACCCTACTAAAAACCGGGGATGAACTCAGGTGCTCCGGAAGGGTAAGCAGTTCCTGCTCCACTAGTGACACCCGTTGCATGCCTTTTATACCTGTAATGACGAAGATGACAATATATATCTCTCTCCTCCCTCTAATGACAAACATTACCATATCTATGCCTCTCCTCCCTTTTATGACAAAAATGACAATATATATGCTTCTCCTCTCTGCAATGACAAAATCAATAGTTATGCCTCTCCTCGTTGTAATGACATACATTTATTCCTAACATCATAATAAAATTAATTATTGTTCAGACACGTCCTCCTTATTGACTTCGCCTATTCATATTTAAAACAAAGCTTAACAATTGATCTAATTTATTTTTAAAAGTTAAAAGCTAGTTAATACCATTTTACACATGATCCTGGATTCTATTTAATGAAACTCACACCGGAAATGACAGAATTACTGTTTGTCAGTTACCATGGAAATATTTTATGGATTTAAAAGGTATAAGAAGACATCGAACAATTCTTATGTCTTTATACTTATAACACTTAAATTATTGGCTATTAGAGAATCAATGCACGTTTAGTGTAACAGCTAAAAGGTTTTTCTATTATTCTTTGTCACTTTTTTTATTATCGTCCTACGGTTAATGCATCAACAACACAAAGATATATGCACTAAATCATTATACAATAAAGATCCTTATCCAATTACAAACATTTCATCTTTTTTTTATCATGTGGTAGTTTGGAAATGATAATTTCTTTCACGGAGTTGCCTGTCCTTGCACTCCCTCATATAGAACTGTCTACGTATCAAGTTTTATAAGATTCTCGTGTCATCTTTTGCTTTAGGAACCCGCTATAAAAGACACATCCATATTAAATAACAAACATTTCATCTTTAGTTTTAGGGCCCGCATTATCATGTGGTAGTTGGCAATGACAGAGTTGTCTGTCCTTGCATTCCCTCATTATAGACCTGTCTACGTCTCAAATTTTAGATTCTTGTTTCATCTTTTGCTTTAGGACCCGCTATAAAAGACAAGATTCGTATTAATTTACAAACATTCCTTATTTCGTTTTAGGGCCCGCATGATTGTGGCAATCAGGGAAACTAATTAATATAAGTTTTTCTAAACTTGTTTTCGAATCCCTTTAATTATTTGTATTGTATCATATTGAAATTTATCATATTGTACTATATTTATTAATTAATAAAATATGCTTAAACTAATCACAATGTCATTCATGGAGTTACCTGTCCTTGCACTATCTCACATAGTCCTTAATACGTCTCAAAGTTTACATGATTTTTGTTTCATCTTTTGTTTTGGAACCCGCTATTAAAGACAGACCCATAATCAATTACACATATTTCATCTTTCGTTTTAAGGACCATATTATCGCGTTGTAGTTGGCAATTACAATCGCCCTGTTTTGTTTTAGGGCCGCATTATCGTGGCAATCACAATCTCATTTACGGAGTTATTTGTCCTTGCATTCCCTCATATAGCCCTGTTGACGTCTCATATTTGATAATATTCTTGCTTCATCTTTTGCTTTGGAACCCGCTATAAAAGACAGGTCCATATTAAATTACAAACATTTCATATTTGTTTTGTTTTATGCCCCGCAATATCGTGTGGTAGTTGGAAATGGCAAAATCTTTCACAAGAGTTATCTGTCCTAAACATTCCCTCGTATAGACCTGTCAAAATTCCTAAGATTCATGTTTCATCTTTTGTTTTTGGACAAATCCACATTCAATAACACATAATTCATCTTTCGTTTTAGGGCCCGCATTATTGATGATGCTTTCTAAAGAGTTATCTGTCCTTGAACTCCCTCATATAGTTCTGAATACATCTTAAATTTTACAAAGTTCTTGTTTCATCTTTTGCTTTGGAACCCGCTATAAAAGACAAATTTTCCATATCAAATAACAAATATTTCATCTTTCGTTTAGGGCCCGCATAATCGTGGCAATCACAAACTCGTTCATGGAATTATCTGTCCTTGGACTCCCTAATATAACCCTGTTGACGTCTCAAATTTTATAAGATAATTGTTCAATCTTTTGTTTTAGGACCCGCTATAAAAGTCAAATCCATATTCAATATTCAATTACAAACATTTCATCTGCTGTTTTATGATCCGTATTTTCGTGTAGTAGTTAGCAATTACAATCTCTTTGATAGAGTTAACTGCCCTTGCACTTTCATATACCTATGTCAATGTATAAACGTTTACAAGATTCTTGTATATCTAAGGTTAGGGTTATGATGTTTAACGCCACTTTTAGTAAAATTTCAGTTATATCAATGCGATCAGCTTTATTGGTGGAGGAAACCGGAGTACCTTGAGAAAACCACCGACTTGTCTCAAGTCACTGACAAACTTTATCAAATAATGTTGCATCGATTACACCTCGCCATTCGCGGGATTCGAACTTACAACGTTTGTGGTGCTAGGCACTGATTGCACAGGTATTTGTAAATTCAACTTCCATGCGATCAAGACCACGACGGCCCGCTTGTAAATCTAAAAACCAAAATGCATCCAACCGAATTACTCAATAATAACGTCACAAATCTCGAACATTTATATCCCTTTTATCTTAGACTTATTATTACGAAGTTCAACATGAGCAGATTGTCTAAGCCATCTCTTAGTACATCGGCACATTGTTCAAATCTTATCCGTTTCTACTAATTACGTTCATTTTATGGTGATATTCTTGCGCATATATTTGTATCATTCTCTATCCAGAGTTGTCGTTCCTGCTACGCTAGACTCTATCTCTGTCAACGCCCATTTTACAAGATTTTTGTAAAATTTAGGAACAGTAAAAAAATGTACTTAAAATTGTTTTGTTTTAATTATTGTAAATATCAATAAAGATGAAAATAAATCACTCATTTCAAATCAATTCTCTCTTAAAAATGATTTGTGATCGTTTTTAACTTTTTAATTTTTACCTCCGCAAAATAGTTCCCCAAGTAGTGGTGGGGGATCATTTTTAAGAGAGAATTGATTTGAAATGAGTGATTTATTTTCATCTTTATTGATATTTACAATAATTAAAACAATTTTGAGTACATTTTTTTTACTATTTCTAACTTTTACAAGAATCTTTTTAAAAGGGCGTTGACGGAGATAGAGTCTAGCGAGCAGGAACGACAACTCTGGATAGAGAATGATATTTGTATTATTTGCAACGAGAGGTAAATTAAGGACCCATAACTCTGTGTCACAGTCAATGACTGACACCAATAAGGTTTTTATGTTGACAATTTTATATTTGCTACATAATGATCTGATGAAGTTTGTCACGTGACATGTGACAGGTCGGTTGTTTCCTCTGAAATGTAATTCCAACCAAAGTAATTAAAAATCAATCACCGATTTCAATTTATTTAATAAAACTTTTGTATGCAATATTTATTTTTAAATTTTTCTCTGCACATGACGATTTTCGCTGACTTTCTGTCTCATTATCATTACAATGTGAGGAAACAGATGTCATGCTGTGATAATGGCTTGTACAGTCTTACATTGTCTCTAAGAAAATTGACAAGACAATTCCGACAGTACAACATCCAATATACCGGTAATAGATCACCCACCGAGGAGGCTGACTATATCTGGTAATGCATTGCTTATATCATTTTTGAAACTATTACAATAAGCTGGCCTTGCAATTGTTAACAAGAATTTTTGAGTAAAATTTGAAGAAAAAAAAAACCTATTTATTATTTCCAAAAAATTTAAAAATAATAATCATATGTTTCGTGTGAAAAAAAAATTCCAACTCGAGAGCAAACATAGGCCTACCACTCTAATGAGTGACTAATAATTATGGATTGTGACAGCCGGTTCCGATAAGATAGCGTACGAAGGAAAATTATTCTTGCCTCTGTTGAGTCTTACAAGGACGAATAATAAAAGACTAAGAATGCATATGACCTGATTGTCTCAAGGGTGACTTAATTAAGTCTGTCTTTGTTAGTAATAGCTACTTTTTCGTTTGATATTTTGTATATCATAATTATGCTTACGTTTGTCTTTCTTCAAAGACTGTGACTGAGATTATTTCTGAATTATCTTCCCCCGTTCGAATGTGGTCATCATTTCTAAAATTAGTTGGTACAATACAAATAGTGGTATATATGAGTGAGTGAGTGAGTGAGTGAGTGTTTTTTAGATTAATTTTCAATGAGATGATTTATGATGAGGTCCGCTTTATGCTAAACACGCTTAGTTGGATTTTTATAGTGCTAACTCACTAGTCCGCGGGTAGACATGTCGCCCCACTCGGACACATTACGGTATCATGATTCCGAGCCAACCAGTCTTTGTTCTTTATCCTTAATGTTGCGTGCTTATCGGAGAAGCAAAATTACCAATTTTACTGTCTGGTTTGACCCGAACGGGACTCGAACCCACGATCTACCGCATTCTAGGCAAGCACCGTCTAGCCATTTCACCACTGATGCGGTTCTGATATAGATGAGCAAATAGTGTAGAGATAATGTTTCTTTCAAATTGTTGTAATACTTTCAGATTTTCTTTGGGTTTTAAAAGTCTAGTATAATATGGAGTCAAACACATTTAGATTTAATTTGGTCTTAATACTTTTGACGAAGCAGTTGGATTGATGACAAGTCAGTCTTCTGAACGTGTTATAATTTTACCCTTGCCACCTCATCCTCCATTCCTGGAACATCGGAAATAAACTGATTGTAAGACTTTAATTAATCGTCTCACGAAATGTTATAGGTCAACAGCTTAGAAATAATATAATTTGTGGCAAATTAAATTGAAGGCAAAGGTTGGTATAGGTTTGAATTCATGAAACATTATTTCTGGTGATATTTCAGTCAACTCTTGTTGTTATGCGCGATTACAAAGGCAAACTTGACATGCATGGGGAAATTAATATCAGAAATAATATCTTTTGTGGGAAATTAAATTTAAGGCAAAAGGTGGACTAGATTTGAATTTATGCAACATTATTACTGGCAACATTTCAGCCAAAGAGACATAACTCTTGTTGTTATGCGCGATTACAAAGGCTAACTTGACATGCATGGGTAAATTAATATTAGAAATATTATAGTTTTTGGGGAAATTATATTAAAGGCAAAGGTTGGGCTAGGTTTGAATTAATGAAACATTATTAATGGTGATATTTCAGTCAAGGAGAGATAACTCTTATTCTCAAGCGCGATTACAAAGGCTAACTTGATATGCACTGCTAAATCAATAACACAATTATTGTTTTGCACAAAGTGGTTCAATAAGGTTTTATATTTTATATGATGAATGTAGCAGTTACAATGAGATCGTATTACTTTCTAGTGTGTACATAAACCTATCAAAAGCCAGCCTTATTATTGTCTAGTATGCTATAAGTATAGAACAATGAGTAAGAGTAGAAACTCGTTAGCTGTTCGAATATACAGAATGATTTTATTATAAGTCACAGATCATTTTTGTCAACAAAATAACAGGTGCGGATTCGCAAAGAAAAATGTCATAGATAAAATAAATATAATAAAACGAAATGCGAATATTTGGAAACAAAATGGCTGATGTGGCGTGGATTAAAAAAGAACGACCTTTGACTCATCGTCTACAAAATGTGCTCTCCCTAATATGAAATCCTGCTTTCGCACTTGAATAGTGTATTTTTATTAAGCTTATTTATATAAAGGTAACTCTTCGTGAGATCTATATTTAGAGTTGTCATTCAAACTTTTGTAGAACGAAGAACGCCAAACTTTTCATGAGTCTCATATCAATATTAATAAAAATATAATAATTACCATTTTTTATTGAAAGTGTCTGTGCCAACCAAGACAGGGGCGGATCCAGGATTTCAAGCTAGGGGGGCGCACTTAAAAAAAAATTGCGCCGAGCGGAGGGAGGCGCGAAAATTTTTGGGGTATTTCATGTGAAAAATCACGATTTTACGCCAAAAAATCATATTTTTTCCAATTTTAGGGGGAGGGGGCCGCGCCGGGTGCGCCCCCCCCCCCCCCCCTGGATCCGCCCCTGCAAGGAGATTAAGTGTCCGTGTATCGATTTTGCATCTGTTTCTGTAATTTTTATATTCGATATTTTCGAGCTGTTATGGCGGTGTTTTACTTGTTTTTCTTATTTTATCTAAAATCTTGATAAATAATAATAGATTATATATTTTTTAATGAATTTACTTGATTCATTGTGTGCATTCAGGGAAGTGTGCAGTGACGAAATACAATGTCAAGAAGACATAATTATGTAGCGTACAGAGATTTTCCATAGATTTCTTTTTTTAAAATCATCTTGCATGCAATACCATGCCTTTGAGAAAAACATCGTATCTTGTCAGTTGCAGATGCAGTAGTTACGTGTAGTGCAGACTTAAAAAAGAAATGAATAAAACAAGGAGTTCATTTCCGGGCTAGCTAAGTTATACTTTTTCATTAGACGAAAATGTAATTACACTTCTGAAAACATTTATTTAATTGCTTGTCTTTTTCACCGCCACGATATAACTGAAATATTGTTGAAAGTGGCGTTCAACACCATAACCCTCCTCCTTTATTTCCCTTTTAAAGAAGATAAATGTACACGAAGAAATAATTGTTTTAAAAAAAAGAGGCCGACTCGAATCGACCGTTCGGCTTCTGATGTTTTCCAATTATTTAAATATATGCAGGATAAATTGATCAGTAGTCTCGGGGGAAATCCAAGAAGCCAAATGCGTTATAAAGTTTGAAAAATAAGGTTCTGCTTTATGAGATTCCAATTTGATATCCTTGGATTTTGATAGAAAAATAAATGACAAGGAGAACTGTCAACGTGGTCTTCATTAACATACCACGGTGACCGCATTTTAACCTTTACTAAAGCCGTTTAATTGGAAAAATAAATTTTCAAGTTTCCTCTGTAGTGATCACGAACAATTCAAATAATATATAGAATTGTGTCTGTGGCATATGCTATTTTACAACTGATACCACGCTGTGATCTCATCTTTCTTTTTTCTTTTTCTTAAATCATTTATTTCTTTATATACTATACAATATTATGCAATAAAAGTTTGTCAGTGACATACGACAGGTCGGTGGTTTTCTCCAGGTTCTCCGGTTTCCTCCACCAATAAAACTGACCACCACGATATAACAGAAATATTGATGAACACAGTTAAACACCATAAACCTTAATATGCTATAGTCGAGATAGAGAACGTATTAATATGTATAAAATTGGTAAATTTATAATTAATTTTCACGACTTTTTCTTGGATATAAATCTTTATATTCCGATTTTGTTGATCTATCATATGCAAAAGTCGTGAGAATGTAGTAATAGTTATGCAATTATGACATTGGTGATTAATTTGCACGTTTTTCTAAAAGGGGGCCGTCGTAATCGTATGATAGTTGGATTTATAACTACCTATGTTTATCACCACTAACGTTGTGAATTCGGTTCCTGCCCTGGTGAGGTGTACTCGATACAATCTTATGTGATACAGTTTGTCAATGACTCCCGACAGGTCTGTGATTTTCTCTGTGTACTCCTGTTTCCTCCACCAATAAAACTGACCGCCACGATATAACTGAAATATTGTTTAAAGTGGCCTTAAAAACCATAAACCTCATCCAACCCCAACCCCACCCCGTTTTTTTTTAAAGATAAATATCTTCGTATTCCTATATTAGTGATCGACTGAATCGGCGAGTTAAATCCTTCAAGTTAACAGTCTAACTAACACCTGTTCGGAAAACACAGCCCTCATCGATCTGGTCCAGGGAAACAAAAAAAGTCAATTTTACTAAGCTTATTTTCCTATAGGTAAACATGTGTACATGTTTTATTAGTCTTTATGGATTTATTGATTTTGAAAATAAGTTTTAGTACCGAATAAAAAATAAAGGACAAAACCAATACACGTAAAAACAAACACCAGTATTGTCTGCTAAATATGGAGGAAAATGAGGCGAGTTTACCAGACGATGATGAGGTAAGACACCTTACAAGTTCAGTAGATGGTTGGTAAATCCTCCATTAAAAACAAACAGCACTGTCGTCTGCTAAATGTGGATGAACATGGAACATACTTGGTTGACGGATTAGGAGTGGGTAGGGAGGGGTGATATACACTTTTTATATAAGACGGGAGTACAATGCTGCGATCAGTCCTTTATCTGAAACAAATACCAATATCGTCTGCTAAACATATGCTCTGTGACACCGAGTTTGGAATCTATTGAAACGGTTGGGAATGCATGAAAACTACTTATGGAGTTGTGTCAAAATAAAGTGTATCTGAGAGATTAATGTGAGTGCAACTTAAATTTCGCAGTGACATATCCTTCATTTGATTCGCTTTGCATTCACATATCCCAGAAGATACAACATGAACCTTTCGATCATTGTTCATGTCGGAAGTGACGCATGGGTTCATTTGGTCGGATGTCCTTGGAATTCTTCTTAATATCAACCTGTAGGTAATTGAACAGAGAAAGACTGGGAGACAATGCAAGACAACCTTGTCATATATTCAATTCAAAACAAACATCAGACAAATAGGAAGTTGTTGTCAAAAATGTATATGCAAATTTGTTTGGAGCGGAGTAAACATCTCAGCGTCCCATTATAAGCAAAGATGGCAACCATGTAATGTTAAATTTCCACAGAGAAAGTCAAAGAAGTATTCATTCAATCAAATTATCAGGGGAGAATATAAAACATGGACCATTTACCTTGTAATGGAGTATAGTATTTGACTTTCAGTGCAAAAGGGTAAGGAATGGGCATAGGTACCATTTGTGGTTCATGTGACACGGAGTATAGATGAAAATGGAAAATGTTTGGTTGGCAATGAGTGACATTTGTTTTATTTAAAATTTTTATTGAAGAAAAGAGGGGTAACAAGGGCGTAGCAGAAAGGGACAGCGTTCTAAGATATGTTTCATGTTAGATATTTCGACATGCCCTATGAAATTTTATGGGCAAATTAAGTTATTTTATGGGCATATATTGTAATTCAATATAGGTACCATGTATGATCATTTTGGATTTTTTTTTTATCAAGATCTAAAGACATTCAGTACCGTAACATCACATTCGGTACCTTTCTACTCTTTTCATAACCTGCTCTCATTTTGAATTTCTCAAGATTTCGTAAGCATGTCACTGATTGGTCGCGTGTACTGAGTGACATTTGACGTGACTCTATACCAAATGTCGCGAGCTTCCTCGACAGGATTTCTAGTATTCCAGTCGAACACATTCGTCATGAAAACGGTGAGATTTACAATAAGGGTAATAACAAAATTACCGAACTCCGAACAATCTTCCAAAGGGAAAGTCAAAACTCATAAGTATATAAACAGACAAAATCAGTCAACAACCGGAAAACTGTGAAAACCGTGATGATCCTGACTTGGTACAGGCATTTCTAAAGAAATGGTGGTTTGAATCAGATTTTAAAGCGCAATATTAATATCAAAAATGTGATATTTAATGTACTTTTTATGGACCCTAGAGGGGTAAAATTTAAATAAAATATTGTCTCGACAAGAGAATGACCGACTGAGTACATTATTTTATTACGTATTTCCTATTTATAGCAACCCCTCATTATTGATCTGACACAAAGCAGGCAGAAATTCAACATCGTGATATAACTGAAGGAAAAAAAATCTACTTTGGGATTACACAACAATCATGCACTCATACACATGTACTTTACCTGCTCCAATAAAAGTACAAAATAATATATTCAATTATCGACGATATTTGTATAAGGATTTGTATATTGAACGTCGAGTATCAGGTGTTGTGTTGTGACGTTGAACATCAAGTTTTGTTCGAGTTGTTTTGCATGCGATTGATAAAACGCACTCAGGGTGCCCACTGAGTTTTGAAACTGGGGGTACAATGGGGTACAATTGCTGTTTTTTCCTTAACTTTGTACCCCTGCATATAGAAAGTCCCTACAATTTTGGGGGTACAGGGCCTATTTTGGGGGTAAAAAAAACCTCTGCAGAGGGTAAATGGGCATGCTGGCACTACCTTCCCTTATTGTCTCTTTCGAGCGAGTGAGTGATTGTTGTTTAACGCCAACTCAACAAACTTATCACGGCGAGAACAAGTTAATTTTCAATGGGATGATGATTAGGTCCTTCTTGTACTAGACCAACACACTTAGTTGGATTGTTATAGTGCTAGGACACTGAAACGACAGTTCGCGGAGAGACATGTCTCCCCACTCGGACATATTTTCCTGATTACGAGCCAACCAGTCTTTGCTCTTTCTCCTTATTTCTGCGTGCTTAGCAGCGAAGCAACAACTGCCAATTTTATATATTTTAGTTTAACCCAATTGGGGCTCGAACTCACGATCTATCTCATCTGAGGTGAGCACGCTTTACCATTACACCACTGATCCGGTGTCTCTATCGAACAAATGTTGTTTCTAACTAGCAAATCATTCTTTACTAATTTTGGGTTCAATTTTCTCTTTATTATCCTATGCGTGTTTGTACAAATGATTAGAAACATTTTTTAAGGTGAAACTAAAACATGTATTATAAAAGTGACAACATTCGTGTCATTAACCAGTCTTTATGAATTATATATTGTCCCGGAATCACCTCTCAAGGTTACTATTACAATATGAAGTAAACGATAAAATACCATGGGACAGTTGTTAATTTGGTCATTAGCCATACCTGACTTGTTTTTTGTTGTATATAAAATGGTTGACAGTTTAGGCTGCATATGTTTGCCATCCATAGGTCGAATATGGTGCTGAACCAATTTGATATTGTCGCTGTATCGCAGGATAGACACGTATCACAACCTCATAACAATGTAAGACTCTTTAATCTGATAATTTTAATGATTCAAATGATTATAAAATGAATTACATCTGGGCAAAGGCGGACTGGCCATACGGTCTTTTGGGCAATGCCGGGTGGGCGGTCAGATAAGTAACTTATTCATGAACATTCGGCCGACCTGATAGGTGACGGATGTTCTGATCTGGGACGGTGCTAAGACCCAGTGTGCTTGCCACTTCTGTAATCTGGTTTCAACACACAAAGTAAAAAACTGTTGACGTTTGAATATTTTCAGCACCCAATTTTTTCCCTCTAAAATACTTCGTCAAACACCGTTTGGTTTAGAACTCGTTTATCAGATATGAATTAGATTATAAAAGGACATCTTTATGTTCTGCTCTTCGGAGCATTTTGACAAACAACTCTATACCTATTACAGTCGAACCCCCGTTATCTCAAATTTGTATGTAGGTCGTTTATTTTCTGGTAGATATCGAAATTAACATGTGGTCCATTTATTGTAATGGTTAGCGTGCTCGCCTCGTTGGTTCGAACTCCTATCGGGTCAAATCAAAGACTATAAAATTTGTATTTTCTGATTCTCCGCTAACATTAAGCAGTAGGCAAAGATCGGTTGGCTCGGAATCATAATAATGTGTCTATGTGGAGTGACATGTCTACCCACGGTCTGTTGTTTCAGTGAACTAGCATTATAAAAATATAGCTATGCGCATTGGTCTAGTACAAAGCGGACATAATCATCCTAACCTCATCAAATGTAATATATTCTCGCAGTGATATAGCTGTAAAACGGCTGACATGGCGTTAAACAAAAATCACTCGTTCGCGCCATTCATGCTAATTGTTTGCTAATTTGTCATTTTTAATTCGAAAAATCGAGGAATATTAGTTAAAAATAACTTCATATCGTAACACGAGGAAGGAGTGATTGTTGTTTAAAGCCAAGTCAACAGATATTCAACTATATCATGACGGGAACAACATTTTTGCTGAAATGATGATGGTCTTCGTTGTGCTAGGCTAACTTGCTGAGTTGGAATTTTATAGAGCTAGCTCAATAAAACAACCGTCCGCAGTTAGACATGTCGGTTAGTCGGTCACATTTATTACCCTTATTCAGAGTCCACCAGTCTTTGTTATTACACCTTAATATTGCATGCTAAAAAGGGGAAGCAACACATATCCATTGTGTAGTCTTTAATTTGACCTGCCCGTGCATCGAATTCATGATTTATCACTTTCGATGAGCGCACCCTAACCATTACACCGCCGAAGCGGCTTAACAAAACAACCAGATCCGACTGTAGCCATATAAACTCAAAACAACCAGATCCGACTGTAGCCATATAAACTCAAAACAACCAGATCCGGCTGTAGCCATATAAAAAGCATTGTATAATAGAATAACATAAAGACCGTGTAAATAGGCGGATATGAATTAATATACTAATTTAATCTGAAAGGCGCATCCATTACATTTAATATACATTATCATATATATAACAGTTTTTTTATTCAAATACATCCTTGTTTTTAACTAATTACATAATGTGGGATGGTCAACCATGACGGTTAAGACCGCAATTTTTTTTTTATTTATGACGTCTTTATTTTGGAAGTTTTCTCAGAAAAATAGTCCCTTTCAATAACCAAGAGTCAATTCTTTTTTTTTTTTTTAGATATTAACCAAATACCAGTATATTAATACCTTAACTATCACCACTAACGTTGTGAGTTCCAATCCCGGCCATGGGGAAGTGTATAACATTATGTGATAAAGTTTGTGAGTGATTTGCGACAGGTCGATTGTTTTCTCCGAATACTCCGATTTCCTCCACCAATAAAACGGACTACCACGATAGTTGGTGCCCTCTCGAAGATGGGTTGTCCGGTTGTAATACGGAAAGTCTGGCCGTTGGCAATAGTGGATAACGTGTTTTAGAGTGTCTCTCTTTTGTTGAGTTCGAAAAAGAGAATGCGTATTATAGATGCTATAGAAATCTAAATGTATCGTCCCTCTCCATATTTTCCTAATGTTATTCAAAAGTCGTTGTCCCAATTGGCCCACCCTTCCTCGGTTCTATATAGTTTATAGTTTGTTTTTATTAATGAATTTGTTCTCGTCTTGAATATACCAAAATACTACTCGCTGGACGTTAAGTAATAATCAGTCAACCTATATTTCGAACAGTCAACCACGGTACATCGTCGTTTAACTGAAGTGTGATAATATTGTTCGTCTTCGATGGCATTGACGTCATAAATCTACTACTTGTTTTGAGGGCGGGTTCTTCTGGTAGAAACATGTCGACCAGTAGACGGACTGACTCCGCATCTTAGAAACAACAGTATGTTTCCTTCGGTGATTGCTAAATCTGTACCACAAAATAATGATGAAGTTAAGGGAACGAACCATTTAACTTGAAAGGGGGGATATGGTTTTTTTCTAAAAAAATATTCTGATTCCCAATGTTTGCTGAAGAAAAATATTCTGATTTTGGTGGAGGAAAAAAAAATAATCTGATTCAGAGTTTTTGTCATATAACCTAATGTTGAATTCTGGAAAAAAATTAATTTTCTAACTCTCGTGTTGTCCGAAAAAAAAATTCTGAACGAAACAAAAAACCATAACCCCATAATTAATGCTTTGCAATATCACCCACCACACAAAAAAATAAGAACCATTACTCTGGTAACTATCTGGCGATACAACCAAGCAAATTACATATAAAGTGCACATATTAAGAATATTTCAAGACACTGTACGTCACATATTTGCTGTGACAATTTGCGTGTGACGTAAAATATGAAGGGCCATGCCATTTATTTTTAAATAGTTATATAGTTTAATAATCCAGATAAAAAATAGCATATGTTATAAAATTTGATGATTACTTTTGAGTATGAAAACAAAAAAATAAGAGAAATTATGCAAATGAGCAAAATATTTATCTTGATCAATGACAAAGTTTGACAGAAGACAGTGTCGTCTGCTTCGTGTATTGATCGTCTGTCATTTTATATAATAGCAATCATGGCCGAGAACTGATTTGTTATTTTCCATATGTTATGTGGGGAAATTAATTAAAGACATTATATATATAGGTTATATTAATTAAGTGATGTACCTGAACTAATTAGTGATGAGATTAGCGCCAAAATGAAGGAACCGGTAAGTGCCCGGATGAACAAGTATTTTGATGTCTACATGTTGATCACACAACAAGTGAATACATTAATATCTATAATAATGGCTGTCAGCTCCATCTGTCACTCTGACATTAATAACATTCGTAACAATTAATGATGAAATGTCATCTGTTGACATTTTATTTCATTTTTACGTGCATAAATAATAAGTCGTAGTTTATTATTTTGAAATTAAGATTAAGATTGCATGACATAATAATATAATTTTGTTATTATATAATTTTCTCTATTATTTAAATGATAAAATTTGACGTGGATATGTCTCAGGAATTGTGTCATAACGATGTTTTAAATGTCACTGCATTACTATTTATGCTATCGCATAATTTGATAAAAGTCATCGTAGAATTAAATTTATATCATCGCAGAATTAAATATATGCCATCGCATAATTATTTATGTAATCGGATAATTATTTATGAAATTGCATAATTATGTTTATGAAGTAGCGAATTTATTTATGCCATTCAGCTTCGTGAAGTCTTATTTCAATAATATCATGACATATCATATGTCACGTTTTTTTTTATACATGCATGTACGTATGTGATTGATATACCCCAAAAGTTGCCGTTTCAATTCCCATGTCATAAATAAATCCTTTTATATAAATTAAATACATGCATCTTGTCAATTATTATATATATACATATATGTGGATTGAAAATTAAATTCAAATTGTGTTTTACGTTATCAAAAAGTGCAACATTTTTGTACCCATCGTCCTCGAGTTCAAAAATATATTCGAGTTATATCCCTTTGTACAACTTCCGCACAAAACATTTTTCAAACTATTATTCCAAAGTTTTCAAACTGGTGGATTTTTTTACATATTTAAAAGACAATATTTCTTTGTTGAAGGTTGTTTCAACTGTAATGCAATCTGTCTGATTACTTTAAGCATCTCACATCTCCAGATAATAAGCACCACCACCTTCCACTTGGTATAACATTTTAATTTACTACTGAAGGCGTTAGACAAATACACAACCAGGACAATGTTCTAATGCGCCTGATGTGTTTTAAGAATGTTCCCCTTTTTGTTTCATTTTCTGTTATAACCAGTACCCTTCCTACACAGGTTTATTACCTTGGAGTGGACCCCGTGTAAGGGGTATATTCACAGTGGGTATATAGTCAAACTTGCTAAATAGTGACCACCTTAATTATTCAAAAACTTGTATTGTGTGACCTTAATTTTAATTTCCTTTCCCTGTGCATTTCATATTAAATGACCACCTGTCTTAAAATATATAAAACCCTATTATTGTATCAATCCATCTGCTTTTAAACTAACACAGTTATTATCTGTTCAAAATATTAAAGAACTTAACAATCTTGGAAAGTATTTATATGTGGCTGAAAAAATTTGTAATTCCTAAATTTATATCATGCTCCGCTATAATTATAATTATATAATTATGTATTGTGTATAATGTATCATGTATTGTTTGTAATTTGTATTTATATACCTATAAGCTGTATTGCTTTTGGAATAGCGTATTATTATGTGACCATATTTCAATGTTCCCATGGAAGGCCACATAAGACAGGTTTAACTGTATTATGTTTAATCGTAGTTAATCAGACAACGTGAGTGAGGGATTTTCTCAGTCTTTCCCTGCTATGCTATTTTTTTTTTATCCCTTGTCTAATTCTTTTACAATACAATGTATAATACAAATGTTGAATCTAATAATGTCATTTTTTTACTTTGAGTAAATTCCTCGTTTTGTTTTGAGTTCTGCTCGTGTTAATGGCATGGGGCATTCACTGTGAATCATTGCTCGCACAGTGTTATAAAGGCTTCATGGCAATCCCCATATGAATAACAGCAATCAAAGCATTGTCCCTACTATATATATTAACGGTCAGTTAAATTAAAAAGTGTTGCTTATGTTTTATTAGAAGAAACTAAATATGCAACTTTTCAATATTAAAAAGACGTACCCACACTAAATGGAAAAAGTATATGTACATTTTGTAGCAAACTGAAAATTATATATATTGAAAATAAAAATTTAAGCAAAATGGTACCGACAAGATATAACTGAAATATTATTGAAAGTGGCGTTAAACACCATTAACTTAAACCTAACCCTAAACCTAAACCTAATCAAAATGGCTGACATTATAACGAACCACAGCATGACGTATGTAAACAAGTCAACATTTGTGTCAACTATTGGTGGTGTAAACAAACGAGATTGGTTTCAGTTCGTGAAACTTGAAATTCTAAGATTTAAATAAAACTGTAAATTAAGACGATATGTGTATTGGGAACTAAATGAATACAGTGCTTAAATGACTAGCTTAGGAAAACAAGGGGTAAGCAACAACTTGCATATGGTTAAATATAAACAATAAGGGTAATAACAAAATTACCGAACTCCGAACAATCTTACAAAGGGAAAGTCAAAACTCATAAGTATATAAACAGACAAAATCAGTCAACAACCGGAAAACTGTGAAAACCGTAATGACCCTGACTTGGTACAGGCATTTCTAAAGAAATGGTATTGAATAGGGTGTATAAATACTGTAAAGGCTGCAACAATACAGCACACAAGTTGCCCGGGTAGGGGGGCACGAGCATAGGGGCCCCATGCTAATCTATGTATGTTGTGACTTCTTGCCAATAAATAGAAAAATACTATAGTATACAATGTACTAAACTATAAATATTTGTTATTAGACAATGTATATATAGCATGTGTTTTACTAATGATAGTGAAAAATATTAATGTTAATTGTTATGATAACAAGTGGGCTGTGCTCGGGGGCCTAAAATATTGTTAAGACGACCCTGCACAAGTAGGAATTATACCAGGAAAGAGGATTACTGATGAAGTATAACTGACTTGTACCACGATTCTACGATAAATGTACAAATGTATGCTAGGTTTGACAAAGTGAAAATGTATAAAGATAAGGAAGTCAACAAAAATGTCAAAAATATTTTTTTCTTATGTGTGACGTAAAATTGTTTTTGACATTTGCTTCACTGGGTTTGGTACTGCTTTGACAACTATTTTACCTATTTTGTTCCAGTATTGTTATAAATACTGTTATAGTGACAGCCGGAACCTTTGAGCCGTAATGCAAGCGGGAGGTTTGGCGCCTTAAAATCTGATTCAACTCACCATTTCTTTAGAAATGCCTGTACCAAGTCAGGGTCATTACGGTTTTCACAGTTTCCGGTTGTTGACTGATTTTGTCTGTTTATATACTTATGAGTTTTGACTTTCCCTTTGTAAGATTGTTCGGAGTTCGGTAATTTTGTTATTACCCTTATTGTACCACGATTCTACGATAAATGGACAAATGTATGCTAGGTTTGACTAGGTTATGGTTATCACCGGTATTTACTGGGTTCGTGTTACTCGATCTTTAATTTTATGTGTATGGGTTTTAGATCGTTGTTTGTCCTTTTGTCATTTTTTAATTTGGCCATTATGTTGTCTGTCCTTCGAATTACGGATTTTGATTACCTCTTTGGTATCTTCAAACTCTTCATAAAGGATCTTCAAGGAATTATTCATTAAGGAGCAATAAACCAGGAATAATGCATGTAATCCGATTATATTATGACATTGTACGATTATATTATGACATTGTACGATTATATTATGACATTGTACGATATCCTGGACACAAAACATATAATAAAGTGGCGAGGCATTATAGTTTAAGGGTTTTTTGTTTGCCTTGTTTGTAGAGACATACTGGTTTTACAGGTTCGGTTCTGTTCCAAGTACTTATTTCCCCAATAGTTTTCTTACGTCAGCAAGCAGAAAACTTGTAACATAGGTCAGTCAGACTTGAACGTTTTGTCAACCAGAATGCACTTGGAATTGATTTATTATTTGCAATGAAAATTCCAATGAGTAATGAATAAAGATCGGGTAAACGAGTTACAAACATTTTATAATCTGTTTAATCTGAGCTAGGAGGATCTTGCGGGGGAAGGCTTTGTCATTTTCTGAAGCTTAAAAAAATCAAGACGGACAATATTTTATGTTCATTTTATGCCATTGCTTCCAGGCAACTATAAGAATAGTCTATGTCAAACTACAAGACGATATGAAAAACAACCAATACCATACCGCCACGACAGTTAATTGATTTTTTAATTAATAGTCAAATTGAAAATTATATTTTGTTGCCAGTATATTATTTTTTTTACATTTATAAGTCTTCTTCGTTTATAACCACATTTTCCTACCTAACGCGTTTACTGTTGAAATAACCCTACTTAATACGCCCTAATCGTAGATAGGGGGTCGTACGAACACCCCCTCCCCCACACAGTTATCCCAGACCGCAAGACCAACCATAATCACGAGTCTACCGTACACCAATCCCCTTGAAAACTCCTGGCTATGGGCCTGTAGCCATTTATGTTTTAAACATCTAACCCTATAATAGGCCTCTGTAATAAAATAATAAGCATCGTGTGTATTGATAATTCAGATGGCCTAGTTTATAGAATCGATTATTTAATTACAATTTTGCGGCATAATGTCGCAGTAAAAATTCCTTAGGATTTTACACACACAAACACATATAGCTTACTAGCTGGTCGATATCTCACTGTTAAGTTATTCTTTTAGCATGGTGGCTATGGATAAAAGATGACTTTGTGTTTTATATATGTCTGAATCGATTTATAATCCCGTATTCAATTTAGTCCATTGATTTTATAACATTATCCCACTCTGTGATGCTTTTAACTTGTTTTAAGCAATGTAATGTCATGTAGATAAGAACCTATGTAGACTGATTAAAGCAAGGTTCTAAATGTAAAATAAATAATAGCTTCCATTAAGCCTTGAAAGGGCTTAATACTTCTACTTCTACTTCTACTTGAAAGGGCTTAATACTTCTACTTCTACTTCTACTTGAAAGGGCTTAATACTTCTACTTCTACTTGAAAGGGCTTAATACTTCTACTTCTACTTCTATTTGAAAGGGCTTAATACTTCTACTTCTACTTCTACTTGAAAGGGCTTAATACTTCTACTTCTACTTGAAAGGGCTTAATACTTCTACTTCTACTTCTACTTCTACTTGAAAGGGCTTAATACTTCTACTTCTACTTCTACTTGAAAGGGCTTAATACTTCTACTTCTACTTGAAAGGGCTTAATACTTCTACTTCTACTTGAAAGGGCTTAATACTTCTACTTCTACTTCTACTTGAAAGGGCTTAATACTTCTACTTCTACTTGAAAGGGCTTAATACTTCTACTTCTACTTCTACTTGAAAGGGCTTAATACTTCTACTTCTACTTCTACTTGAAAGGGCTTAATACTTCTACTTCTACTTCTACTTGAAAGGGCTTAATACTTCTACTTCTACTTGAAAGGGCTTAATACTTCTACTTCTACTTGAAAGGGCTTAATACTTCTACTTCTACTTCTACTTGAAAGGGCTTAATACTTCTACTTCTACTTCTACTTGAAAGGACTTAATACTTCTACTTCTACTTCTACTTGAAAGGGCTTAATACTTCTACTTCTACTTCTACTTGAAAGGGCTTAATACTTCTACTTCTACTTCTACTTGAAAGGGCTTAATACTTCTACTTCTACTTCTACTTGAAAGGGCTTAATACTTCTACTTCTACTTGAAAGGGCTTAATACTTCTACTTCTACTTGAAAGGGCTTAATACTTCTACTTCTACTTGAATGAGCTTAATACTTCTACTTCTACTTTATACGATGTTCCATCAATACTGATGATTATACATCCGCGAGAACAGACAAGATAAATTCTCAAAATAAACATAACATATAACATGTATATATACACTGTATAGAAAAAAAAGAAGAAGGGAGGATTTAGAATTTGTAACCTTGGATCAGAGTTTTAAACTGATCCAAGGACTGGCCTGGCACAACAATGCTGGCTGGTAGTGAGTTCCAGATGCATATTGTCTGTGGAAAGAAACTGTATTTAAAGTAGTCTTTAGTTGTGCTGTAGGTTTGGAACTGAAGTTTGTTGGTAGACCTAGATATTTCAATTAATATAAACTTTGATCTTGATGTGAAGACTTCACAGGAAGGCGAAAAAACAGCGAACCTTAAAATTATATTTTGATTACGTGGGCTTCTAATGTGTTTTGCTAACAGGCGAGTTCAAAACTAAAGTATTATGTTATAATAAAAATAAAACCACGACAAAGTCTAAGGACATTTACAAGTCCTTGTCTCTGATAGGCAAGCAAATCTGGCGAGATTAAACTCTGTATTGCGGTTACAAATTGGTCAGTTCTTTGTTCCGATTCTGGACAGATAATGCTCAACCACAAGTTATTTTCTATCTTTAGTTTAATTTACACTAATTTAGTTACCTAAATCTTAGCCAGGGATAATTCATTTCGACATCTGTTGGGGATCTATTGATATTCTAATACATCTAGCTGTCTTCAATTGGCTGTGTCGTTGACTGATCTAGTTGTTTTTAATTGGTTGTGTCGCTGACTGATCTAGTTGTTTTTAATTGGCTGTGTCATTGACTGATCTAGTTGTTTTTAATTGGCTGTGTCGTTGACTGATCTAGTTGTTTTTAATTGGCTGTGTCATTGACTGATCTAGTTGTTTTTAATTGGCTGTGTCGTTGACTGATCTAATTGTTTTTAATTGGCTGTGTCATTGACTGATCTAGTTGTTTTTGATTGGCTGTGTCGTTGACTGATCTAGTTGTTTTTAATTGGCTGTGTCGTTGACTGATCTAGTTGTTTTTAATTGGCTGTGTCATTGACTGATCTAGTTGTTTTTAATTGGCTGTGTCGTTGACTGATCTAGTTGTTTTTATATGGCTGTGTCGTTGACTGATCTAGTTGTTTTTAATTGGCTGTGTCATTGACTGATCTAGTTGTTTTTAATTGGCTGTGTTGTTGACTGATCTAGTTGTTTTTAATTGGCTGTGTCGTAGACTGATCTAGTTGTCTTTAATTGGCTGTGTCGTTGACTGACTTAGTTGTTTTTAATTGGCTGTTTCGCTGACTGATCTAGTTGTTTTTAATTGGCTGTATCGCTGACTGATCTAGTTGTTTTTAATTGGCTGTGTCGCTGACTGATCTAGTTGTTTTTAATTGGCTGTGTCGCTGACTGATCTAGTTGTTTTTAATTGGCCGTGTCGTTGACTGATCTAGTTGTCTTTAATTGGCTGTGTCGTTGACTGATTTAGTTGTTTTTAATTGGCTGTGTCGCTGACTGATCTAGTTGTTTTTAATTGGCTGTGTCGTTGACTGATCTAGTTGTCTTTAATTGGCTGTGTCGTTGACTGATCTAGTTGTTTTTAATTGGCTGTTTCGCTGACTGATCTAGTTGTTTTAATTGGCTGCATCGCTGACTGATCTAGTTGTTTTTAATTGGCTGTGTCGCTGACTGATCTAGTTGTTTTTAATTGGCTGTGTCGCTGACTGATCTAGTTGTTTTTAATTGGCCGTGTCGTTGACTGATCTTGTTGTCTTTAATTGGCTGTGTCGTTGACTGATCTAGTTGTTTTTAATTGGCTGTGTCGCTGACTGATCTAGTTGTTTTTAATTGGCTGTGTCGTTGACTGATCTAGTTGTTTTTAATTGGCTGTGTCGCTGACTGGTCTAGTTGTTTTTAATTGGCTGTGTCGTTGACTGATCTAGTTGTTTTTAATTGGCTGTGTCGCTGATTGCTAAGTCTTGGATAGTCTTAAAGTTCAGGTTCTTGATATTTATTTCATACTTATAAACATGCAATTTATTTCTGCATGGGGAATATGCTTGCCACATAAGTCTTGTGTGTGAACACAGTGCGTGTGGGTTAGCGCTCACTGTTACTGCCACATATGTCTGGTGTGAGCACAATGGGTGTGTGTTAGCGCTCACTGTTACTGCCACATATGTCTGGTGTGTGAGCACAGTGCGTGTGGGTTAGCGCTCACTGTTACTGCCACATATGTCTGGTGTGTGAGCACAGTGCGTGTGGGTTAGCGCTCACTGTTACTGCCACATATGTCTGGTGTGTGAGCACAGTGCGTGTGGGTTAGCGCTCACTGTTACTGCCACATATGTCTGGTGTGTGAGCACAGTGCGTGTGAGTTAGCGCTCACTGTTACTGCCACATATGTCTGGTGTGTGAGCACAGTGCGTGTGGGTTAGCGCTCACTGTTACTGCCACATATGTCTGGTGTGTGAGCACAGTGCGTGTGGGTTAGCGCTCACTGTTACTGCCACATATGTCTGGTGTGTGAGCACAGTGCGTGTGGGATAGCGCTCACTGTTACTGCCACATATGTCTGGTGTGTGAGCACAGTGCGTGTGGGTTAGCGCTCACTGTTACTGCCACATATGTCTGGTGTGTGAGCACAGTGTGTGTGGGTTAGCGCTCACTGTTACTGCCACATATGTCTGGTGTGTGAGCACAGTGCGTGTGGGTTAGCGCTCACTGTTACTGCCACATATGTCTGGTGTGTGAGCACAGTGCGTGTGGGTTAGCGCTCACTGTTACTGCCACATATGTCTGGTGTGTGAGCACAGTGCGTGTGGGTTAGCGCTCACTGTTACTGCCACATATGTCTGGTGTGTGAGCACAGTGCGTGTGGGTTAGCGCTCACTGTTACTGCCACATATGTCTGGTGTGTGAGCACAGTGCGTGTGGGTTAGCGCTCACTGTTACTGCCACATATGTCTGGTGTGTGAGCACAGTGCGTGTGGGTTAGCGCTCACTGTTACTACCACATATGTCTGGTGTGAGCACAGTGCGTGTGGGTTAGTGCTCACTGTTACTGCCACATATGTCTGGTGTGAGCACAATGGGAGTGTGTTTGCACTCACTGAACACATTACGTGTGTACTCTATAGATTTTCTTCTTTGATAATCGATGTTATATTCAGAGAAATGCTGTCAGTTGTTAATACATCACTGGATTCTCATTCAAAATTCTTCTAAATAAGTGATTTTCACCATTCTAAATTAGAATTAGCAATCCGTTGCTTAGTAACCTCATACAACATATCGTCTTATGTCAAGCTGAATTGATTTCAATAGAACTGTAACCGTTCAAGAATATATTGAATCTTTGCAGCAATTATCAAAACAAATAGCGTTAAAGTTACATTTGTGCTAATACCAAAATCCAACTTCCTTTTCTGGTCATATTGGATTCATTTGACGTTTTCTATTTTTAACTTCAGTCACAGTAATGATATAATTGCTGTATTTCCTATGGAAGCATAACTTCTTTGCAAGCCAGTAGCAGTAGTGGAATACATACACCCAACATATAAGAATTACTATGTAGAAGCGTAGGAGTGTAATGGAAAGTGGGGACAAGCTGTAGTAGTGGTTCAGAAAGTATGAGGATAAGTTTTAGGAGTGGACCGGAAAGTTGAGGGGGGGGGGGGGGGGGGGGTAGGACTTGACCGGAAAGTGAGCAGCAATCTATACTAAAGGACCGCAAAGTGAGCAGCAATCTATACTAAAGGACCGCAAAGTGTGGGAGCAAGCATTAGGAGGAGTGGACCGGAAAGGAGGCAAGCTTTAAGAGTGTACCGGAAAGTGAGAAGGGGGCTTTAGGGGTGTACTGTAAAGGGGAGGGCACTTGACTTCTGTCACATTCTTAGCTACCATGATAAAATAGAGATACAGTTTTTCTTTGAATTAATGAAAATAAGATATTCGAACATTAAATACAAGCACTAACATCATCAGAACATTTAAATTCACTAAAATAAACAAACACAATCTCATCTCATCCATGTACGATTACTGGATCAACTTCACACAGGTACTTATCAGTACACGACAATCTTCGGATGCGTTTACAGCCAATATATAAGAATTATTATGTAGGAGCGTAGGAGTGTAACAGAAAGTGGGGGGCAAGCTTTAGTAGTGGACCGAAAAGTGTGGGGATAAGTTTTAGGAGTGGACCGGAAATTAGGCAGCAATCTATACGAAAGGACCGGAATGTGTGGGAGCAAGCATTAGGAGTGGACAAGCTTTAAGAGTGTACCGGAAAGTGGGAATGGGGCTTTGGGAGGTGTACTGGAAAGGGGAGGTAATTTGGTTTCTGTCACATTCTTAGCTACCATGATAAAATAAAGATACAGTTTTTCTTTGAATTAATAAAAAATAAGATTTTCGAACGTTAAATACATACACTAACATCATCAGAACATTTAAATTCACTACAATAAACAAACACAATCTCATCTCTTCCATGTACGATTACTGGATCACCTTCATACAGGTACTTATCAGTACTCGACAATCTTCGGATGCGTTTACAAGCTTTAGTAGTGGGCCGGAAAGTGGGGGAAGAGCTTTAGGAGTGGACCGGAAAGTGGGCAGCAAGCTATAGCAGATGACTGGAAAGTGTGAGAGCAAGCTTTAGGAGTGGATCGGAAAGAGGACAAGCTTTAAGAGTGTACTGGAAAGTGAGATGGGGTCTTTAGCAGTGGACCAGAAAGTGGGCAGCAAGCTATAGGAGATGACTGGAAAGTATGAGAGCAAGCTTTAGGAGTGGATGGGAAAGAGGACAAGCTTTAAGAGTGTACTGGAAAGTGAGATGGGGTCTTTAGCAGTGGACCGGAAAGTGGGCAGCAAGCTATAGGAGATGACTGGAAAGTATGAGAGCAAGCTTTAGGAGTGGATCGGAAAGAGGACAAGCTTTAAGAGTGTACTGGAAAGTGAGATGGGGTCTTTAGCAGTGGACCGGAAAGTGGGCAGCAAGCTATAGGAGATGACTGGAAAGTATGAGAGCAAGCTTTAGGAGTGGATCGGAAAGAGGACAAGCTTTAAGAGTGTACTGGAAAGTGAGATGGGGTCTTTAGCAGTGGACCGGAAAGTGGGCAGCAAGCTATAGGAGATGACTGGAAAGTATGAGAGCAAGCTTTAGGAGTGGATCGGAAAGAGGACAAGCTTTAAGAGTGTACTGGAAAGTGAGATGGGGTCTTTAGCAGTGGACCGGAAAGTGGGCGGCAAGCTATAGGAGATGACTGGAAAGTATGAGAGCAAGCTTTAGGAGTGGATCGGAAAGGGGACAAGCTTTAAGAGTGTACTGGAAAGTGAGATGAGGTCTTTAGCAGTGGACCGGAAAGTGGGCAGCAAGCTATAGGAGATGACTGGAAAGTATGAGAGCAAGCTTTAGGAGTGGATCGGAAAGAGGACAAGCTTTAAGAGTGTACTGGAAAGTGAGATGAGGTCCTTAGCAGTGAATCGGAGTAAATACATAGACTAACATCATCAGAAAAATTTAATTCACTAAAGTAAACAAACACAATCTCATCTCATCCATGTACGATTACTGGATCACCTTCATACAGGTACTTATCAGTACTCGACAATCTTTGGATGTTTTGACGAGATTTAATTAGGCATCAATGACATCAACAAATAACTGGCGCATGCCTATCTTTATTTTTCAATTAAGTAGCTCTATATTCATCTTTGTAAAAATAAAATGGTACCAGTATTTTATCAATGATAAGGGCCCGTCGTGATCATGATCGTATGGTAGTTGGATTTACAACTACCTGTGTAATTAATGCCTATCACTACTAAAGTTGTGAGTTCGAATCCCATTCATGGTGAGGTGTACTCGATACAACATTATGTGATAAAGTTTATCAGTGAATTGCGGCAGGTCGGTGGTTTTTTCCGGGTACTCCGGTTTCCTCCACCAATAAAACTGACAGCTACGATATAACTGAAATATTGTTGAAAGTGGCCTTAAGCACCATAACTACTATTAATGATAAGATTTTGTTATCTACAAAATTTATAGGTAACGATTTTTGATTGATTTTTGGTGTTTAACGCCACTTTCAGCAATATTTCAGCTATATCATGGAGACCAGCTTTAGTGGTGGAAGAAGACGGAGAACCCGGAGAGAACCACCGACCATGGGCAAGCAACTGGTAAGCTTTATCACTTGCGGCTGCGAGTCGAGTGCACCCTTTTTGTAATTTACAAAGTCGGGCGCGAACCCACGTCGTATTGGTGATAGGCTTATATGAGTTGTTAGGTAATCCAACTACCTAACTCATTGAGCCACCGGCCCCCTTATAGGTAACGAAAATTATGATTTGGTAGCTTTTATCACTATACGAATTTATGTGCTAAGATTGCAACCATGATTTTAAATTTGTGAAATAAATCTTCTTTGTTCAGATTGTCGTAATCACAATCCAGTCCTTTCCTCATTCACGAGTTATCACCTGGTTTATAACTAGGGTAACATTCACGAGTTATCACCTGGTTTATAACTAGGGTAACATTCACGAGTTATCACCTGGTTTATAACTAGGGTAACATTCACGAGTTATCACCTGGTTTATAACTAGGGTAACATTCACGAGTTATCACCTGGTTTATAACTAGGGTAACATTCGCGAGTTATCACCTGGTTTATAACTAGGGTAACATTCACGAGTTATCACCTGGTTTATAACTAGGGTAACATTCGCGAGTTATCACCTGGTTTATAACTAGGGTAACATTCACGAGTTATCACCTGGTTTATAACTAGGGTAACATTCACGAGTTATCACCTGGTTTATAACTAGGGTAACATTCACGAGTTATCACCTGGTTTATAACTAGGGTAACACGATGGGTTCCACATGTAGGGCACGAACTGCTTACCCTCCCGTATCACCTGAGCTCACCCCCGGTTTTTAGTAGCGTTCGTGTTTCTCGGTCTTTAATTTTCTGTGTAATCGTTGTTTGTCCTTTTCCGTTTTGTCATTGCATTGTCTGTCCTTCTTCGATTTACGGTATCTGATTACCTCTTTGGTATCTTAGATTTACGGTATCTGATTACCTCTTTGGTATCTTAGATTTACGGTGTCTGATTACCTCTTTGGTATCTTAGATTTACGGTATCTAATTACCTCTTTGGTATCTTCAATCTTTTTTTGAACGACATCACTACACGTACGAGTGTTGTGCATACACCTCATTACTCGTATAAATTGTTCATCAGTTTCATTACATCTAATGATAGATACAGGCGGAATGTTGTCGGTTATCATACTGAAGTCATATTGTGCATAACTGATTGCTAAATATAAGTTTAACCTTCTGGAAACGTACATTAATGTTAAACGGCTAATAATTATTTCTCTTTGGTTCGTTGTCGTCCATGCGTAATCATTGATGATGATCGGTATTAATCCAGATTTTTTTCAAACATCAAAAGAATCTTAAAAATCAGTTTTTCTTATTAACATTGTAAACAATCCATTTCGTCTCTAATGTCTCGTTTTAAAGATTTTAAGTTAAAATTCTCTTAAAATTTATACAATAAACAGATAACTATATAACATGAAAATAGCATTCTTTAAGTTCATATAAAATCAACAAGGGAGACGTAACGTTATAGCAAGAAAACCCATAAATACTAATAAGAAACGTGAAATTGAGTTTTCTCACGCAAATATCTTCGTTCAACCTTATCACAACGTATATCGTATATATATCACTCTGTGCAGCATCAACGACCGATAGATGTGTCCGGGACGCTGTACACATACTACACACATTGTTATAGCTCGTTATTGACTTACAGGATAATCAATTAACGCTAATAAATCTACTGTTTGCACGTGTATGCAAGAATGTACAGGATCGATGTGTATTATTATAAGTTCGTAATTGATAATTAGCGATTCCGTAAGATTTTTTTGTATATTGATGCACGTGAGTGGAGGGTTTTCATTGAGAATTCTATGGTGATTTAAGCAATGATTTTTTTCTTGTGAGTTCCTTCCTTCCGGATTGATTTTCATTTGTATTGGGGACAATGTGTAGTTTGTGATATATAGTTTATAGTGTGATTTAAATATGGATAAGAAATCTAAGCTGGATTCACCGGACGATAACGGAGACCAGGTAAGGGATGTAAAATTAAGAGACTGTGGGCCTGTTACCCTATCGGATAAGGGACCGACAATTAAACCTTTTGAGGTTGCTCTGTTTTCTCCAAGCCAGATTATTTTCCACTGGAAACAAGAATTATATTTTTTCATGGACATGAACAATCAGTACTTAATCTTGAAACTATACGCATATTTTTTGTTAAATAGAAGATTATTTATTTATTTGTTGCATCTTTCAGGTCAAAATATTTATTTATTTTTAAGAAATGTTAAATGATCACTCCTTAATAGTCGTCTTTTGTTAGCTTAAGCAAATCTACATTTAAGATATTTTAAATCTTTTCATTTATTACCCGTTTATTTTTATGTTGGTAAAATCCATTATTAATGCAATACCAATGATTTTAATAATTATGTAAATCAACATCTCAAAAAAAACTTTTTTTCTAACCTGTGTTCAAGTATTACAGCCAGGTAAGTAAACCTCCATTTAGTTTTCACTTAAAGTACTAATGCATCTTGTTTTTGAATAGATAATACCCCACCCCCTGCGTTATAACATACCCAGAATGTGAAAGTTAGGCTCATCTCCACGCAAGCTGCTTCGTCTTGTTGTTGAACTCTATTCATCATTGTGCTTCATCTCTCTTTTTTTTCCTTTTTTTTTTTTAATATCGAAGATGGTTTGTAAAACAATCATGAATTGCATTCCGCCTGTCGAATATTTTTTTGAATAATTTTCGTATATCATGTCTAACTTTCTCATTATTATTGTGCAGCCATTTTGTAGCACTAAAATAATTATTAACTAAATAATTTAATATTCATGCAACTTAAAGCAATAAGCAAAGGTATTAGAAAAAAGTAGCACGGCTGTGATAAAATGTTAGATTTCTCGTTCAATTTAGCTCTAGCTCGTCGGGTCCACATAATTATTACCATCTGAACAGGTTCACCAAGAGTCCACATGACATAATCATTGCTATCTCTAAACGTGACATAATCATTGATATCTCTAAACATACATAACATAATCATTGCTATCTCTAAATGTGACATAAGCATTGCTATTTCTAAACCTGACATAATCATTGCTATCTCTAAACCTGACATAATCATTGCTATCTCTAAATCTGACATAATCATTGTTATCTCTAAACCTGACATAATCATTGCTATCTCTAAACCTGACATAATCATTGCTATCTCTAAGCATAACATAATCATTGCTATCTTTAAACATGACATACTCATTCCTATCTCTCAATGTGACATACTCATTCCTATCTCTAAATGTGACATAATCATTGCTATCTTTAAACATGACATACACATTGCTATCTCTCAACATGACATACTCATTCCTATCTCTAAATGTGACATAATCATTGCTATCTCTAAACCTGACATAAACATTGCTATCTCTAAACGTGACATAATCATTGCTATCTCTAAACATGACATAATCATTGCTATCTCTAAGCATGACATAATCATTACTGTCTCTAAACATGACATACTCATTGCCATCTCTGAATATGAACACCAAAACCCATGTGCAATTAATGTAGAAAATAACTTTTTATGTGTTTTTGGTTTTGCTTGAATTTGTACTGTTAAAACCCGGATAATTATCCTGTATATTGCATAGGTAACAAAAGCAAACAAACATGAATGTAAGAGGAATCACAGATACTTTTTCTCCTTGGTCTTAAAAGCGTTTTCCATTTGATGCAAATAATGATGCTTAATTGTGTTTGTCATGTACTAGTAATGCAAACAGTTATTATTCAAATAAAATACGCCAGTAAAAGGAATAGTAATTATTCAAATTCAATATGATTAACTGTGTATAAAATATTAATTGAGAGAATAGTCAATTTGTCCGTTATATTGAACCCGATATTGTCCAGCAAAATCCATAATGTCTTTGTTTTGTCTATAGTAGCTACATCGTGGAGGCTGTCTGGTCTTTCCATGTAGGCATTGTTACACACCTATGTTATTATTAAAGCAATTTTATAATACAAATATCAACTGTTAATCATCTCTTGACATACATTATTCTAGTTACAAACTGTTAAATGTGTGTCCTCTCGCAGATGGTGGTTGTTTCAAATTGTAGGAGTTGATGATTCTCCTTTTTTGTGAAAATGGGGAGGGGAGCAAAAGTTGTCGTTCTGGAGTAGCTCTTGACAAATACATTACAAGTAGCCTCATCAATGTAATAAGGTGACCATTTTAACTAATATGATAATAGGTGTTACCTAACTTGGGACGAAGTCCAATTTTTTTTTTTTAAACAATAATATGAGACAGGTGCTACCTGTAGTGCCAGCGAAGCACAATCCACATTATCTAATATTTAAATCATGTAAATCCTTGGGATGATTGAAATAGAAATTTTACTTACTTTTGTGTACTTTTTGGAGTGTATTGTAGTACAATGTAAGATTGAAATAGGCACGGCCATGAATGTTTGCGAATCTGAAAATTATCTGCCAATTTCACGCTCATTTGGTGCATCAAAATAGTGTCGAAATTTATTGGGCCGAGATATATCGGGGACGACTTGTTTAGAGCCGAGATATATCGGGGACGACTTTTAGCATTAATAACCGGAAGTAGTTCCAGATTACTGCACATCCGATTTTCTGCAGATTTAACCATGTATTGGTTTCCGGTGTATCATTTCCGGTGCATGAAATTTAAGCCATTAGAGGTATGGATCTGGAATCAAAATATTGCTATTTCTGCCATAGTTGGGACTTCGTCCCATATTAAAACCTGTTTATATGAAGATTTTTAATTCAGTGTTTCACCTGAATGTGTCGGCTTTACACGCCACAATTTATCAGTTTGTTCAGTATACAGGTTGCGCTCTTAATGGTCACAAACTTGAAAACAATTCGCTTAATAAATGTACGACTCCCGTCTTTGGTTGATGAAGAATACTTCTTGAGGGTGGATCTCAACGGCCTTCCTAAACAGTAACTGAAATATTGTTGAAAGTGGCGTTAAGCACCATTAACCAACAAACCGTAAAATCTCAGAATTTCCGCGTTTAAGCACGGAACTTCAGCATCCCATATTACCTTGTCCTTCATAAGCACAATTTGCATGTTTAATGCTTTGAGCAAATTCTCGTAGAAATGGCAGCAATTTATATCAATTGTCAAATTAAATATCCATCAAAAAGATCACATGGAGCAAATAATCATGATAATTGAATTTACAAAACTTATAATACAATACAGAATTAATATAACGCTTCTCTTGCTTGTGAAATTGACCACTTCGTAATCTAATTAGTATTGAAATGGTCACAAGATCAGGTTAACTACCTATAAGTATGTTTATTTTACGATAATGTGCTTATTTGATAAGGCATCGAGCAAGACGGTTCATAGAAATGTCACAAGTTAGGGTTCGCAAATGTTCTTACACCTTTCCCTTTTCCATGACAAAATCGGCAATGACCTTCATAAAAAAAAATCATTTGATCTTTTTTTTTTTTTGGCAAATAATTGCATAAAATTCTTTTAAATATATTACCAATTATTATAATGTTATAAATATTCTTTTACAAATAATACCATTAAATAATCCCCCATACCATTCTATGTTAAATAAATTTTTGTTTGGGTTTTAATACAGGTTTCACCTGAAGTTTAATATAAGTGGCATTCGTATATAAGGGTAATAACAAAATTACCGAACTCCGAACAATCTTACAAAGGGAAAGTCAAAACTCATAAGTATATAAACAGACAAAATCAGTCAACAACTGGAAAACTGTGAAAACCGTATCTCATGGAAAGGGTACGTTCCTCCGAAAATCGACATGCATTTAATAGCATACAATAAAACAATCGTCATTTTTTGGCTCCACTCTACCACATTATACAGACTCCGATCCAACTAGGTTTTTCTCTTACACTTTTTACTCTTACACCTTAATGCTGAGTACTTAGTAGAGACCTATATATATATATCTTTATTTCTAAAGCTGACAGTGCATAACACATATACAGAGAAGTTACAAATAAATGAACAGATTTAAACTATATACAATATATACAAATACTGTAAATCGACAGATGGAATTAGCCGGGAGGACAAACTATCATATTTATATATCTAATAAATTTACATAGTTTTTGCAGGATTGGTTTCCGTTCACTAGTCATTAAATTTTTTTATTTTATTATATTGGGACGTTCAATTAGATGTTTTGGAAGTAGTGAAGTACGTTTTTCGCTTAAATTAGTACATTCAAATATGTAATGATATTCGTCTCCAATTTGATTCTTTTGACAAAGTTCGCAATAGCGATTTTCCCTCGGAATATTACTCCATCTTCCCTTTTCTATGGGCAATTTTTGATTTGTAGTTCTAAATTTACATAAAAGAAAGGAATTTTGTTCATCTAAAATATTAAAATATTCTTCAAATTTAAAATCAGTTTTGAAAATTCTATCATTAAATGTCAGTTTTTCAGTCCTTAGCTTAACTTGACCGAAGATAGAACCCACAATATATAGCACTTGAGAAGAGTGGGATAGCCATAGCACAGCGGGGATGATTTGTTTTGTCACGATACTATAGCTTATTCGTGTATATTATTGTAACTTTTAATGACGGAATGTTTGTTCTCTCTTTGATGAAGAATTTATATATGATTAAGATGCAAGCAGCAACATATGTATTATAAGTCGTGCCAAATATTTGTCTACACAAAACAGAAACGACATCTTATAACAAGAACAGCCTTGGCTCAACAGCTCTTCATCTTATCATCAACATTTGATTACATAATTTAATTCTTTGATGAAATTTTAGAATCCCCTCAAATTTGCGATACGAAATATTAAATGCATTACATTTGTATGATCAAAATATTGACAGAATCCTATTAAATTTGGCACGACTCACTTGGCGATGAGAAACTAAAATAATTATTATGATCAAAATATTGACGAAAACATAACATTTTTAAGCCTTCTACATATATCTGGGAATAAACACACTGGGGTGTGTGAGTGGGTGCTGTCTTACTGGGGTGTGTGAGTGGGTGCTGTCTTACTGTGGTGTGTGAGTGGGTGCTGTCTTACTGGGGTGTGAGTGGGTGCTGTCTTACTGGGGTGTGTGAGTGGGTGCTGTCTTACTGGGGTGTGTGAGTGGGTGCTGTCTTACTGGGGTGTGTGAGTGGGTGCTGTCTTACTGGGGTGTGTGAGTGGATGCTGTCTTACTGGGGTGTGTGAGTGGGTGCTGTCTTACTGGGGTGTGTGAGTGGGTGCTGTCTTACTGGGGTGTGTGAGTGGGTGTTGTCTTACTGGGGTGGATGCTGTCTTACTGGGGTGTGTGAGTGGATGCTGTCTTACTGGGGTGTGTGAGTGGATGCTGTCTTACTGGGGTGTGTGAGTGGATGCTGTCTTACTGGGGTGTGTGAGTGGGTGCTGTCTTAATGGGGTGTGTGAGTGGGTGCTGTCTTAATTCCAAATAACAAAGTTTTAGATATATCATGAAATATGAAATATCACGAAATATGAGATGGAATTTTTCAGTGTCTGAAAGATTATAGAAAGAGGGTAAAATATCTGAAATTTTCTGATAAAATTTATTTCTCAACTCTTGGAGTTTGGTACATTTTATAATGAAGTGCAATTCATCTCGTACTTCAAATTTACATAGGGCGCATAATCTGTTTTCTAATCTATTTTTCTGTGCCTGCCCTTTTCGATCATAAGGATACTATTACTTATTCTGAGTCTTACAAAATTTGAAATATCAGATCTGTCAATATCTAATTTCGAAAAGTTTTCCATCTCAAATTTCTTCTTCAGATCCTTGTATGTTCTTAATTTGTTTCCTTTTTTTTTTCAGTGATATTTTTTTAAATGGATTCCTCCCAAAATTTAATGAAATCATTTCTCAGTTTTTTATATATCATAAGTTAAACGATTTTTCCTAAATGAATTTTGATAACGTCTGTTTTTGTACTAGACGAACACAGCTTAGTGACCACACACTATTGGTTGCTAGTCTGATTCTGTTACACACCGAGCTTGATGTTTCTTACGTTAGCCCACAATAGTAACAGTATATATGTCCTTCCACTCCGATGCCGATCCAAGTCATCTCTGCCCTGAAATGTATGTGGTTATAGAAGAGGAAACAAAGACCAGCTTTGTAGTTTTATGCTTGACCCCGGCCTAGAATCACCGAGAGCCTATGATCTCACACACTCGATACGAGCACACTTTCCATTACACTTGACCCCGGCCTAGAATCACCGAGAGCCTATGATCTCACACACTCGATACGAGCACACTTTCCATTACACTTGACCCCGGCCTAGAATCACCCAGAGCATATGATCTCACACACTCGATACGAGCACACTTTTCATTACACTTGACCCCGGCCTAGAATCACCGAGAGCCTATGATCTCACACACTCGATACGAGCACACTTTCCATTACACTTGACCCCGGCCTAGAATCACCGAGAGCCTATGATCTCACACACTCGATACGAGCACACTTTCCATTACACTTGACCCCGGCCTAGAATCACCCAGAGCATATGATCTCACACACTCGATACGAGCACACTTTCCATTACACTTGACCCCGGCCTAGAATCACCGAGAGCCTATGATCTCACACACTCGATACGAGCACACTTTCCATTACACTTGATCCCGGCCTAGAATCACCGAGAGCCTATGATCTCACACACTCGATACGAGCACACTTTCCATTACACTTGACCTCGGCCTAGAATCATCGAGAGCCTATGATCTCACACACTCGATACGAGCACACTTTCCATTACACTTGACCCCGGCCTAGAATCACCGAGAGCCTATGATCTCACACACTCGATACGAGCACACTTTCCATTACACTTGACCCCGGCCTAGAATCATCGAGAGCCTATGATCTCACACATTCGATAAGAGCACACTTTTCATTACACTTGACCCCGGCCTAGAATCATCGAGAGCCTATGATCTCACACACTCGATACGAGCACACTTTTCATTACACTTGACTCCGGCCTAGAATCACCGAGAGCCTATGATCTCACACACTTGATACGAGCACACTTTCCATTACACTTGACCCCGGCCTAGAATCACCGAGAGCCTATGATCTCACACACTTGATACGAGCACACTTTCCATTACACTTGACCCCGGCCTAGAATCATCGAGAGCCTATGATCTCACACATTCGATAAGAGCACACTTTTCATTACACTTGACCCCGGCCTAGAATCATCGAGAGCCTATGATCTCACACACTCGATACGAGCACACTTTCCATTACACTTGACCCCGGCCTAGAATCACCGAGAGCCTATGATCTCACACACTTGATACGAGCACACTTTCCATTACACTTGACCCCGGCCTAGAATCACCGAGAGCCTATGATCTCACACACTTGATACGAGCACACTTTCCATTACACTTAACCCCGGCCTAGTATCATCGAGAGCTTATGATCTCACACACTCGATACGAGCACACTTTTCATTACACTTGACCCCGGCCTAGAATCACCGAGATCCTATGATCTCACACACTCGATACGAGCACACTTTCCATTACACTTGACCCCGGCCTAGAATCACCGAGAGCCTATGATCTCACACACTCGATACGAGCACACTTTCCATTACACTTGACCCCGGCCTAGAATCATCGAGAGCCTATGATCTCACACATTCGATAAGAGCACACTTTTCATTACACTTGACCCCGGCCTAGAATCATCGAGAGCCTATGATCTCACACACTCGATACGAGCACACTTTCCATTACACTTGACCCCGGCCTAGAATCACCGAGAGCCTATGATCTCACACACTTGATACGAGCACACTTTCCATTACACTTGACCCCGGCCTAGAATCACCGAGAGCCTATGATCTCACACACTTGATACGAGCACACTTTCCATTACACTTAACCCCGGCCTAGAATCATCGAGAGCTTATGATCTCACACACTCGATACGAGCACACTTTTCATTACACTTGACCCCGGCCTAGAATCACCGAGAGCCTATGATCTCACACACTCGATACGAGCACACTTTCCATTACACTTAACCCCGGCCTAGAATCATCGAGAGCTTATGATCTCACACACTCGATACGAGCACATTATTCATTACACTTGACCCCGGCCTAGAATCACCGAGAGCCTATGATCTCACACACTTGATACGAGCACACTTTCCATTACACTTGACCCCGGCCTAGAATCACCGAGAGCCTATGATCTCACACACTCGATACGAGCACACTTTTCATTACACTTGACCCCGGCCTAGAATCACCGAGAGCATATGATCTCACACACTTGATACGAGCACACTTTCCATTACACTTAACCCCGGCCTAGAATCATCGAGAGCCTATGATCTCACACACTCGATACGAGCACACTTTTCATTACACTTGACCCCGGCCTAGAATCACCGAGAGCCTATGATCTCACACACTCGATACGAGCACACTTTTCATTACACTTGACCCCGGCCTAGAATCACCGAGAGCCTATGATCTCACACACTCGATACGAGCACACTTTCCATTACACTTAACCCTGGCCTAGAATCATCGAGAGCTTATGATCTCACACACTCGATACGAGCACACTTTTCATTACACTTGACCCCGGCCTAGAATCACCGAGAGCCTATGATCTCACACACTCGATACGAGCACACTTTCCATTACACTTAACCCCGGCCTAGAATCATCGAGAGCCTATGATCTCACACACTCGATACGAGCACACTTTCCATTACACTTGACCCCGGCCTAGAATCACCGAGAACCTATGATCTCACACACTCGATACGAGCACACTTTCCATTACACTTGACCCCGGCCTAGAATCACCGAGAGCCTATGATCTCACACACTCGATACGAGCACACTTTCCATTACACTTGACCTCGGCCTAGAATCACCGAGAGCCTATGATCTCACACACTCGATACGAGCACACTTTCCATTACACTTGACCCCTGCCTAGAATCACCGAGAGCCTATGATCTCACACACTCGATACGAGCACACTTTCCATTACACTTGACCCCGGCCTAGAATCACCGAGAGCCTATGATCTCACACACTCGATACGAGCACACTTTCCATTACACTTGATCCCGGCCTAGAATCACCGAGAGCCTATGATCACACACACTCGATACGAGCACACTTTTCATTACACTTGACCCCGGCCTAGAATCACCGAGAGCCTATGATCTCACACACTCGATACGAGCACACTTTCCATTACACCACCGATGCGAATATAACACGAATATGACACTAATTTATCGTATTGTTTTAGCTGTATCATGATAATATATTGTAATCAAGCATTCCATAGAAAAAACAATCTGTCATACACGCTCTATACCTCCATTAACGTTAATGAACACTCATATTCACATATGATTTTAATCACACTGTATATAAAACCAGATTGTTATTCTTAGTAGGGTTCGTGATGTTTAATCTTTAGTGTTCTGTGTAGTATTTTGTAGATCATTGTTTGTTCTTTTTTCTTTTGGCAATTGTAGTGTCTGTCCTAATATTTACATCATCTCATTACCCCTTTGGCATCTTTAAACTTCATATTTTTCATCTTTGTCCTTTTTTCTTTTGGTCATTGTCTTGCCTGAAATACTATTTACATCATCTCATTACCCCTTTGGTATCTTTAAACTTCATATTTTTCATCTTTGTCCTTTTTTCTTTTGGTCATTGTCTTGCCTGAAATACTATTTACATCATCTCATTACCCCTTTGGTATCTTCAAACTTCATATTTTTCATCTTTGTCCTTTTTTCTTTTGGTCATTGTCTTGCCTGAAATACTATTTACATCATCTCATTACCCCTTTGGTATCTTCAAACTTCATATTTTTCATCTTTGTCCTTTTTTCTTTTGGTCATTGTCTTGCCTGAAATACTATTTACATCATCTCATTACCCCTTTGGTATCTTCAAACTTCATATTTTTCATCTTTGTCCTTTTTTCTTTTGGTCATTGTCTTGCCTGAAATACTATTTACATCATCTCATTACCCCTTTGGTATCTTCAAACTTCATATTTTTCATCTTTGTCCTTTTTTCTTTTGGTCATTGTCTTGTCTGAAATACTATTTACATCATCTCATTACCCCTTTGGCATCTTTAAACTTCATATTTTTCATCTTTGTCCTTTTTTCTTTTGGTCATTGTCTTGCCTGAAATACTATTTACATCATCTCATTACCCCTTTGGCATCTTTAAACTTCATATTTTTCATCTTTGTCCTTTTTTCTTTTGGTCATTGTCTTGCCTGAAATACTATTTACATCATCTCATTACCCCTTTGGTATCTTTAAACTTCATATTTTTCATCTTTGTCCTTTTTTCTTTTGGTCATTGTCTTGCCTGAAATACTATTTACATCATCTCATTACCCCTTTGGCATCTTTAAACTTCATATTTTTCATCTTTGTCCTTTTTTCTTTTGGTCATTGTCTTGCCTGAAATACTATTTACATCATCTCATTACCCCTTTGGTATCTTTAAACTTCATATTTTTCATCTTTGTCCTTTTTTCTTTTGGTCATTGTCTTGCCTGAAATATTATTTACATCATCTCATTACCCCTTTGGCATCTTTAAACTTCATATTTTTCATCTTTGTCCTTTTTTCTTTTGGTCATTGTCTTGCCTGAAATACTATTTACATCATCTCATTACCCCTTTGGCATCTTTAAACTTCATATTTTTCATCTTTGTCCTTTTTTCTTTTGGTCATTGTCTTGCCTGAAATACTATTTACATCATCTCATTACCCCTTTGGTATCTTTAAACTTCATATTTTTCATCTTTGTCCTTTTTTCTTTTGGTCATTGTCTTGCCTGAAATACTATTTACATCATCTCATTACCCCTTTGGCATCTTTAAACTTCATATTTTTCATCTTTGTCCTTTTTTCTTTTGGTCATTGTCTTGCCTGAAATACTATTTACATCATCTCATTACCCCTTTGGTATCTTTAAACTTCATATTTTTCATCTTTGTCCTTTTTTCTTTTGGTCATTGTCTTGCCTGAAATACTATTTACATCATCTCATTACCCCTTTGGTATCTTCAAACTTCATATTTTTCATCTTTGTCCTTTTTTCTTTTGGTCATTGTCTTGCCTGAAATACTATTTACATCATCTCATTACCCCTTTGGTATCTTCAAACTTCATATTTTTCATCTTTGTCCTTTTTTCTTTTGGTCATTGTCTTGCCTGAAATACTATTTACATCTTCTCATTGCCCCTTTGGTATCTTCAAGCTTCATATTTTTCATCTTTGTCCTTTTTTCTTTTGGTCATTGTCTTGCCTGAAATACTATTTACATCATCTCATTACCCCTTTGGTATCTTCAAACTTCATATTTTTCATCTTTGTCCTTTTTTCTTTTGGTCATTGTCTTGCCTGAAATATTATTTACATCATCTCATTACCCCTTTGGCATCTTTAAACTTCATATTTTTCATCTTTGTCCTTTTTTCTTTTGGTCATTGTCTTGCCTGAAATACTATTTACATCATCTCATTACCCCTTTGGTATCTTCAAACTTCATATTTTTCATCTTTGTCCTTTTTTCTTTTGGTCATTGTCTTGCCTGAAATACTATTTACATCTTCTCATTGCCCCTTTGGTATCTTCAAGCTTCATATTTTTCATCTTTGTCCTTTTTTCTTTTGGTCATTGTCTTGCCTGAAATACTATTTACATCATCTCATTACCCCTTTGGTATCTTCAAACTTCATATTTTTCATCTTTGTCCTTTTTTCTTTTGGTCATTGTCTTGCCTGAAATACTATTTACATCTTCTCATTGCCCCTTTGGTATCTTCAAGCTTCATATTTTTCATCTTTGTCCTTTTTTCTTTTGGTCATTGTCTTGCCTGAAATACTATTTACATCATCTCATTACCCCTTTGGTATCTTCAAACTTCATATTTTTCATCTTTGTCCTTTTTTCTTTTGGTCATTGTCTTGCCTGAAATATTATTTACATCATCTCATTACCCCTTTGGCATCTTTAAACTTCATATTTTTCATCTTTGTCCTTTTTTCTTTTGGTCATTGTCTTGCCTGAAATACTATTTACATCATCTCATTACCCCTTTGGTATCTTCAAACTTCATATTTTTCATCTTTGTCCTTTTTTCTTTTGGTCATTGTCTTGCCTGAAATACTATTTACATCATCTCATTACCCCTTTGGTATCTTCAAACTTCATATTTTTCATCTTTGTCCTTTTTTCTTTTGGTCATTGTCTTGCCTGAAATACTATTTACATCATCTCATTACCCCTTTGGTATCTTCAAACTTCATATTTTTCATCTTTGTCCTTTTTTCTTTTGGTCATTGTCTTGCCTGAAATACTATTTACATCTTCTCATTGCCCCTTTGGTATCTTCAAGCTTCATATTTTTCATCTTTGTCCTTTTTTCTTTTGGTCATTGTCTTGCCTGAAATACTATTTACATCATCTCATTACCCCTTTGGTATCTTCAAACTTCATATTTTTCATCTTTGTCCTTTTTTCTTTTGGTCATTGTCTTGCCTGAAATACTATTTACATCATCTCATTACCCCTTTGGTATCTTCAAACTTCATATTTTTCATCTTTGTCCTTTTTTCTTTTGGTCATTGTCTTGCCTGAAATATTATTTACATCATCTCATTACCCCTTTGGCATCTTTAAACTTCATATTTTTCATCTTTGTCCTTTTTTCTTTTGGTCATTGTCTTGCCTGAAATACTATTTACATCATCTCATTACCCCTTTGGTATCTTCAAACTTCATATTTTTCATCTTTGTCCTTTTTTCTTTTGGTCATTGTCTTGCCTGAAATACTATTTACATCATCTCATTACCCCTTTGGTATCTTCAAACATCATATTTTTCATCTTTGTCCTTTTTTCTTTTGGTCATTGTCTTGCCTGAAATACTATTTACATCTTCTCATTGCCCCTTTGGTATCTTCAAGCTTCATATTTTTCATCTTTGTCCTTTTTTCTTTTGGTCATTGTCTTGCCTGAAATACTATTTACATCATCTCATTACCCCTTTGGTATCTTCAAACTTCATATTTTTCATCTTTGTCCTTTTTTCTTTTGGTCATTGTCTTGCCTGAAATATTATTTACATCATCTCATTACCCCTTTGGCATCTTTAAACTTCATATTTTTCATCTTTGTCCTTTTTTCTTTTGGTCATTGTCTTGCCTGAAATACTATTTACATCATCTCATTACCCCTTTGGTATCTTCAAACTTCATATTTTTCATCTTTGTCCTTTTTTCTTTTGGTCATTGTCTTGCCTGAAATACTATTTACATCATCTCATTACCCCTTTGGTATCTTCAAACTTCATATTTTTCATCTTTGTCCTTTTTTCTTTTGGTCATTGTCTTGCCTGAAATACTATTTACATCATCTCATTACCCCTTTGGTATCTTCAAACTTCATATTTTTCATCTTTGTCCTTTTTTCTTTTGGTCATTGTCTTGCCTGAAATACTATTTACATCTTCTCATTGCCCCTTTGGTATCTTCAAGCTTCATATTTTTCATCTTTGTCCTTTTTTCTTTTGGTCATTGTCTTGCCTGAAATACTATTTACATCATCTCATTACCCCTTTGGTATCTTCAAACTTCATATTTTTCATCTTTGTCCTTTTTTCTTTTGGTCATTGTCTTGCCTGAAATATTATTTACATCATCTCATTACCCCTTTGGCATCTTTAAACTTCATATTTTTCATCTTTGTCCTTTTTTCTTTTGGTCATTGTCTTGCCTGAAATACTATTTACATCATCTCATTACCCCTTTGGTATCTTCAAACTTCATATTTTTCATCTTTGTCCTTTTTTCTTTTGGTCATTGTCTTGCCTGAAATACTATTTACATCATCTCATTACCCCTTTGGTATCTTCAAACTTCATATTTTTCATCTTTGTCCTTTTTTCTTTTGGTCATTGTCTTGCCTGAAATACTATTTACATCATCTCATTACCCCTTTGGTATCTTCAAACTTCATATTTTTCATCTTTGTCCTTTTTTCTTTTGGTCATTGTCTTGCCTGAAATACTATTTACATCATCTCATTATCCCTTTGGTATCTTCAAACTTCATATTTTTCATCTTTGTCCTTTTTTCTTTTGGTCATTGTCTTGCCTGAAATACTATTTACATCATCTCATTACCCCTTTGGTATCTTCAAACTTCATATTTTTCATCTTTGTCCTTTTTTCTTTTGGTCATTGTCTTGCCTGAAATACTATTTACATCTTCTCATTACCAATTTGGTATCTTTAAACGTTTCTTATTATGTTTATTTAAAATTTAGTTTTTATAATGATTAGTTCTTCTTCCCTTGGTTGTCAAATATTTAACAAGAAAATCGATTTAAAATGTTGAACCCAATAGTGTTGTGTGTGTTGTTAGTTTATATTGAGCTCAAATAAGTAACTCTATTTTCCCTTTGGTCTCAGCTCGAAGCATTTTCCAAATCGTCGTGAGGATAAACGACTCATTAGAGGACAGTCATCTACCTGGTCAATCTCCTTGACACAGAGGCTACATTACTACCTCTAGAGTACAGAGTACATGATATCACATGTGGCAATATTATAAAGATTTAGGGTGACGTATGAATTGGGATCTGAAATTATGTAACAAAATAAGAATGACATCATGTCTATTTTAATATATTTCAATAGAAGTGCCTTTATTCCCTAGACAATGATAGTTTTGGATGTGGGCCCTATTGTTGATCAGTTGACGAAATAGTTGCTTTGACTACGGATGGTTGATAATTGGTAACGTTGCTATGGCTACGAGAATGCTGCTATTTGCAGGCCTTACGGTCATAAAAATTTCGAGTATGATTTTCGTAGTCGTACTCCAAAATTGTCCAATGAGAACAAAGTATTTATTTGACATAGTGTTCCGATTGGCTGTTTTATTTTCGAATGCAAAATGTACAAGTACAAACTCATTCTTAAATGCCATATGACCATAAGGATTGTTCTTCACTAATTCTGGGGCTGTATCAAGTTCTTAGATGGGGTTTATGTGGACGTATGTGGACAGACACATCAATCATGACTTGTGAAGATGTATCAGATTGAGAATAAGATAAAGATTCGATGGCGTGAACTCGAAGAGCTAACAAATCAAGGTTTGTGTATCCACTTTTGTGGACGCTTGTAGACACAGAAATCGTGGCTTGTGAAAATGTATCAGATTGGAAATAAGATAAAGATTTAAGGGCGTGAACGCGAATAGATTATTAATGTAACAAATACAAATAATACGAATGCAAATATTTTTATTTCCAATTAAGGAGCCCTTTCGGGGAGAACAATTAACAAAGAATTTAATACAATGATTATGGATTGATTACATTGATTGGAAGATGACAACATTTTATGAAACAAACAAATCAAAATTTAATCATACCATTGTAATAAGTATGGATTAATATTATGCTGTTGTCTCTTATAAAATTTGAATACGAAAATTCACAAACTATTAGATCTAATTGAAAGTATATCTGTTCGTAAGATGATGTACTGCATTGCAAATGGTATGGAGTTAGATCGTGTTCGAAACTTTGTGCCATTTCCATCAATGTTTAAGGATAATTATTCAGCGTACATGAAATGGGAATCGTGTTGTTCAATCTACATGTACATAGTTTTTCCATGATTTTTTATTTTTAGAATTTATTTTTAGTTGAAATATATAGGAAAATCAAAGTCAATTTTTATTTGTTGTGTTTAAATTATGTATAAGTACAAATCACTCATAACAACATAATTAGTAAATAAACAATCAAAATATTGACAATTCCGAATGTTTTGGTGTAACATTTGTTAAAATCTATCAATAAATGATTTCATAATAATTTTTTGAAAAAATATGGTTTTGGTTGATTATATAGGGATTTTTTACATTTCCGAATACTTTTGACAGATGACTGTGTGTATAGTTATTTGTGTAGTATTTTGTCAACCATTGTTGGTCCTTTTGGCCATTCTGTTGTGTTGCCTTTGATTTTGTGGCTTCTGATTACCCCTTCTGGTATTTTCAAACCTTTCTTATTAGGTTTATTGGAATTTGATTTTTTCTAAGTAAAATATTCCAAGTGTCCGTGATACTAATATATTTTAAATTATTAGTCTTAAAATTGATAACAAATTAAATGATGCCCGGATGTCAATTTTTTTTAATTTTTTGGTGATTATATGTTTAAAACAGAAATGATAATTACAGATTTTATGATGATTAAATCTAAAGATATTTCAATTTGACAAATTGGCGTGTTTGATTCACCAATGTCTCATTTTATATTGCAATATTAGTGATTGATCTCAGGATATTGGTTCCATACATGCAGTGTTTTCATGTCTTAATTTCTCAGTATATTGGTTCAATGCATGCACTGTTTCAATGTCTTAATTGGTCTCCAAATCATTTCTCTAGACATGCTGTCGACCTGTTTGCACTCAACGCAACTTATTTGCACTCAAGATAATTAGTTATTATTTGTAATAAATACGATGACGTAAATGGAGAAATTATATATATATTTATATGTATTTTTTTGTCTTTTGGAAAAAAACTATATACTACATGATCATTAGTCCCCTTCTCAACAAATGTAGATGGATAATAAGCAAAATGAATATGAACGGATTAAATTCAATGTCTTCATTAGTCAGATTTCTTTTGGAAATATAAACATGATGTATTACAAGTCCTATCTTTGTTGTGGTAACATGGGGTGGGTTATTTATCTTTGTTGTGGTAACATGGGGTGGGTTATTTATCTTTGTTGTGGTAACATGGGGTGGGTAATTTATCTTTGTTGTGGTAACATGGGGTGGGTTATTTATCTTTGTTGTGGTAACATGGGGTGGGTTATTTATCTTTGTTGTGGTAACATGGGGTGGGTTATTTATCTTTGTTGTGGTAACATGGGGTGGGTTATTTATCTTTGTTGTGGTAACATGGGGTGGGTTATTTATCTTTGTTGTGGTAACATGGGGTGGGTTATTTATCTTTGTTGTGGTAACATGGGGTGGGTTATTTATCTTTGTTGTGGTAACATGGGGTGGGTTATTTATCCTTGTTGTGGTAACATGGGGTGGGTTATTTTTCATTGTGGTGGAAACCGGAATTTCCAGAGGAAACCACCGAACTGCAGCAAGCAACTCATAAATTATTGCCAGCCTCCTCGGCGTATTAAACTGGATATGATATTTTCGGAATGCCTCTGGTTTTGACTTTGACTGTTTCGCAGATTGTCAATTTTGTACGAAATGTATAATGGTATAATTACAGGGGACAAATTATTATTTACTATAGGGACAATAATTTTGAGTGTCATCACTTCGAAAGTTTTACCGTCGCCACCATGACTTGGCTAACCATTATGGAATATCTGTGTCACCTATGTTGCCAGTGTCTCTGGATTGTCCATTCTTGATTTCCCCTTCGGTTTTCTCTAACGTTTATTTATTTTATCTGTCTTCGTCCTGTGTTTTGTGTGCCCTATGTTGCCAGTGTCTCTGGATTGTTCATTCTTGATTGACCCTTCGGTTTTCTCTAACGTTTATTTGCTTTGTTTGTCTTCGTCCTGTGTTTTGTGTGCCCTAAGTTGCCAGTGTCTCTGGATTGTTCATTCTTGATTGCCCCTTCGGTTTTCTCTAACGTTTATTTATTTTATCTGTCTTCGTCCTGTGTTTTGTGTGCCCTATGTTGCCAGTGTCTCTTGATTGTCCATTCGTCATTATCCCTTCGGTTTTCTCTAGAGTCTATTTAATATACAATGAACACAATCCAATAAATTCAACATTGTATTGCCATTAATCCAAAAGAATTGTGATAAACAAATAAACAAACAGAGTTATAGATCTTTATCGTATATATAATATATCATATTTTTGGTTCCCTGTCCTCAGTTCTAATAAAAGACAGAGCCATTTAACACTGTAGACAGAACACGTACACAACTGAATGTAAACAGGTATAAATACTATAATAAAACAATCCCAGATATGTTTATGTTTTGTCACATGTTGAAAATATTATATTAATTGAATATAAATAATTCAGCGTTTTATCATCGTTTTGTTTTATCTGTACTTCAGTTGCATTGTACATAGAATAGTACAAGCCATTTATTACATAACATAGGGCACTTAAGTAGAAAATATCTGCATTAATTGTGTGTTGTGTTATTAGTTACATAAAGTAAAAAGTACTAATATTATTTGTGTGATGCGTCCCTAGATACTTACAGCATGAGGGGGAACTATTTGTTTCTGTTATATTAAAATAACAAGTAGTAATATTATTTGTGTGATGCGTCCCTAGATACTTACAGCATGAGGGAGAACTATTTGTTTCTGTTATATTAAAGAAACAAGTAGTAATATGATTTGTGTGATGCGTCTCCTAAATACTTACAGCATGAAGAACAAATATTTGTATCTGTAAACATGACGTTAATGCACTATTGTATTGACAGTCTACATTTTTGACCAAAATACCTGTCAAGAGTGGGAGGTTGTCATCTCATTAACCGGTTTAATCCCGTTACATGTGTGTGCCTGTTCCAAGCCAGGCATGGCATCGGATTTCCAAAGTAATATGTCGTGATCTTTTTTATGATTAATACGTTGAAGTCAGAGGTGATTGTTCGTTTTGCATATTTGGGTGGAATTATTGACCATCACTATTTAAAACTTTCTTTACATAATAATTGAGCACTGTAGGTGCATATGCATTTCTTTGTCTTCTACCTGTTAGATTTTACCGTTGAATTAATTTATACCCGATCTTAAGATTCTGTCTTTACATAGTGTATACACTATGAACTAGTATTGTTTAAGGGAACAACCATTTGTCTTTTAGGGGATAGAGCTATGTATGTTTTTTTTCTTAAAAAGAATTGTAGACCAATTTTATTTAGAAAAAAATACATTGACAAACAAGATGGAAAAATGTTTCGTGAAAAATTGAAGAAAAAATGCTAATTTATCTTTTCCAAAAAAGAAATTATCTGATTTTTGTTTCGTGTGTAAACATTGTCAGGCTCTGAGTTAAGATAGATGATCGGTCTCTAAATGATTGTTTAAAGCCATATTTCAAAGAGAATATTAAAAAGATATCCTTTAGATACAATACCAATACCAATCATACAAAAGAGAAAGAGACACGCATGAACAAACACAAATTCCTAATAACAATCCAGAGTGATCCGAAAGACCTAATATTTCCTGTTCCGGTACGTTTATACAACACCATACTATAATAATACTATTTTATTGTTAATTATGATTCCAATAAAGAGCGAGCTGAAAATAAATGAAAATTACAATATGTACTATTGATTAATCATGCCTGCTGTCGAGAAGATTAAAAATGAAATCGAGGTCGATATTAAATGGTAACATACAGGATGAATGAAGGAGTAAGTTGATAAAATTGACCAAATAACTCGTCCCGCGAATGGTCGCCATTTTCTCTAAAAAAAATCATGGTGGTGGAATTTGATTGGTAAAGAACTTTAAAAAAAAAAGACTGTTTATGCACATTACATCGTCACTTGTTTCATGTTGAAAATGTGTGGTTCACACTCTGGCTTTATTATAAGTTCTAAGCATTGTGGTTTTTGGCATTCTTTTGCACAGAGTTATCGCTCCTGGCATTTCCTTATATCTTCCTTAAAGGGCGATAACTCTGTAGTCGATATTGGGTTATTGACACTTAAAATGTCCTGCAATTCCATTTTTGACGATACACCTCGATTTAGTTCAAGCATAACGAATTTTACTATCCTGTTTGATTTCTTGGTTTTCGTTTTTGGTTTGCTTGCTTGTTTGCTCTCAAAGACTTTTAAATCATTTGATTGTCCAATCTTTTGACTGAGCGTACGTGATGAAAGTTAATCCAGAAACGGTTACTGCGCATGCCCTTAATCAGATATGCATATTTGAAATGCCTCGTTTTAATTCAGTTCAATAAATCCAAAATGTATAATCCCCGGAAACAATTTATTAATGTCTCGTTTTCTGTAACCGTAATTTACGAAATCGATGCTAATCGCCTTTTAGCATTATTAATTCTCTTTTGACGAAAAATAATTCAAATATTTGTTCAAGTTTTTGTTCTGTGAAGCAGTCATTTTTATGATTAGTGTAAATGACGACCACTGAGATTTTAATTTCATATTCTGTTATTGAAATCCACATTATAACCATATATAGCTTGTAATATACTGACGGACAAAAGAAAAGATACATTTTTTTTTCTCGAAATATCAAATTTAATAATTTGGATTTCTTCGTGATATTTTAAGAAAAGTTTGAAGATACCAAAGAGGTAGTAGATCGTAAATCGAAGATTAGAAGGATGGACAATGCAACGACTAAAGAAAAGGAACAAACAATGATCTACATAACACTACACAGAAAACTAGAAAATAACATGAACCCCACTAAAACCTCGGGGTGAACTCAGGTCCACTGGAATGATATCCTGTTTCTGCTCCACTAGTGACACCCGTTATGTCACTGATAAACAACACGAACATCATCTGATACTTTAAATTGACATTAAGCAAGTGTTAATCAATAATCAACGAATATTGTACGTTCACAAATACGCCATTTGTAACGTTGTTTGTTTTAAATCTTTGTTTTGACAATTTTACCATATGCAAATTTTCTCATTCACAATATTTAATTACCTGTGATGTCAGTAGAAAATTTACACTCTGGATAACAAAACTGTATCAAATTCAACAGAATGCCACGTCTTTTCTGATACAAGATTTGAGAGAACATGTCTTATGCATGCTCCAGAGAGGAATGTGTGTCACAGTGGTCGCAAGGATTATTGGTTGTAGACATTTGACGTTGTGCAGCATCCAATGTCGGTTCAGCTGAGTGGTTCCATTAACGATTAACCTCGTTTCTGTCCACTAGAAAGTCACATCTATTATTTGACAGTATAAACTTAATATTGATGTATAAATGTGTTCACCCCTAACACACATTTACATGACCGCTCACTTTCATGGCTTAGAACAGGCACTTCATCAAAAAGTGGCGGGGTTAAACTAGAGAAAATTAGAGAAATTATGAGATCAAGGAAGTGTTTTCCACAGGTCAGTAAACTGTCAAGCCTCACATATAAGATTGATAATGATGTGCTAAAGTGTGTGTAACATTGTTTTGGTACCTGAGTATATTGTCAACCATATTGTTGACACCTTATTCCGTATAAAGGTAATAATATAAAAATCACGTTGCTGTAGATTAACAGAACCAATGCTTGGCGACTCAAGCTGTTAAGTACGTCGTATTTTGTAATCATGGTTATTAAATATATAACTAAGGGAGATTCGATCACAATGAGTGAAACAGAGGTAAGACATTTTTTAAAAGGAAGCTGTCCTGCCCGGACACCATTTTTGAAAATAACTCATTTTTGTTCTTTATAGTAATTAACACAAGGATTTTCTATAAATGAAATGTTTGAAAATTGAAAACAAAACAACTACAAAATTCAGCAGTCTATCACTAATTCATAATACGTTACTTTAAACATATCTTATTGTCAAACAAATACAGACAATGGATTAGACACAAGTTATAAACTTACGAGGCCTTCTCCGTAATCATAATAAGTTTGGAATGATAGTTCAAAAAAATAACTCGTCAATCGTAGAAAATTGAAATTATTGCATGACCCCAATGTAAACAAATATATCAAGATCAGGATTTCGTCTTGTTAATGAAATAAATAAAATGTAAATCTCTCTTAGGAAAAAACCGTTATTCTCATTCCTAATTCAGAACTTTTTTTTAAAGCAACCATTAGTATTACGAAAACGAGGTTAATGGTGGAAATATTTGTTGTCTGTTTATTTAACATAAAATAGAACGAGCAAGACGTTTCGATTGTCAACGACAGTTTTCCAATATTCGCGAATATAGCGTAAATCTGAATCAACATATCTACCTTCGGACTGTTGTTTATGTGAGCTAACATTATACAAATCCAGCTTAGCTTGTTGGTCCTGTACAAAGCAGACATCATCATTATCGACATGTAACTTGTGTTCTCGCCATGATATGACTGAAATATTGTTGACAGTGGTGTTAAAACACCATTACCCCACCCCCTGATATAGCTGAAATATTGTTGAGAGTGGCGTTAAATACCATTACCCTACCCCCCTGATATAACTGAAATATTGTTGAGAGTGGTGTTAAACACCATAACCCCAACCCCTGATATAAGTTTACTTATACCTGTTCGGTGACAAGGTTTTCGTGCCTCTATTTGCAGTTGTATAATTTTATTGTTGTGACGATGACAGTTTTCCTATAACAGGCGTAACGATTTGCTTTAAATTTCTGTGTTTATACTGTTGAAGTGGAGCAATATCCGTAACAGGTCAATCCGTTGCGTCATGACGATAACAGTGTTCCTTTACCAGGCCTAACGTAACGATTTCCTTTATTTTTATTTTATTTTTTTATTATTGTTGTTTTGTTTATACAAGTTTCAAGTGTAGCCTATAACCGTGACATATTAAACCGTTGTGCATATTTGTAACATTTCCGTCTACACAGATGAAAGTTTCGCTTCAAAAAGACTATTGTATGCAATTCAAAAAGCATAATACTAATAAATAAGTCATTATTGTATTTTAGTTTCTAGTGTAACATTTTGACATAATTGAAATACATGCAATGCTCGGCTGACGTCATTAAAATGGTATTTCCCTCGATGATCCAATTAAAATTGATTAAAAAGACCTACCTCTTTGTTTACCTAGCTATATCATGTATAAATAGAGAAATTATTTGCTTTATTGAGGATTCACGGGCTGCTTTCAGCCGAGTTGAGCATGAATTATTTATTTCAAGCTATTGTGTATGGTTTTAAAACATGTAAAATGTCGGTTTGAAAACGATGTAGCTGTGTAAAATGTGGCTAGCATCTGTTCAACAGGAGGACGGTGATTCTGACCGGGAAACTGCACGAGGTGGACATAATACTCACGTGACTAAGGGACTTTTAGCCGATGCATTAGACAAGCGTCTAGATACAGAGGTGGGTTGTAGTATTCTTAGTTTCTGAAACGTGATATCGTAATTGAAAATATAAATTTAAAGAGGCTAGGAATAGGGTATATTATAGTTTTGTGCTTGAAAGCTACCGTTATTGCAATACCGACGCTTATTGCAATGAAACGTTTTTATTTTTTAAATAATTCTGGTTATTCCAGAAACGCGTCATGCGCAATAAAATAGATATATACGTTTTTATTAATAGAAGTCTGTTCGCGCTCGTTCTGGTTCTAAAAGATGCCTAATGTATTGTAGAATTACAATAAAGTACACTAACAGATTATATATACATATCGATAGACAAAACACTATTGCAATAACGGTTAAATTTTCAACACTCGTCGTTGAATTTCAACGACGCTTATTGCAATAACGGTTAAATTTTCAACACTCGTCGTTGAATTTCAACGACGCTTATTGCAATAACAAACAAAAAACATTTGATTGCTTCCACTGAATCATGTTTGCTTCGTCTGGATTATATACATGTAGTTGCTAATATGGAACGGAATGCTTATTATTTGCTAGTTAATACACAGAGCAAAAAAAAGAATTTGAAAACCATTGATACGTTACTTCTGAAAGTATCTTCCAGGTTTAATAAACAACAACTGCTCGTGTACTTAAAAAAGATAAAATTACCCTTAAATTGGAACTGCATTTGTGATCACATATTTTGTTCATTTTATTATTGATAAGCAATGGTGGCAAAAGCGCTTCGTCACTGTTCGGTAATCAGTGATACAGTTAACTTATTAGGCCTAAATAATGAACTTTTGTTTGCTTTCTGCAGTTTTTTCTTTTGATCTTTAAGCATGTTTTAGATCATGTCATTGGTAACTTTTGATGTAGTATATATCATTATCTTATATAAATCAACACTTAATCTAGCGCACATTTAAATCAAACGAACAGGAATTGGAACAGGAAAAAAAATGGTTTAAGAATTCGACACGCGATAAAAATTAAAAAAATGAAGATGATTCGCTATCTTGGCAGTTTATGCTTTGCAACTGACGAAGACGGTTGTGCCGTCGAAAATTTGTTTAAAAGTGTGAAGAGAGATATAAAATGTTTGGTGGGTACGCTAGCCTACTAAATTCTGTTTGATATTTTAGATCGTAACTAAATATTGTTTACATAAAGCTATAATGAAACATTAACTGTTCTTTTTCTCAATTACATGGTATGTATTCACTATTTTGAGTTTTGTTTTCTCAATTTTTATACCCGTCTCTAAGCGTCGGGGACATTAAATTCTAACCATGTTCGTTAGTACGTCATTCCGTATGTACGTTCCGCCATTGGTTTCCGCTTAGTTCTAATAATAAAACCCTAAATGCTCGCTTACTCGCAAGGGTTTTAACGGGATGCCATTACACGTAATGGAGCAGCCGCCGAGATTTCTTGCGCTTGCTTACAGAGTTTCTGACGCCTGCATTTATCAATAATAAGACATAGCCTTTCCTTTTGTCCACTATTATAACAAGTTTTTATAACCTACCAGTATTTTAGAATGTAATACCGACAAAATAAAAATCCATGTTTACTTTCTCTCTGAACATTTTGAGTTTCGTCATTTCCGGCCCCACTATTTGGATGTCGATACCATATTTGGCGATTTGAGGCGTGAATGTTTACATCAGCCGTAGTAAACGTGTAGTAAGAAATGCCATATTTAGAAAAGCTCCGCCTTCCGTAGTTTCCTGTTATGGAAAACAATCGATAAATTTGAACAAGGTTGTTACTACCTTTGAAAAGCATACATTTCTCAGCCAAACCAATTTAACAAGGACTGGGATCATCAGTAATAGTTATAATGAACCGTTTGAAGCGTAAATAGTGAGTTTTTATGTTTCAACTGCAATTTATTTTTTGCTCCATTGTGACGAATGGGACCGCTTTGTAGCTCCGCCGAGACACAAGTTTGTCACAGGAGCTACATTATTGCAGCTAGTTTCCGCTCAATAACTTAAGTTCCTCTTAAACAAATAATTTGAAATGTATACACAAGGTCAAGGAACATAACAGGTAGTAAAGCCAAGTTCGGTTTCAGTCTTGTAGCTATGCCCCTTTTTATTTTAGCTGGAATCGATGGTTTCTGAGTACTATGGACATATTCGTTCATAGATTTGCTTCAAAATTAATTCGTCTTTGTCATATCAAAATATAATTATTCCAGTTATGCAAGACTTTTGTCAAATACATGCGATGCGGGGTCGTCATTGCCGTGATCCAATGGTAGTTGGATTTACAACTACATATGCAATCAGCGCCTATCACTACTGATGTTGTGAGTTGGAATCCCGATCAGGGAGAGGTGTACAACATTATGTCATAAAGTTTGTCAGTGACTTACGACATGTCGGTGGTTTTCTCTGGGTATTCCGGTTTCCTCCACCAATAATAAGTGACCGCCACGATATTGCTGAAATATTGTTGAAAGTGGCGTTAAACACCATACATCCAAACCAATCCAATCTTCATGCGATGCCAAACATCTAAATTGAATGATATTTGATTTTCAAACCACGTGTTTTAGTATATACGTAATCCGCTGTTTACTTTATTTAATATTATAGTTTCCACAAATATTGACCACTTAGCTGACATATACCACTGATCGATATTTAATAAGTGAAATGTATGATCAAATGGTGTGGGTGTGATATATCATCTGACTGTATCTTCTATATGATATATCAATTATTACCATGTAAGCGTCTAATTTTATCTGAATTAATATAAAAGTTTGTAAAACGGTCAAATATGTACATTAATTTGTAGCAGAAAAATGGACAAAAACAATAAAATTATCCTGCAAAGGTTTATAGAAGGGTCATATATATATATGATCATTATAGGGAATGGATGTGGTCGAGTGGTCTAGGGCGCTGGACGTAAGGCTAAGCGAATGGTGCTGCAGTGTATCAATGGTGTGAGTTCAAATCCCATGGAGTGAAGAACAAAAATTTGACAGCTCTAAAATCTAATTTTAACACTGTTTGGTTAAATTTTCAGACGTATATATATATATATGTAGCAGAACAACGGACAGAGAATTAACAAGATAATAATTAATATAAAGGTTTATAAAACGATCAAATATGTAGCAGAAAAACGGACTAAAAACAATAAAATAGTCCCTCAATGGTTTAGAAAATTGTCAACTATGTAGCAGAAAAACGAACAGACTCCAATATGATTATCCCATAGAATCTCGTGTACAAAAATTTGTTAACATTTTGTCTCTCTACTCAAGCACATTATCCTGATTCCTAACTAACCAGTCTTTGACCGGAACTGATCATTTATTTGACGTGACTTTCTATTAAATTATTAAGTTCATTGGCACATAGAATTCACGTTTTAAAATATCGAAAATGTTCATTTGAAAAGCGATTAAGAAGTATCTGGCTTTGGTGCCTCCAATATTCCCAATATCACCTGCTCGATTTGAATATGAAACTTGATGGCTCGCTCGGTGTTGCTCACTCGCTCAACACAGCTCCATGTTTCGTCTCATGACTGATTTCTAGCAACATACACAAACAGAATACCAGATAGTATATACATTTCTTTAGTAAAAACATCAGCATCAATCACAGTCTGTCAAAGTGAATTCAAATTGAGTAGGGTTTAATGACATTGAAGTTTAGTAAAGAGAATTTGAACAATGAATTATTATGGTCTGTATCACGTGATTAATGGTCACAGATACAACTAATGACCGAATACAGACTTTAAAGAACGGAAGCTTTTATATCAAAGATATATAGTTTTTGATCGTGAATAAAGGCACTATAATAACATTTTATTTCACTGGAGTGTTGGATAATCAAATGAAAAACAACAAAATATCACATTGTCGGAACAGTTGCAAAATCCAGCAGAAAATTATCTTAGAAAGACGCAATATCGATACGTCTAACACACAAGTATATGACCGCTCAATTTCCTGGCTTAGTACAGGCACTTCAATAAATAGTGGCGGGGTAAAACTAGTTTCATGGGCCCAAACCTCCACTCTTAGTGAAATGATGCCGTCATGCAAGTGTTTTCCCCATGTGAAAAAAATGCAAACCCTAATTTCTTTTGATAAAGAACACAATTTGATTTACCCATATTGAGGGATATATGAGCGTAGTTACTTAATCGTTTAAGCTGATACTGATTGTTGTAGCAAATATATTAATCTACTGTAAACTCTTTAAGCAAAGTTGTATTTATGCAACCGCCTTTTGTGTAGAAATAGGTACAAAAATCTAGTAAAAAAAAACTGATATCTCCCAAACACAGGTTTTGGTTTGGTTTATGTGTTTTACACCACGTTCAACAATATTTCAGTTATACCGTGGCGGTCAGTTTTATTGGTGGAGGAAACCGGAGCACCCGGAGAAAACCACTGACCTGTCGCAAGTCACTGACAAACTTGATCACATAATGTTGTATCGAGTACACTCGCAAATACAAATCGTCACGTATTACACGTGTCGTACTCAAGATGTTGATGTGAAAGATGGCAACAATCTATTTGTCTTTGATCAGAGATCTATTGTCTAGACAGTTGTTAAATTAAAGTTAGTTTTTAGCTTCCATGATTTCTATTATAATTACAATCTCCAATTTCAAAGAGAATGCCTACTTACTTTGTTTAACCATCTTTTGAAACTCCATTATATGGGCATAATGAAAATCATGGAAAGAAATAGCAAACGCTGACATATACCATGTTTTACAATAGGCCTAACATATTATTTTTTTTTGAAGCCTGATTGATTTTTTGAACGTCTATACTATTCAAAGCATTTAAAAACATCATCAGCATGCCGCCAAATTATTAACCACATTTTTAATATTTTAGTTGAAAAAGTAGGGTGTAACCCACCCCGCATGTGTTTTTATTTCCAGCGGCCTTTGTCACTGCCATTTCCATGTGTAGGGCTTTGAATTTGACCAAATAAGCGGTTCGTGTTGTGTTGTATTTAACAGGATGGAAGTCGCCGCGATCGTATGACAGCATAATTTACACCTGCCTATGCAGTCGATGACTATCTTTATAAATTTTACACTTGACAACAATTCAAACATTATCAACAAAATGAACAACCACCTCTCAACTCAAACCAGTAAAATATATGGAGATGGAAATCCAGGTCCTTGCTTGAGACAGGTGTCAAAATGTGGCGGTATTTAACCGGTTAATGGGATCCCAACAATCCTTTCTCACATAGAATTTGAAAAAAAGAGCTGTTTTAAAATTAGGACGCTCAGAGAGTAATGATTGATGGCCATGGTGATATCAAACTTTATGGAAATAGTTGAGGAATTACTTAACAAAATGTATAAATTGATTGAACAGGAGCTTTTTTCACGTGTAGTGTACTAGACATGAACCTCATTGGTTTTAACAATAGAAACCTCATCATCTAGATAATATAACAGTTAATTGTCTAACAAATCCCTTCTCGGATTTCATCATTTAAAATCCCCTTAAGGTTTACTTCTATCACAATATTGATTCAGTTAAGTCAATCACTTCTCCAATATCGTCTCTCAAGCTATTATTTCAGTAAATTAATCAAATACCACCGCTTCGAATCCGGTAAGTTATCAGTTTAGTGGAATAAACAAATCCCTCCGCCTGGAGTCTAACAGACTAACATTTCCGGTGTATGTATTCCCTGTTATTAGATTGTAAATGCGTAGGAAAAGATTCCATATCCTCGAATCTCATAAATCATACTCGGTGTCGTCGTGGTCGTGATCGGGTAGTTTGATTTATAATTACATGTGAAATCAGTGCCTATCACCACTAAAGCTATGAGTTCGAATCTCGCTCATGGCGAGGTGTACTCGATACAACATTATGTGATAAAGTGTGTCAGTAACTTGCGACAGGTCGGTAGTTTTCTCCTGGTACTCCAGTTTCGTCCCCCAGTAAAAGTGACCGCCACGATATAACTGTAATATTGTTGAAAGTGGCGTTAAACATAGACCATAAATCAAACTAAGCAACCTCACAACAAGCTACATATATTAATTCGGTCAAGTATTGCATTTTCTTTTTCCAATCTGTTGACGATCGACAACAATATGTTGTCAATTGACACATGTCGTTTTCATCTTTTTTGTTCCCAAGTGTAAACAAAAATAATGTCTTTTTCGTCCATTTTTTTTCTATTATATGTCAAACATTTTATTATAACATTTTTGATATGGAAGAAGAAAGCACTGTCACAGAACCGGTATGTTGACTTTTAATTTGATACAATTGAGAAAAACAAAAAAGTACATCCGGTAATTAAATAAAGCTCATGACAGTAGAAAATTGATTGATTAATATTCAATTTGTACATGTAGCATAGACACTTTAACATATACAGTTGTATTATATTCAATCTTTTCTCTTTCAGAAGAATTTTTTTTCATACGCGCTATTATTATGGTGTCAGCGAAAGAAAAGACACAATCGAATTAGAATTAAATGTTGGGGGAGGGAGGGGGGGGATAAAATTGGAACCGACTAAACATAACGTTAGGATTATGTTTATGGTGTTTAATGCCACTTTCCACAATATTACATTTATATCATGGCTTTCAATTTTATTGGTGGAGGAATCCGGAGTACCCGGAGAAAATCACCGACCTGCCGCAAGTAACTGACAAGCTTCATCACATATTGTTGTAACGAGTACACCTCGCCGTGAGCGGGATTCTAACTTACAACGTTAGTGGTGATAGGCACTGATTGCATAGGTAGTAGTAAATCCAGCTACCATGCAATCACGGCAACTACGGCCTCCAAAGCTCGCGGTAGAAAGTGAACCTTGGCGAACAAACCTCCATCACTCGGTGTTTGAACAAACCTTCATCACTCTGTGGTGGAGATTGATACAAGTAGCAATATCAGAAAGTCATATATTATATGAGTACTAAGTAAAAGTCTATGATTATAGTAATTCTTGGTATAATGGAAATCAGAGATGTCAGATTGAATTCTTGATGAATCTGTGTTTGCAACTTTGACGCCATGACAGTTTTCACTTCCGTTTTGGTCAAATTAATCTATATGTGATTTCTTCTTTAATATCAGGTTGTGCTTTGAGCTGAAAACGAGTCAAATATTGCAAATGATGTTACTTATTAATTGTAAGAAAAATCAGAGTATAATCTATTATATGATTTCTTCCAAATCTCCCAATAATTTGCCATATTGAAGCCAAGCGTGAAAGGAATATAGATTATATACATAGTCCACTACTCTTTATAATACTATGGTTCTCAGCTGATCAGAAATTCTAGTCAGCTTCCACTAGTATAAGTTAAACTAACAGACGCTTCATTATAAACACAGAGTTGATTAAACTATAGAAAAGTTTATTTATAATACATCACCACATTATATGGTTAATTTTATTTGCATGATATATTGGAAATGTCCAATCTCTCTCTCTCTCTCTCTCTCTCTCTCTCTCTCTCTCTCTTAAGTAATTTTTATATGGTTCATTTTATTTACATGATATATTGGAAATGTCCAATCTCTCTCTCTCTCTCTCTCTCTCTCTCTCTCTCTCTCTTAAGTAATTTTTTTTTACTTTTCAGGAATTTGGTCGGTCATACTTCAGATCAATTACGTAATTTAAGTAATGTCTTAACAATTTATTTATTTTTCCAGGAATTGGTCGGTCATACTTCAGATCAATTACGTAATTTAAGTAATGTCTTAACAATTTATTTATTTTCCAGGAATTTGGTCGGTCATACTTCAGATCAATTACGTAATTTAAGTAATGTCTTAACAATTTATTTATTTTTCCAGGAATTGGTCGGTCATTCTTCAGATGAAAGAAACTGGAGGGGTATTGCCATTGCTTTACTTGTAATTCTGATAGTGTGTGCACTGATTGTGACAGCCATCATCCTTGTAACGCCAGGTAATTAACATATTTATATCACCTTATTATTCTTTATTGGTTTTTAAATTGAGGATGTGAATAGTCATTATGTAGTGCATACACAATGGATGCGTTTTAACAGCAATTTATTTATTTCGGACGTATAATTATTTTTAGAAGACTGGAGGCCATTATTAGTTTTAAAAAAAATGTATTTGAACATTAAGAGTCCAATAGACATTATATACCCCCAATTACTTCACATATTATTAATTAATTAATTAATTAATTAATTACTTAATTAAGACAACTTTTGTTTCCCTGCTTCAATGGGAAACAGTTCCTCTTTTTAAACAACTTGGTAAACCCCATATAATTCAGTGACCTCCATCTAAACTGGACTGTATGAGACAATTTGATATGTATATACGCCGCACATTGTGATTCGCCGGAAGTTGTTTATTTACTTCCATATGTAAATTACCGATGCATAGAAAAGTCCTTGAAAATTACGCGTGTAATATAAAAAAAAAAGAATTTATGCAATGGAAGTCTGGTTGCTATACTATGATCCATGGCCGCTGCCATTTTATTAATCCTGGTACCGTGAAAGTAGTTCTATAAATTTGACTTCATGGTTGCTTAGACGTGCTACATACACAAATATAGTGGAAATTATGTGTTATTTGATGAAGTGACACATTCCATGGTTATTTGTAATGTTAAAATTATCTCCGTGGCGGAACAAACTTGCCCCAAATTTTGGATTCCGACATCCTACTTTTTAACGTTCATTGATCTTTCTCCATTGTCTGTACACAGGATATTTGAAAAAGTTGCGAAAATGACAAAATTAACTTTATGATATCATTTGAAGTATTATTCTTAGCTTCATTTCTGTCAGGTTTGTTTTAGATTATATTCACGTTTTCGGAAAAATAATAAAATTTAGTTTGTTTTTTATTTATTTTTACAGGCAGCAAGAGTAATTATTTATAAATAATATGGTTGTAGAAGCTAACATAGCGTTTAATATTCACAGCTTTTTAGGTGGCTTGTTTCTATAACTCACCTATGTTAACAGCTAAAACACGTTTTGCATAAAATCAAATGCTTTCAATACAACCTTGACCATACCCGTTACCATGGTTACACTTAAATCATTTGAACGATTTTATGTGTGTGATGTACATGGGTTCTTTTATGAAACTATTAAATGTTGGTTATGTAAATATCAGCAGAAATGTAAAATGCCATAACGTAGTTTTCTCATCAGTAAGCTTCCATTTTCATGTTAGTCGGATTTTGACCATTGTAAAGTGGCTTGAAATGGCAGTCACGTCCAAATATTTTTCTCAATCTATGGACAATATTTCTTCCATTGTATTTATTTATTTCGAATTCATTGTCAAATTATTTTAAAATGAATAATGTCACACATATTCTCGTGGGTCAAGGTTGTATACACTATTATGTGTATGTGTATTGTATGTAATGCTAGTATTATTTGTGATGTATCAAACAGACCTAATCACATGTATAGTCAGGTGTATGTAAACTACATGTATTTTTAATGCATTCTTATTAAGTGAAATCAAATGTTAAATATACAGAAAATATACTACGATGCAACTCGTGGTTAAATTTAGATTAACCAGTGAAATTGACGCTGACAAAATCTAGCCAATGGTTATGGTTTCAAGTAAAAAGAAAAAAATCAGAGATAATCGAGCGTATTTTCTAAAATGCTTTATTACGACAGGTAAGATCAAGTTGTGTCAGCTGTTTACACTCGTAGGTCGGTTATCTGGAATTTGGTGATATTTTGATTGATCTAAATCTATGGGTTATTTGGTTTTTCTTACTCTACAGGACAGAGTAGATCTGTTCTTGCTCTACAGGACAGAGTAGATCTTTTCTTACTCTACAGGACAGAGTAGATCTTTTCTTACTCTACAGGACAGAGTAGATCTTTTCTTACTCTACAGGACAGAGTAGATCTTTTCTTACTCTACAGGACAGAGTAGATCTTTTCTTACTCTACAGGACAGAGTAGATCTTGTCTTACTCTACAGGACAGAGTAGATCTTTTCTTACTCTACAGGACAGAGTAGATCACCGTTTGGATTTTGCTTAGATTTGGATGTAGAACGCTGTTTCTAGATCATTGGAAAATTGCCATAATCATTGTCAGATAGTACAATTATTATTGCTGACGTAGTAGAAAAGTTAATTTTTAGGAGAAAACAATTCATAAATGTTCCTCTCTGTAATTCATATAACATCTGTTTACATGTTTATTTTCTTACTTAATGGAGGTCATTTATTCAACAGGTGCAAAAAATGTATATTACCTGTTCCGCATCGTATCCAGATTTTCATAAATCGTTAGAAGTGTAGTTGGTATACCTGTTAAATGGTTCACTAATTAATATTGCTTCTCTGGTAATTAGTGGCAGGCTTACGTGAAGAGGATGATAATATGCAAAGAAAAAAAAAAGAAAAAAAAATAATATTCTTAACTCCTTCAGTCAAAACTCAACATTGAGACTTGGCATTATATTTTTTTCAATCACATCTTAACATGGTCATCTGGATAATCGAATTTGATTGATTGATTGATTGATTGATTGATTGATTGATTGATTGATTGATTGATTGCAGCTAGTAGTATATTCATGACGAGAACAAGATCACCAGCAAAAACAATGTCATATATGGGTATATACATGGAAATTTATATCGTCATAGGGAAAAAGAAGATATACCGATAGATTGAATAGTGTGTGAACACGTTGCCTAGCAATGGGCTGCCAACGACTACAACTACAAATCTGTAGCGCAATATCAGCTGCTGCAATTTGCAATACTTTGTAATTGCAAATGTGCGCGTCATTTCCTGTACACTATCAAATCATTCATTAACATTGTGTCACATGCGATCCAGCTGAAATATTGTTGAAAGTGGCGCTAGGCACCATAAACTAAACTCTAAACCTTTTAGAAGATTATGACCAGCAGCACTAACCTCCAATGTCATCCATGACACTCGTTCGTTACGTATTAGCTTCTATGTTCATAATTTGATTGGACACAACTCTTGTTATATAATCATATTAGAATGGTGTATTATCGTACCATAATTACGTATCATTAAACTTGCTTTTTCAAGCAGGTACAGATTTATTGTTTTGGGTGAATGGGTTATGTTGTTTAACACCACTTTCAACAATATTTCTGTTATATCGTGGCGGTCAGTTTTATTGGTGGAGGAAACTGGAGTACCCGGAGAAAAACACCGACCTGCCGCAAGACACTGACAAACTTTATTATTTTTCATCATGTATATACATTTGTATATTAATTATTTATTAAGAAAATAAAAACAGAAATCATTAGATTTAGTCCTCTTAGACAAACTCTTTTATGATTTCAACCAGACCTCCCGGAGCACCTGAATTCACCCCCGGTTTTAAGTGGGGTTCGTGTTACTCGATCTTTAGTTTTATGTGTATGTTTTGTAGACCGTTTGTTTGTACTTTTTTCTTTTGGTCATTGTGTTGTCTGTTCTTCTTCGATATACGGATTCTGATTACTCCTTTGGTATCTTCAAACTCTTCTATGATTTCTACCAGAGAGATAACACCCACGACAAAAGAAATACCAGAAAACAAACACGATGTCTCTATAGTCCCGGGAGAACAACATACTTAGTGTTGTACAATATTTCCTCATAGAGTATCAGACAGACATTAGATTTTCCCCCATTACATCTATGTGTGTAACTTCAAATGAGAGCTAGCTAGGGGGTATTGATTTCCATTACAGCTATTAATAATTCTTCATTTGTACTTCATCTCTTTCAGACATGAAACCATTATCAGTTTTTTTATCTTCTCAAAAGGAAATCTGGGGCACATAATTTTGGTTATGTCAGTCCAAAGCAAATAGTTTCTAAATGATATTTTGGTTTATTGATTACGTATCTTGAGTTTTGCACTAACCTCCATAATATAGCTGAAATATTGTTGAAAGAGGCGGTAAGCACCATGATTATAAACATAACCCTTGAGTTTTGCAAATTTACAACTCCTAGATATTGTAATTTATTAAAACAAACATCAACCTCCCTCGAGCATAGGTAACCTCAGTGGATTTTAGCTATCTTTTTAGGACCTTTTGTATTCTTCATTATTTCTTGTTTTCTTGTTTGTTTGTCTATAGTGGTTTCCAACACATATTATGTTATTTCTTCTTCGTCTTGTCAGTTTCTCTGGATTGTCCATTTGTTATTGTCCTACAGTATTCTCTTACGTTTATTTGTCCCATGTCTTGTGTACTCTATGTTGTCAGTTTCTCTGGATTGTCCATTTGTTATTGTCCTACAGTATTCTCTTACGTTTATTTGTCCCATGTCTTGTGTACTCTATGTTGTTAGTTTCTCTGGATTGTCCATTTGTTATTGTCCTACAGTATTCTCTTACGTTTATTTGTCCCATGTCTTGTGTACTCTATGTTGTTAGTTTCTCTGGATTGTCCATTTGTTATTGTCCTACAGTATTCTCTTACGTTTATTTGTCCCATGTCTTGTGTACTCTATGTTGTCAGTTTCTCTGGATTGTCCATTTGTTATTGTCCTACAGTATTCTCTTACGTTTATTTGTTCTGTGTCTTGTGTACTCTATGTTGTCAGTTTCTCTGGATTGTCCATTTGTTATTGTTCTACAGTATTCTCTTACGTTTATTTGTCCCATGTCTTGTGTACTCTATGTTGTTAGTTTCTCTGGATTGTCCATTTGTTATTGTCCTACAGTATTCTCTTACGTTTATTTGTTCTGTGTCTTGTGTACTCTATGTTGTTAGTTTCTCTGGATTGTCCATTTGTTATTGTCCTACGGTATTCTCTTACGTTTATTTGTTCTGTGTGTTGTGTACCCTATGTTGTCAGTTTCTCTGGATTGTCCATTTGTTATTGTCCTACAGTATTCTCTTACGTTTATTTGTTCTGTGTCATGTGTACCCTATGTTGTCAGTTTCTCTGGATTGTTCATTTGTTATTACCCTACGGTATTCTCTTACGTTTATTTGTTCTGTGTCATGTGTACCCTATGTTGTTAGTTTCTCTGGATTGTCCATTTGTTATTGTCCTACAGTATTCTCTTACGTTTATTTGTTCTGTGTGTTGTGTACTCTATGTTGTTAGTTTCTCTGGATTGTCCATTTGTTATTGTTCTACAGTATTCTCTTACGTTTATTTGTTCTGTGTCTTGTGTACCCTATGTTGTCAGTTTCTCTGGATTGTCCATTTGTTATTGTTCTACAGTATTCTCTTACGTTTATTTGTTCTGTGTCTTGTGTACTCTATGTTGTTAGTTTCTCTGGATTGTCCATTTGTTATTGTTCCACAGTATTCTCTTACGTTTATTTGTTCTGTGTCTTGTGTACTCTATGTTGTTAGTTTCTCTGGATTGTCCATTTGTTATTGTCCTACGGTATTCTCTTACGTTTATTTGTCCTGTGTCTTGTGTACTCTATGTTGTTAGTTTCTCTGGATTGTCCATTTGTTATTGTTCTACAGTATTCTCTTACGTTTATTTGTCCCATGTCTTGTGTACTCTATGTTGTTAGTTTCTCTGGATTGTCCATTTGTTATTGTTCCACAGTATTCTCTTACGTTTATTTGTTCTGTGTCTTGTGTACTCTATGTTGTTAGTTTCTCTGGATTGTCCATTTGTTATTGTTCTACAGTATTCTCTTACGTTTATTTGTCCCATGTCTTGTGTACTCTATGTTGTTAGTTTCTCTGGATTGTCCATTTGTTATTGTTCTACAGTATTCTCTTACGTTTATTTGTTCTGTGTCTTGTGTACTCTATGTTGTTAGTTTCTCTGGATTGTCCATTTGTTATTGTTCTACAGTATTCTCTTACGTTTATTTGTCCCATGTCTTGTGTACCCTATGTTGTTAGTTTCTCTGGATTGTCCATTTGTTATTGTTCTACAGTATTCTCTTACGTTTATTTGTCCCATGTCTTGTGTACTCTATGTTGTTAGTTTCTCTGGATTGTCCATTTGTTATTGTTCTACAGTATTCTCTTACGTTTATTTGTTCTGTGTCTTGTGTACTCTATGTTGTTAGTTTCTCTGGATTGTCCATTTGTTATTGTTCTACAGTATTCTCTTACGTTTATTTGTTCTGTGTCTTGTGTACTCTATATTGTCAGTTTCTCTGGATTGTCCATTTGTTATTGTCCTACAGTATTCTCTTACGTTTATTTGTTCTGTGTCTTGTGTACCCTATGTTGTTAGTTTCTCTGGATTGTCCATTTGTTATTTTCCTACAGTATTCTCTTACGTTTATTTGTTCTGTGTCTTGTGTACCCTATGTTGTTAGTTTCTCTGGATTGTCCATTTGTTATTGTTCTACAGTATTCTCTTACGTTTATTTGTCCCATGTCTTGTGTACCCTATGTTGTCAGTTTCTCTGGATTGTCCATTTGTTATTGTCCTACAGTATTCTCTTACGTTTATTTGTTCTGTGTCTTGTGTACCCTATGTTGTTAGTTTCTCTGGATTGTCCATTTGTTATTTTCCTACAGTATTCTCTTACGTTTATTTGTCCCATGTCTTGTGTACCCTATGTTGTTAGTTTCTCTGGATTGTCCATTAGTTATTGTCCTACGGTATACTCTTACGTTTATTTGTCCCATGTCTTGTGTACCCTATGTTGTTAGTTTCTCTGGATTGTCCATTAGTTATTGTCCTACGGTATACTCTTACGTTTATTTGTCCCATGTCTTGTGTACCCTATGTTGTTAGTTTCTCTGGATTGTCCATTTGTTATTTTCCTACAGTATTCTCTTACGTTTATTTGTTCTGTGTCTTGTGTACCCTATGTTGTTAGTTTCTCTGGATTGTCCATTTGTTATTGTTCTACAGTATTCTCTTACGTTTATTTGTCCCATGTCTTGTGTACTCTATGTTGTTAGTTTCTCTGGATTGTCCATTTGTTATTGTTCTACAGTATTCTCTTACGTTTATTTGTCCCATGTCTTGTGTACTCTATGTTGTTAGTTTCTCTGGATTGTCCATTAGTTATTGTCCTACAGTATACTCTTACGTTTATTTGTCCCATGTCTTGTGTACCCTATGTTGTTAGTTTCTCTGGATTGTCCATTAGTTATTGTCCTACGGTATTCTCTTACGTTTATTTGTTCTGTGTCTTGTGTACCCTATGTTGTTAGTTTCTCTGGATTGTCCATTAGTTATTGTCCTACGGTATACTCTTACGTTTATTTGTCCCATGTCTTGTGTACTCTATGTTGTTAGTTTCTCTGGATTGTCCATTTGTTATTGTCCTACAGTATTATCTTACGTTTATTTGTTCTGTGTCTTGTGTACTCTATGTTGTCAGTTTCTCTGGATTGTCCATTTGTTATTGTCCTACGGTATTCTCTTACGTTTATTTGTTCTGTGTCTTGTGTACTCTATGTTGTTAGTTTCTCTGGATTGTTCATTTGTTATTACCCTACGGTATACTCTTACGTTTATTTGTTCTGTGTCATGTGTACCCTATGTTGTTAGTTTCTCTGGATTGTCCATTTGTTATTGTCCTACGGTATTCTCTTACGTTTATTTGTTCTGTGTCTTGTGTACCCTATGTTGTTAGTTTCTCTGGATTGTTCATTTGTTATTGTCCTACAGTATTCTCTTACGTTTATTTGTTCTGTGTCTTGTGTACTCTATGTTGTTAGTTTCTCTGGATTGTTCATTTGTTATTGTCCTACAGTATTCTCTTACGTTTATTTGTCCCATGTCTTGTGTACCCTATGTTGTCAGTTTCTCTGGATTGTCCATTTGTTATTGTTCTACAGTATTCTCTTACGTTTATTTGTTCTGTGTCTTGTGTACTCTATGTTGTCAGTTTCTCTGGATAGTTCATTTGTTATTGTCCTACAGTATTCTCTTACGTTTATTTGTCCCATGTCTTGTGTACTCTATGTTGTCAGTTTCTCTGGATTGTCCATTTGTTATTGTCCTACGGTATTCTCTTACGTTTATTTGTTCTGTGTCATGTGTACCCTATGTTGTTAGTTTCTCTGGATTGTCCATTTGTTATTGTCCTACGGTATTCTCTTACGTTTATTTGTTCTGTGTCTTGTGTACCCTATGTTGTTAGTTTCTCTGGATTGTCCATTTGTTATTGTCCTACGGTATTCTCTTACGTTTATTTGTTCTGTGTCATGTGTACCCTATGTTGTCAGTTTCTCTGGATTGTTCATTTGTTATTACCCTACGGTATACTCTTACGTTTATTTGTTCTGTGTCATGTGTACCCTATGTTGTCAGTTTCTCTGGATTGTTCATTTGTTATTACCCTACGGTATTCTCTTACGTTTATTTGTTCTGTGTCATGTGTACCCTATGTTGTTAGTTTCTCTGGATTGTCCATTTGTTATTGTTCTACAGTATTCTCTTACGTTTATTTGTTCTGTGTCTTGTGTACTCTATGTTGTTAGTTTCTCTGGATTGTCCATTTGTTATTGTTCTACAGTATTCTCTTACGTTTATTTGTCCCATGTCTTGTGTACCCTATGTTGTTAGTTTCTCTGGATTGTCCATTTGTTATTGTTCTACAGTATTCTCTTACGTTTATTTGTCCCATGTCTTGTGTACTCTATGTTGTTAGTTTCTCTGGATTGTCCATTTGTTATTGTTCTACAGTATTCTCTTACGTTTATTTGTTCTGTGTCTTGTGTACTCTATGTTGTTAGTTTCTCTGGATTGTCCATTTGTTATTGTTCTACAGTATTCTCTTACGTTTATTTGTTCTGTGTCTTGTGTACTCTATATTGTCAGTTTCTCTGGATTGTCCATTTGTTATTGTCCTACAGTATTCTCTTACGTTTATTTGTTCTGTGTCTTGTGTACCCTATGTTGTTAGTTTCTCTGGATTGTCCATTTGTTATTTTCCTACAGTATTCTCTTACGTTTATTTGTTCTGTGTCTTGTGTACCCTATGTTGTTAGTTTCTCTGGATTGTCCATTTGTTATTGTTCTACAGTATTCTCTTACGTTTATTTGTCCCATGTCTTGTGTACCCTATGTTGTCAGTTTCTCTGGATTGTCCATTTGTTATTGTCCTACAGTATTCTCTTACGTTTATTTGTTCTGTGTCTTGTGTACCCTATGTTGTTAGTTTCTCTGGATTGTCCATTTGTTATTTTCCTACAGTATTCTCTTACGTTTATTTGTCCCATGTCTTGTGTACCCTATGTTGTTAGTTTCTCTGGATTGTCCATTAGTTATTGTCCTACGGTATACTCTTACGTTTATTTGTCCCATGTCTTGTGTACCCTATGTTGTTAGTTTCTCTGGATTGTCCATTAGTTATTGTCCTACGGTATACTCTTACGTTTATTTGTCCCATGTCTTGTGTACCCTATGTTGTTAGTTTCTCTGGATTGTCCATTTGTTATTTTCCTACAGTATTCTCTTACGTTTATTTGTTCTGTGTCTTGTGTACCCTATGTTGTTAGTTTCTCTGGATTGTCCATTTGTTATTGTTCTACAGTATTCTCTTACGTTTATTTGTCCCATGTCTTGTGTACTCTATGTTGTTAGTTTCTCTGGATTGTCCATTTGTTATTGTTCTACAGTATTCTCTTACGTTTATTTGTCCCATGTCTTGTGTACTCTATGTTGTTAGTTTCTCTGGATTGTCCATTAGTTATTGTCCTACAGTATACTCTTACGTTTATTTGTCCCATGTCTTGTGTACCCTATGTTGTTAGTTTCTCTGGATTGTCCATTAGTTATTGTCCTACGGTATTCTCTTACGTTTATTTGTTCTGTGTCTTGTGTACCCTATGTTGTTAGTTTCTCTGGATTGTCCATTAGTTATTGTCCTACGGTATACTCTTACGTTTATTTGTCCCATGTCTTGTGTACTCTATGTTGTTAGTTTCTCTGGATTGTCCATTTGTTATTGTCCTACAGTATTATCTTACGTTTATTTGTTCTGTGTCTTGTGTACTCTATGTTGTCAGTTTCTCTGGATTGTCCATTTGTTATTGTCCTACGGTATTCTCTTACGTTTATTTGTTCTGTGTCTTGTGTACTCTATGTTGTTAGTTTCTCTGGATTGTTCATTTGTTATTACCCTACGGTATACTCTTACGTTTATTTGTTCTGTGTCATGTGTACCCTATGTTGTTAGTTTCTCTGGATTGTCCATTTGTTATTGTCCTACGGTATTCTCTTACGTTTATTTGTTCTGTGTCTTGTGTACCCTATGTTGTTAGTTTCTCTGGATTGTTCATTTGTTATTGTCCTACAGTATTCTCTTACGTTTATTTGTTCTGTGTCTTGTGTACTCTATGTTGTTAGTTTCTCTGGATTGTTCATTTGTTATTGTCCTACAGTATTCTCTTACGTTTATTTGTCCCATGTCTTGTGTACCCTATGTTGTCAGTTTCTCTGGATTGTCCATTTGTTATTGTTCTACAGTATTCTCTTACGTTTATTTGTTCTGTGTCTTGTGTACTCTATGTTGTCAGTTTCTCTGGATAGTTCATTTGTTATTGTCCTACAGTATTCTCTTACGTTTATTTGTCCCATGTCTTGTGTACTCTATGTTGTCAGTTTCTCTGGATTGTCCATTTGTTATTGTCCTACGGTATTCTCTTACGTTTATTTGTTCTGTGTCATGTGTACCCTATGTTGTTAGTTTCTCTGGATTGTCCATTTGTTATTGTCCTACGGTATTCTCTTACGTTTATTTGTTCTGTGTCTTGTGTACCCTATGTTGTTAGTTTCTCTGGATTGTCCATTTGTTATTGTCCTACGGTATTCTCTTACGTTTATTTGTTCTGTGTCATGTGTACCCTATGTTGTCAGTTTCTCTGGATTGTTCATTTGTTATTACCCTACGGTATACTCTTACGTTTATTTGTTCTGTGTCATGTGTACCCTATGTTGTCAGTTTCTCTGGATTGTTCATTTGTTATTACCCTACGGTATTCTCTTACGTTTATTTGTTCTGTGTCATGTGTACCCTATGTTGTTAGTTTCTCTGGATTGTTCATTTGTTATTACCCTACGGTATTCTCTTACGTTTATTTGTTCTGTGTCATGTGTACCCTATGTTGTCAGTTTCTCTGGATTGTTCATTTGTTATTGTCCTACAGTATTCTCTTACGTTTATTTGTCCCATGTCTTGTGTACCCTATGTTGTCAGTTTCTCTGGATTGTTCATTTGTTATTGTCCTACGGTATTCTCTTACGTTTATTTGTTCTGTGTGTTGTGTACTCTATGTTGTTAGTTTCTCTGGATTGTTCATTTGTTATTACCCTACGGTATTCTCTTACGTTTATTTGTTCTGTGTCATGTGTACCCTATGTTGTCAGTTTCTCTGGATTGTTCATTTGTTATTGTCCTACAGTATTCTCTTACGTTTATTTGTCCCATGTCTTGTGTACTCTATGTTGTTAGTTTCTCTGGATTGTTCATTTGTTATTACCCTACGGTATTCTCTTACGTTTATTTGTTCTGTGTCATGTGTACCCTATGTTGTCAGTTTCTCTGGATTGTTCATTTGTTATTACCCTACGGTATACTCTTACGTTTATTTGTTCTGTGTCTTGTGTACTCTATGTTGTCAGTTTCTCTGGATTGTTCATTTGTTATTGTTCTACGGTATTCTCTTACGTTTATTTGTTCTGTGTCTTGTGTACCCTATGTTGTCAGTTTCTCTGGATTGTCCATTTGTTATTGTCCTACAGTATTCTCTTACGTTTATTTGTTCTGTGTCTTGTGTACTCTATGTTGTCAGTTTCTCTGGATTGTCCATTTGTTATTTTCCTACAGTATTCTCTTACGTTTATTTGTTCTGTGTCTTGTGTACTCTATGTTGTTAGTTTCTCTGGATTGTCCATTTGTTATTGTCCTACGGTATTCTCTTACGTTTATTTGTTCTGTGTCATGTGTACCCTATGTTGTTAGTTTCTCTGGATTGTCCATTTGTTATTGTCCTACAGTATTCTCTTACGTTTATTTGTTCTGTGTCTTGTGTACCCTATGTTGTTAGTTTCTCTGGATTGTCCATTTGTTATTGTCCTACAGTATTCTCTTACGTTTATTTGTTCTGTGTCTTGTGTACCCTATGTTGTTAGTTTCTCTGGATTGTCCATTTGTTATTGTCCTACAGTATTCTCTTACGTTTATTTGTCCCATGTCTTGTGTACCCTATGTTGTCAGTTTCTCTGGATTGTTCATTTGTTATTGTTCTACAGTATTCTCTTACGTTTATTTGTTCTGTGTCTTGTGTACTCTATGTTGTCAGTTTCTCTGGATTGTCCATTTGTTATTGTCCTACAGTATTCTCTTACGTTTATTTGTTCTGTGTCTTGTGTACCGTATGTTGTTAGTTTCTCTGGATTGTCCATTGGTTATTGTCCTACAGTATTCTCTTACGTTTATTTGTTCTGTGTCTTGTGTACCCTATGTTGTTAGTTTCTCTGGATTGTCCATTTGTTATTATCCTACAGTATTCTCTTACGTTTATTTGTTCTGTGTCTTGTGTACCCTATGTTGTTAGTTTCTCTGGATTGTCCATTTGTTATTTTCCTACAGTATTCTCTTACGTTTATTTGTTCTGTGTCTTGTGTACCCTATGTTGTTAGTTTCTCTGGATTGTCCATTTGTTATTGTCCTACAGTATTCTCTTACGTTTATTTGTTCTGTGTCTTGTGTACTCTATGTTGTCAGTTTCTCTGGATTGTCCATTTGTTATTGTCCTACAGTATTCTCTCACGTTTATTTGTTCTGTGTCTTGTGTACTCTATGTTGTCAGTTTCTCTGGATTGTCCATTTGTTATTTTCCTACAGTATTCTCTTACGTTTATTTGTTCTGTGTCTTGTGTACCCTATGTTGTTAGTTTCTCTGGATTGTCCATTTGTTATTGTCCTACAGTATTCTCTTACGTTTATTTGTTCTGTGTCTTGTGTACTCTATGTTGTCAGTTTCTCTGGATTGTCCATTTGTTATTGTCCTACGGTATTCTCTTACGTTTATTTGTTCTGTGTCATGTGTACCCTATGTTGTTAGTTTCTCTGGATTGTCCATTTGTTATTTTCCTACAGTATTCTCTTACGTTTATTTGTTCTGTGTCATGTGTACCCTATGTTGTCAGTTTCTCTGGATTGTTCATTTGTTATTGTCCTACAGTATTATCTTACGTTTATTTGTTCTGTGTGTTGTGTACTCTATGTTGTCAGTTTCTCTGGATTGTCCATTTGTTATTGTCCTACGGTATTCTCTTACGTTTATTTGTTCTGTGTCTTGTGTACCCTATGTTGTCAGTTTCTCTGGATTGTCCATTTATTATTGCCCTCCGGTATTCTCTAAAGTGTATTTATTATTATAGCAGGGCCCGGGTGGCTTAATGAGTTAGGTAATTGGATTACCTAGTAACTCATACAAGCCTATCACCAATGCGGCTTTGTAAATTACAAAAAAGGGTGCACTCGACTTGCAGCCGCAAGTGATAAAGTTTACCAGTTGCTTGTCCATGGTCGGTGGTTCTCTTCGGGTAAAAATCCGGCTTCTTCCACCACTAAAACTGGTCGCCATGATATAGCTGAAATATTGCTGAAAGTGGTGTTAAACACCAAAAATCAAATCAAGTCATCATCTACGTTTGTGTGCTCCCTGAAACTTTTAAATTATCTAGTTTTCCAATGTTTTGAATGTGAGAGTAACTGATGAAGGTTATTTCAGTAACGTATTGTACGCACTAAATTAGATATCTACGTTTTATTACTTATGCACGATTGCTACAGATAACAATTACAGATGGATATTATTTTGATGATATCAGCATCAGTATTACGGATAGGGATTAATATAAGTTCTTGTAACTTGTTTCCCAATCCTATTAATTTCTTCTTATTATGTTATGTATATAGCTGAATATTGTAATGTTATATTGAATTAATTAATAAAATATGTTTAAGCTAGTATTATCAGTATTATAATAATGTACATGTGATATATGTAGAACGCCAATGTTTTCATTTTACGTGATGATACATAATAAGTTGACCTTGAGATGAATATTTTCTGTTTTGCATTATTGATTCTTATGTCAAAATAAATATTAAGTTTAATTTTGGCTTTTCCTCAGTTTTCCATTTTACAGTTGCATTCATGACTTATCACTGGGTTTGTAAGAGGTGTAACAGTAGTGGAGCAGGAACTGCCAACCCTTCCGGAGCACATGAGTTCATCCCTCGGTTTTTAGTGGAGTTCGTGTTACTCGATCTTCAATTTTATGTGTATGTTTTGTATATCGTTGTTTGTTCTTTTTCTTTTGGTCATTGTGTTGTCTGATTACCCCTTTGGTATCTTCAAACTTTTCTTAAAATGAGCAAGACAAAAAATTGTTTCTGGTGATATCTTGAGTTTGTTTCTGGTGATATCTTGAGTTTTTTCTGTGATATATTGAGTTTGTTTCTGGTGATATCTTCAGTTTGTTTCTGGTGATATATTGAGTTTGTTTCTGGTGATATCTTGAGTTTGTTTCTGGTGATATATTGAGTTTGTTTCTGGTGATATCTTGAGTTTGTTTCTGGTGATATATTGAGTTTATTTCTGGAGATATATTGTGTTTCTGATGATATCTTGAGTTTGTTTCTGGTGATATATTGAGTTTGTTTCTGGTGATATCTTGAGTTTGTTTCTGGTGATATCTTGAGTTTGTTTCTGGTGATATCTTGAGTTTGTTTCTGGTGATATATTGAGTTTGTTTCTGGTGATATACCCGGTATTGAGTTTGTTTCTGGTGATATACCCGGTATTGAGTTTGTTTCTGGTGATATCTTGAGTTTGTTTCTGGTGTTATCTTGAGTTTTACTTCCCTCTTGTTTTGTGTTATTGGTTTTCTGCTTGTGTCAGGCGTCTAACGGAGATGAACTTTACAGTGGAGCTTTGGCTATTAATGTATTGATTGATTGTAATTCAAAGTCAAGTGAGCACTATTGTAGCTAGATGAAGGAAGAACACAAGTTTACAAACAATACATCGTACAGGGAACCAGGTGATTCTGAGATTGGCCTAATTTTAGAAAACGAGGATAATACGCTCTCTTTTTGGGAGCGTTAATGGTAGAAGTATGAATAGGTACTATGGCACTTCAAAATCTTCAACAATATGGCTGCCAAACCGGAAATAAATTAAAAGAAAAATCACGTGACCTAAACCGGAACTCTAGTCGATTTTTTTTTTCAAATAAAAATGAAACAATGTTCGGTAACGGATACGAAAACTGTCCAGAGTTTGGAGTTTTAGGTGGTGTTATTAAGCTTGATATTTTGTAAACAGGAAGAAAAATTACTGTTCTTCGGGAGCGTTTCAGGTTGCACCTGCCTCATATTAAAGAATAGTATATGAAAACAACTGCCTTGAAAACAGACAACCAACCATTCATTACTGGCGAAATATTACGAGCATTCATTGACCCTGCTATTGTACTGTCCATGATTTTATTGTCATTAAATTTTGTAATAGTATGTGTTTTTTTGTGCTGGTTTTGTATTACTTATTTATATATGTATTACCGTTAGAGATCCAGTTATCAAAGGAGGCGTTTAGAATCTCATTAGCCTGTTTAACCCCGACACTTTTTTGTGTCTGTCCCATCCCAAGGCATGGATTTAAATCGTCATATGCAGTGGCATTTTTGTGTGCTATGTAAGATGAGTGGTGATTGTTCATTTTGGTCATATCTGTGGAATTGTTGACCTTTAAACTTTCTTTCCATTATGTATTTGATTCGTCCAATCAACTGGTGGATACATTAGAGAAGAAAAAAACCTAGTTGATTTCATATATGTAATGCAAGCCCCAAATTACTCCAATAATCCCCCCTCCCACCCATCGGACACCATCTCCCCTCCTTTTTAACAGGTCCCTATTCCGACTGTTTTACTAATAAGGTAGCATCTTTCAGCACAATAACAATCACAGTTCACACTAATATTCTTACATATACATTCTATGCATTTTGTACTGCAAGTTTATATATATATATATAAAGCCAATTCTATAGAAGCCACCTGCTAAATAACATTATATCTTACACAAATAACAAAGTGATTGGTACACACTTATCTAATACGTATATCTCATTATCTCTATATTATATAAACAAACTTACTCTTCAGAGATATGTTTCTTCAAATAAACAAGGCTACGGTTTGTTCTATAGTGCATTGTTTATATACATAGCAAACGGTTAGGGAAAACCATTTAACTTTGCAGGGGAGGGAGGGTTATGTTTCCCCCTATATCTAGGAAATGTGTTTCACACCAAATAAAAATCAGATTATATTCCTTTTGTACTAAAATATCTTTTGGAAAACTGCAGGGTCAGAGTATTTCCATCTATAATAATAAAATATGGTTACAGAAAAAATAGGAAAAATGCATAACCCTCGAACTCCCTCCCTCAAATTCCTAAAATATGTCTTTACCTTCATATATGGTCATTAACATGTGTATATGTGATAGGATACATTATTTGATGTTCAAAACTTACGATGCATTTTCTTAAAATAATACCCCCAAAAAAAACTATTTAAATCCAATCTTCTGACGTTGAAAACAACAGTTTTGTCTTTAATATTATAATAAAATCTTAACTACCTTATTTCAATTCTATCGAAGTTTTTGTCGTGAGTGTTTATCCCCTCCCCCTCCCACACACACACACACATTCGTTTTTCTTTCTCTCGTTTGATCATTTAGAATATAAGTGAGACCTTTGTGTCTTTTATGCATTTAACATCGGTTCATTGTGAAGCAGCAGTTTCGTGTCGATTGCATCGATGAAACAAATCGACCGATGGCTCTCAGTTTTGGAATAACAAAATATAATTCAACAAAAAGTAAAATAATCTATATTAAAGAGTTTTTAAAAGGTTTTTAAGAGTACTATTAGTGTAGGATGATTTATTAGTGTAGGATGATTTAGCAAAATGTTAAAATATCCAAGAATAAGGTTGTTGTGAATTGTGTAATGACTAAGCAAAAAACACAGATATTAAAAACATTAATAAATGCCTCATTTCAGGCTCTGCTTTGTTATCATATTGCGTCCGTCGTACGTCGACTGTCTGTTCACTTTTCACATTTTCAACTTCTCTTCTCTAACGACTGTGCCAATCTTTTGACGACGGGCGTACCCGATGAAGATTATCTTAATACGAGTTGTCTTATACTAACGTAAATATCCACGATTTTTAAGGTTATTTATCAAACAGGTTTTGTGCCCATCAATTTTATAATAGGAAACTGTGATGGGATAAAATATAATATTTATTATTCGACTTCCTTTTCTAAGCTACGGGTTAATATCTTTCTAATTATCCTCACAGTTCTATGTTAATGCATCTTGCATAAGCTGAAACTAACGTATATTGATTGCTTAAAAATGCATCCGAGTGTTAATTGATACAATATAGCCATCTTGGTAGTTACTATGTAAACAGCGTAATACAGTTAGAAGCTAGACATTAATATTGCAAGGTTGCAATGTTTATAAATAATTGCTTGTAACCAAAGTTAGATTATTTTTCAAAGATATGAGATCAGCATTCTCTGTTCAATTATTCAATAGTGAAATTTAAATAAAGAGAGAAAAACACACACAAATATAAAGATATATATTGCTGTTTTTTTAACATTATTGTTTGTTGTTAAACACCATGCTTGGCAATATTTCAGCTATATTGTAAATTGTTGCCACCGTCGTTACATCTCGGCATATTCCTTTCCCCATCCGCCCATAGCATTCGGCCAACCTCGGGTGATTCCGCTGCTCTCTCGTTAGTATTGAGTGCCCAAATATCCGAGGACTTTCGAGGGTCATCCATAGAAGTAAAACAGTGGATTCATCCGAGGTTTGCCGATTGATGTCGTATATTGACGTTTATTACATATTTAGTTCAAATAAAGGCATTTTTGTATGACCAATATAACCGGAAGTAAACTGTCCATATTTTCACACCCCTGGAAAATAACCGGTTATTGGATTACTACAAGATCATTTTCATATCGAGGCCCATATTGCTCGAGCCAATATGGGTGTCTCTTTTCTAGATGTTGGAAGTATGTAATAAATAGTTTAATACATGGGCATTTCCATATTGGCCTGGTTATCATCCCTGGGGCCAATATGGGGGTCTCGGGATGATAACCAGGCCAATATGGAAATGTTCATGTATTAATCTGTATTTATATCAAATGTATTGAAAGTTGACAAAAGTTTAAAAAAAAAAAAGTTAACAAATAGAAACATTAACCATACTAAAGCATATTAATGGTAAAGTTATTCATATGGAATAATTGTGCACAGATTTATGTTTGATCAAATCTATTTATGTCTTTAATAATTTGATTAATTTTGCATCAATTTTCTCGATTACTTTTTACAGCTTCTCAAGATGAAGACAAGCGAGAAAAGCTTACGAGGGAAAATTATCTCGATCCCGAATTTCAACCGAGGGAGTTTTATGTCACCTGGATAGATGGTAAGACATACTTCTTAAAAATCCAAATTATTCATCAAATATCCTAGGAAAAGGAAAGTTTACTCAGAGACATATAATTAGTTGTGAAAATTTTCACTGTCCGTATGTATTGTCGTCTGATGTCCAATTATAATAAGAAGAGGATTGGGATCCCTTTTACCGGTTTAGCTCCGCCATATTAGTGTGCCTGTCATGGCTTGGTATTTTTTTTATTTTTTTATTTTTTTATTTTTTTGTTCAATGATTTGAAATGATATATTTGTTCGTTTTTGTTGATATTGGTGGAATTGTTGACCACCATTGCTTAAACTTTCTTTTCATAAGTAGCATATATACATATAATGCATGCCAGACCTATCCAATTGCTATTAGTGCTAGATGTTTTGGGTTTTAAACTCTTTCTCAAACATTTTATTTTTTTCTAAATAAATCAATAAATCGAAGTTTAGACATTACATATGTAATTATTCTAGTTATAATGAAAATTAATAATTTAAAAAATATGTTGTCTGCCATGTCATGAAAAACAGAAACGGGATCAATAATGACAATTTGACTGTACAGCATGTAACTGTAACACCAGCTTTATACTCCAAGTGGGACTAAAACAAGTGTTATATATATATTGATCTCAATGATCTGACATTGATTTTACACTTATAGAGGTCGTCGTGGTAGTGATCTTATGATCGTTGGATTTACAACTACCTATACAATCAGTATATCATCGCTAATGTTTTGAGTTCGACTCCAACTCAGGCGATGTGGACGTGATACAACATTATGTGATAGTGTTTGTCAGTGATCGGTCTGTGGTTTTCTCTGGTATGTGATAGTGTTTGTCAGTGACAGGTCGGTGGTTTTCTCTGGTATGTGATAGTGTTTGTCAGTGACCGGTCGGTGGTTTTCTCTGGTATGTGATAGTGTTTGTCAGTGACCGGTTTGTGGTTTTCTCTGGTATGTGATAGTGTTTGTCAGTGACCGGTCGGTGGTTTTCTCTGGTATGTGATAGTGTTTGTCAGTGACCGGTCGGTGGTTTTCTCTGGTATGTGATAGTGTTTGTCAGTGACAGGTCGGTGGTATTCTCTAGTATTTGATAGTGTTTGTCAGTGACCGGTCTGGGGTTTTCTCTCGGTACTCGGGTTACCCCACCAATAAAACAGACCGCCACGATATAACTAGAATATTGCTAAAAGTGGCGTTAAATACCATATCCCCCCTACGTTAATGTTACACCTATGTTAATCCTGTGTTATTAAGGTTCTCCTCCCCCAGGCATAGATGGCCTTTGCCGATTTTGACTATCATGTTTAGGATCTTTAGTTTTATTACTTACACATACTGTTACGTTATTTTGGCTATCCAATCTTTCGATTTTGAGAGGACTTGATGAAGTTTATTCCAGGAACTCATCATGCTTACTATAATAGATATCTATGTTCTTGTTATACCTACAATCAATATTAAAACTATTTTCCCATAGAATGCAGGATTCGAAAAGGACCAGAAACCGAATAAATCTCAATAAATTAATGCAATTTATTCCGTCCTTGTCGAGATGAGATTAAAGCAGGGTTATGCATGAAAGTGATGTTGCTTTTAGTACTGTCAAATTATTGTTATAATTGAATAATTTAATTTGATTTGAATACTGCATTCTGATTGGCTGATCCGTCTGGAGAAAATGTTCGTTATATTTGATAACCTGGGTTGGTATTGTGACTTCATCAACGTATTCATTCGCCAATGACAAATTCAAATAGTCACATGAAATAACCTCCACTTTTTATTGAAATGCCTGTAACAAATCAGGAAAACGAGTTGTCATGTATAATATGTGTGTTAGGGGTCTCTTGCCTTTTTCAACGATTTTTCATATTGGATATTTGAACTGTTCAGACAGTGTTGTATATTATGTTTTTCATTTTATTATGACATAGCAGACTACATATTTTTTAATTATTAATTTGTAATTTGTCTGTCTGATTATAACGGGTAATTAAGTCGAATTAGATATGTTCAAAGCGAGGTCAAACAAATAAACAATGATCGTCCTTATTGTGAACAGAGAGTTTAAACAGTGATGAACAACAGTTCCTTTAATATTAACAAAACAAACAACTATCTCACACCTCTCACCTCACACCTCTCACCTCTCACCTCTCACCTCACACCTCTCACCTCTCACCTCACACAAACAACCATCTCTCACCTCTCACCTCTCATCTCTCACCTCACACAAACAACCATCTCTCACCTCTCACCTCTCACCAACAACTATATCTCACCTCTCACCTCTCACCAACAACCATCTCTCACCTCTCACCTCACACACAACCATCTCTCACCTCACACAAACAAACCATCTCTCACCTCTCACCTCACACAAACAACCATCTCTCACCTCTCACCTCACACAAACAACCATCTCTCACCTCTCACCTCATACCTCTCACCTCACACAAACAACCATCTCTCATTGTATACGGTAATATGTCTCATTGTATACGGTAACTCTTGGTAATATGTCTCATTGTATACGGTAATATGTCTCATTGTATACGGTAATATGTCTCATTGTATACGGTAATATGTCTCATTGTATACGGTAATATGTCTCATTGTATACGGTAATTTCGTCTTATGAAATATGATCAGAGCGAGATAGTAGTAATACAGGGTAAAACTGAATGTAGTATCTCTATTCATTTCTGTCCTGGTCTGAGCTGATTAGCAGTGTCTAAATTTTATAATCTTTGAATAAAATGAAAATCAAACAAAGAACACCACAATGTCAGAACAATTTCAAAATCAATATCAAAATCGAAGAAAGAGGTAAAATGTATACCTCTAACATGACAGCTCACATTTCTGGCTTGGTTCAGGCATTTCAATAAAAAGTGGCGAAGTTAAACTATTTTGATGAAATTAACTTAATGATGCAACTTTATTTTTTTATAGGAGAAGAAGCTTTTCTTTACAGAAATTATGAAGGAGCAGTTATACAATACAACTGTACTACAAACACCTTAACGCCATTGATGGATAATTCCACATTTGTAAGTATCTAACGGGTTATTTGAATTTAATTGTTTACATAAGGGTAATAACAAAATTACCGAACTCCGAACAATCTTACAAAGGGAAAGTCAAAACTCATAAGTATATAAACAGACAAAATCAGTCAACAACCGGAAAACTGTGAAAACCGTAATGACCCTGACTTGGTACAGGTATTTCTAAAGAAATGGTGGGTTGAATCAGATTTTAAAGCGCCAAACCTCCCCCTTTCATTACGGCTCAAAGTTTCCGGCTGTCACTATAACAGTATTTATAACAATACTTGAACAAAACAGGTAAAACAGTTGTCAAAGCAGCACCAAACTCAGTGAAGTAAATGTCAAAGACACTTAAAAGATAGAAACATTGTGTGTAAACTTACTATATAGCAACACATGAACAATTAGAAGATACCATTTGGGTATTAAGAAACCGAAACTCACGGAGGACAGCTGACAGTTGCTGCTACACACTTTGTATATATGTAAATTGGATAGGTACTAATAATTATATATGCTTACTAACGTTAACGAGACCGGGATCAGGTACGAGTACTGTGTGTCGTTTTACCAAATATACATATTTCAATACAATTTGGTTAAGTTTAAAAAGAGCAATTTTAATTCACTGTTCTGTTACTGTCAATTATATAGGAACATTCTTTGTTGTTGGAATAATTAGCTTTTTTAGAAAATGAATTTAATTAATTAATTAATTTATTTATTATTTATTTATTTATTTACAGAGGGAATTAAATACTGAACGTTACAAGATGTCAGCAGACAGAAAATATGCTTTTTTAGCGTATGATACACTACATGTAAGTAAATATTCTAAATATACATACGACATAAGAAGCGTTTGAAGATACCAAAGGGGAAATCAGAATCCGTATATCGAAGATGTGTAGACAACACAATGACCAAAAGAGAAAAGAACAAAGGGAGAAAAAATGGTCTACAAAACACTTCACAGAAACCTTAAGTTCGAGCAACATTCTTTAGGTGATTCTGAAGAGATCATTTCTTGTTATCCTCATCTAGCCATTCTTTAGGTGATTCTGAAGAGATCATTTCTTGTTATCTTCATCTAGCCATTCTTTAGGTGATTCTGAAGAGATCATTTCTTGTTATCCTCATCTAGCCATTCTTTAGGTGATTCTGAAGAGATCATTTGTTGTTATCTTCATCTAGCCATTCTTTATGTGATTCTGAAGAGATCATTTCTTGTTATCCTCATCTAGCCATTCTTTAGGTGATTCTGAAGAGATCATTTCTTGTTATCTTCATCTAGCCATTCTTTAGGTGATTCTGAAGAGATCATTTCTTGTTATCCTCATCTAGCCATTCTATAGGTGATTCTGAAGAGATCATTTCTTGTTATCCTCATCTAGCCATTCTTTAGGTGATTCTGAAGAGATCATTTCTTGTTATCTTCATCTAGCCATTCTATAGGTGATTCTGAAGAGATCATTTCTTGTTATCCTCATCTAGCCATTCTATAGGTGATTCTGAAGAGATCATTTCTTGTTATCCTCATCTAGCCATTCTTTAGGTGATTCTGAAGAGATCATTTGTTGTTATCTTCATCTAGCCATTCTATAGGTGATTCTGAAGAGATCATTTCATGTTATCCTCATCTAGCCATTCTTTATGTGATTCTGAAGAGATCATTTGTTGTTATCTTCATCTAGCCATTCTATAGGTGATTCTGAAGAGATCATTTCTTGTTATCCTCATCTAGCCATTCTTTATGTGATTCTGAAGAGATCATTTCTTGTTATCCTCATCTAGCCATTCTTTAGGTGATTCTGAAGAGATCATTTCTTGCTATCCTCATCTAGCCATTCGTTAGGTGATTCTGAAAAGATCATTTCTTGTTATCCTCATCTAGCCATTCTTTAGGTGATTCTGAAGAGATCATTTCTTGTTATCCTCATCTAGCCATTCTTTAGGTGATTCTGAAGAGATCATTTCTTGTTATCCTCATCTAGCCATTCTTTAGGTGATTCTGAAGAGATCATTTCTTGTCATCCTCATCTAACCATTCTTTATGTGATTCTGAAGAGATCATTTCTTGTTATCCTCATCTAGCCATTCTTTAGGTGATTCTGAAGAGATCATTTCTTGTTATCCTCATCTAGCCATTCTTTAGGTGATTCTGAAGAGATCATTTCTTGTTATCCTCATCTAGCCATTCTTTAGGTGATTCTGAAGAGATCATTTCTTGTCATCCTCATCTAACCATTCTTTATGTGATTCTGAAGAGATCATTTCTTGTTATCCTCATCTAACCATTCTTTAGGTGATTCTGAAGAGATCATTTCTTGTTATCATCTAGCCATTCTTTGGGTGATTCTGAAGAGATCATTTCTTGTTATCCTCATCTAGCCATTCTTTATGTGATTCTGAAGAGATCATTTCTTGTTATCCTCATCTAGCCATTCTATAGGTGATTCTGAAGAGATCATTTCTTGTTATCCTCATCTAGCCATTCTTTAGGTGATTCTGAAGAGATCATTTCTTGTTATCCTCATCTAGCCATTCTATAGGTGATTCTGAAGAGATCATTTCTTGTTATCCTCATCTAGTCATTCTTTAGGTGATTCTGAAGAGATCATTTCTTGTTATTCTCATCTAACCATTCTTTAGGTGATTCTGAAGAGATCATTTCTTGTTATCCTCATCTAGCCATTCTTTAGGTGATTCTGAAGAGATCATTTCTTGTTATCCTCATCTAGCCATTCTTTAGGTGATTCTGAAGAGATCATTTCTTGTTATCCTCATCTAGCCATTCTTTAGGTGATTCTGACGAGATCATTTCTTGTTATCCTCATCTAGCCATTCTTTAGGTGATTCTGAAGAGATCATTTCTTGTTATTCTCATCTAACCATTCTTTAGGTGATTCTGAAGAGATCATTTCTTGTTATCCTCATCTAGCCATTCTTTAGGTGATTCTGAAGAGATCATTTCTTGTTATCCTCATCTAACCATTCTTTATGTGATTCTGAAGAGATCATTTCTTGTTATCCTCATCTAGCCATTCTTTAGGTGATTCTGAAGAGATCATTTCTTGTCATCCTCATCTAGTCATTCTTTAGGTGATTCTGAAGAGATCATTTCTTGTTATTCTCATCTAACCATTCTTTATGTGATTCTGAAGAGATCATTTCTTGTTATCATCTAGCCATTCTTTAGGTGATTCTGAAGAGATCATTTCTTGTTATCCTCATCTAGCCATTCTTTAGGTGATTCTGAAGAGATCATTTCTTGTTATACTCATCTAGCAGTTTCGCTTTGTCGATCATTGTTTTTCCTTTGGTTCATTTTATTTTGGCCATTGTATTGTTTGTCCTTCCTAAATTTACGGCTTCTGTAAACCCTTTGGTATCTGCAAACTGTTCTATAAGAAGAGTTTGAAGAGACCAAAAGGATAATCAAAGAATCCGACGAATGACAGAAAACAGAATGGCCAGAAGAAAAAAGACAAAAGGACAAACCACGATCGCCAAATCATACACATAAAACTAAAGATCGGGTAACACGAACCCCACTAAAAACAGGGGGTAAGCTGTGCAAGGATACATATGTATAGTTTGCCCCATAAATGGAATCAATTTATCACTGACTTGTATGTTTCTGATTAAATGATAATGTTCCAGATTTCCTGTTTAAGATCGAATGATAATGTTCCAGATTTCCTGTTTAAGATCAAATTATAATGTTCAGATTTCCTATTTCTGATTAAATTATAATGTTCCAGATTTCCTGTTTAAGATCAAATGATAAAGTTCCAGATTTCCTGTTTAAGATCAAATTATAATGTTCCAGATTTCCTGTTTCTGATTAAATTATATAATGTTCCAGATTTCCTGTTTCTAATCAAATAATAATGTTCCAGGTTTCCTGTTTCTGATTGAATAATAATGTTGCAGATTTTCCTGACTGGAATAAGATCTGTTTATCTGTATCTGTCAATGATTTGTCTGTTGATTTTCCTCCTACATGTATACCACACGATTTGATATTTATATAAGTAATTTATATAAGTAATTTATACAAGTAATTTAATATTATTTGTTCTATTATAGATCTATAGACATTCCACTCTATCACTGTACAGCTTATATGATGTATCTGAAAAGTAAGTATTATAACCAGATGGACCATACACAGTTAAACCTGTATTAACAGGTCACCTTTGGGACAAAGAAAAAATGGCATTTTAAGACAGAAGACCGCTTAAAAGAGGTTCAATTCATAGGAAATTGTCTATGAGAAGACAAGTAAATAAAGGTAATAACAAAATTACCAAACTCCGAACAATCTTACAAAGGGAAAGTCAAAACTCATAATTATATAAACAGACAAAATCAGTCAACAACCGGAAAACTGTGAAAACCGTAATGACCCTGACTTGGTACAGGCATTTCTAAGGAAATGGTGGATTGAATCAGATTTTAAAGCGCCAAACCTCCCGCTTTCATTACGGCTCAAAGGTTCCGGCTGTCACTATAACAGTATTTATAACAAAAGAGGTTCAATTCATAGGAAATTTTCTATGAGAAGACAAGTAAATAAAGGTAATAACAAAATTACCAAACTCCGAACAATCTTACAAAGGGAAAGTCAAAACTCATAATTATATAAACAGACAAAATCAGTCAACAACCGGAAAACTGTGAAAACCGTAATGACCCTGACTTGGTACAGGCATTTCTAAGGAAATGGTGGATTGAATCAGATTTTAAAGCGCCAAACCTCCCGCTTTCATTACGGCTCAAAGGTTCCGGCTGTCACTATAACAGTATTTATAACAAAAGAGGTTCAATTCATAGGAAATTTTCTATGAGAAGACAAGTAAAAGGTGATCTTTTAATACAGGTGACTGGTTAATACAGGTAACTGGTTAATACAGGTGACTGGTTAATACAGGTAACTGGTTAATACAGGTAACTGCATGGACCGGTTTGATTGTATTGTCATTCCATACAATATACAGTATGATTTCTAAGTTAATTTATCCTGCACTGGTTCTATTTGAGCAGTCAAGTTACATTGTCTGGATAACTTGTTGTTATATACGGTCACTGACCCTACCACTCGTCGCAACTTCGGCTGATTCCGTACCTTCATCAAAGACCAATATTTTTCAAAACAAACATCATCTATTGTCGCCATTTTATAACTTATTCGCGGTGCGCAATGTTTGATTGAAGTTATACGGTCTTCCGGCGAAGAAATGTGACGCGTAGAAGCATATCAAATACCGTATTACAACCGAGGTATTGAGGGAGAGAAGCGGACTCACCCGAGGTTTGCCGATTGTGACCCTACTTTTCTATCCGCCACTGTTCCGGTCCACTACTACGCCCCTGTATGTCTATATGTTATCCTTCTCTACTAAGTCTTAATTTAACATATGCTACAGATCGTGGTTGTTAACTTCTGAAAATACCTTACACAGTATTAGAATTATTTGTGTGAGATTAATTGTGATGCTGTAAGGCACAAAAAGATATGATATATAGATCATCATGGTTGCTAACTTATGAAAATAACGTACACAGTACGAGAATTTGTTAGTATGAGATTAATTCTGATGCTGTAACGCACAAATAGTGTTGAATCGATACGGAATTGTAGGGTGCCGTATTTGCCTGAAATTAAATCAATGGTTCTCGCTAACAGTAATCAATATGGCGTCTTATAACTCTATCAATTTAAATAATGTACCACAATTGTTTTTAATGTCGGTATCCTCTAAATCGATTTTTCTTAGAGATGGTTGACGTATGAAATAATAATGAATGGTTGTATCCTTTGAAAACAAACCTCCTGAATTCATATGACCGTATTTAGAACTAAGGTTAATTCTCAACAAAGGTAGGTAACCCATGCCAATTTTGTTTTGCTCCTTTGGTTTACACGCCCCCAAAGACTTTTAAATTAACTCTATGAATTTAAATAAAGTACCACAATTGTTTTTTAATGTCATGCTGTATGTACGGTATGCTATCAATCGATTTTTCTTAGAGATGGTAGGCGCATAGAATATAAATAACGTTGTTTAGTTGACAAGTGAACGGTTTGTATGTTTTGAAAAAACAAAACTCTCCTTAATTCATATAACTATAACTTTAAAGCTAAGGTCAATCTACTACAGACACAGGTAACCTTAGTACACTTTGGCTATTCTGTTGAGCACATGTAGTTTACTTGCTCCCACTTTATCCAATCTTGGGAGGATGGCTCAATGAGTGGTTCTCTCTGGGTATTCCGGCTTCTTCTTCCATAATTAAAACTGGTCTCCATGAAAAAGATGAAAGTGGTGTCAAACACAATAAATCAATCAATCAATCAAATCAATCATTTATCCAATCTTTGCTATCATATTAGGCCCTATTTTCTTGCTCTCAATGACTTTGAAATTATTTAGTTTAGTTTAAACATATTTTATTAATTAATAAATATAGTACAATATGATAAATATCAATATGATACAATACAAATAATTAAAGGGATTCGAAAACAAGATTAAAAAAACTTATATTAATTTCTGTTTTTAACTGTGAGTGTACTTGATGTAGATTATACCAAAACACTCGGTCGTGTGCACTAAACTAGATATCTATCTTTTTATTAGAGGAATTATCGACATTTGACGGTCGGCTTTATTTCCATTATCAATCATATATACATGTAGGTTGCGATGTATTGTTGAATACATATATACGTAAATCAAATGTATAATTAGCTAAGTAGCTCTTATGACATTTACTAAACATGTATTTCCTCCATTGAATGGATAAATTGTTCAAATTACATGTATATGGTATTCCTGTGGTGTCGAAACTATGATATAATACAGATATCAATAGACTGGATATATGTATTCTCTTTTTTTCTTTTCTTTTTCTTCTTTATATTTATTGGCCCTGATCGTATGGTATTTGGATTTACAACTACCTATGCAATCAGTTCCTATCACCAATGATGTTGTGGGTTTGTCAGTGGTTTTCTCTGGGTACTCCGGGATCCAATAAAACTGACCGCCACGATATAACTGAAATATTGTTGAAAGTTGTGTTAAACACCATAAAACCAACCAACCAACCATCCTCTGAACGATGTTTTGGCATTGATAAACTACTTTTTCACTATGTGTATTATCTTAGCCTCTAAAATGATTTGGATTCCCATTAATTTGTTTAGAACGATCCAATTACGAAATCATAAATATATATCATATTCAAACTGACAACTGAAGTTAGTTCTCCTCTCTCAGGCATAGGTGACCAGGGGCGGATCCAGGGGGCGCACTCGACGCCCCCTCCCCCCTAAAATTGGGGGGGGAAATTGGCGTAAAATCGTGATTTTTCACGCGAAATACCCCAAAAATGTTCGCGCCTCCTTCCGCTCGGCGCAATTTTTTTAAGGAAAATTTAAGTATTGATGGTCAGCAGTGTGTAATTGTTCAGTATTGTCTGTAGTGTTGGTAAAAAATGAAAATTACAAAAACAAACAAAAACAAAAGAAAAAAAACAAATAAAACAAACAAAAAATTCATAAACAAAAGGAAATAGTGATTGATTGTGGTTTAACGTTAAATGAGCAATATTTCAGCTAAATCATAGCGAGAACAAACTACATTCAATGAGATGTTCGCCTTGTACTAGACCAACACGCTGAGTTAAATTTTCATAGTGCTAGCTCATTGAAACAACAGACCGAAGGTAGACATGTTGCTCCACTCGGACACATAATTCTGATACCGGGCATAACAGTCTTTGTTTTTACTCCTTAATGCAGAGTACTTAGAGGTGAATCAACAAATACAAACGTTATAGTCTTTACTTTGACCCCATCGGTGCTCGAACACACGATCTACTGCACTCGAGGCGAGCACGCTAACCATTTCACCAACGATGTGATTTCATCAAAACAACAAACACCTTCTCGTATGAAATCACTGAATACAAAAAGACCACGATGTTTTTTTTTCTTTCGATCGAAAATTAAACCACGTGTTCTAGTTTATGATATGACAAGGTATTAAAATGATAACTTTTGTGCTTTGTGTCGATGGGGAATTTAAGATGCTATTCACAGTTAGGTATTGTTTAACATTCCACACTCTGTTATATGTTTCAATTCATTCCTATTCTGAACCCACTGGAGTATTATTAAGTAAACTTCACATTGAGTTTGATATGGTCCTCTACAAAGATTGCATGTGCGTGATTTTTTTTAGTCTATTGAAAATCAAAAATGGTGCAAAACACGTGCAATATGTCGATTTTTGTTGTTGCAACAAACTGAATCCTAAATTAATCGAAAACGTGTATTAACGGAACAAATGCATAGTTCGAAACAAACAAAAGTACGTCCGAAATTAGATCAGTTTAAAGGGCTTTCATTGATCAGATTAAAGGAGTTTCACAAGAAATAATTGTGTCCTTATGATACAGTTAGTATTATTATTAAAATGAGAAAAATACAACACTGTAGGACCAGTTCCAATATCTTATCGATAAATTGATACCCTTAGCGGACATATACATGACCAGGGGCGGATCCAGGATTTCAAGCTAGAGGGGCGGACTTAAAAAAATTTCGCCGAGCGGAGGGAGGCGCGAAAAATTTGGGCTATTTCGTGTGGAAAATCACGATTTTACGCCAAAAAATCATATTTATTCCAATATTAGGGGGGGGGGGCGCACGACGGGTGCGCCCCCCTGGATCCGCCCCTGATGACCACTCATCATAAGTTACCTTAGCATATTTTGCTCCCAAAAAGTTTTTAATTGTTTGGCTTTCCTATTTTTAGACTTTGAGCATACCTGATGACGGTTAGTCCAGAAACGGGTCGTGTGCACAAAATTTGATATCTACGTTTTTATTCCTTGTCTTAGTAAAAAGGTAAAAGGCCAAATATATTTGGGATAAAAATATATCAACAATCATACACAAGTGATAGAAAAAAATCTAATTCGACTAAGAATGAAATAAAGTGCAGGCACTTCAATAAACGGTGACGGGGTTAAACTGTTGTCACTATAAATAAATATTTCTTTATTTTCAGGATATACAGCGATGTTAAGGGACCAAATAATGATGACATATTTCAGTATGTTGGGTGGTCCCCAAAAGGCCATGACTATGTAAGCATATTTTATTTTTGTCGTTACCATTAGTATCTTGTAGTATATCTATTCATTCAGACACAAATAATTTTGCTCAACTGTGCTTCTACATCTGATAAATTGAATACGTTATAGGGGGGGGGGGGGGGGGGGGGGGTAGTAATTATGGCCTACAGGACTTTGTTTTCCTGATTGTCTTGAATTACTGTTGCCTATAAAAATACATCTAATATCAATATATTCGTGAAGTTATCAAATGAAAAACAAAAGATACCACACAGTCATAACATTTCCAAGACCCAACGCCAAATCGTAGATGCTCAAAAGATACCACACCGTCATAACATTTCCAAGACCCAACGCCAAATCGTAGATGCTCAAAAGATACCACACCGTCATAACATTTCCAAGACCCAACGCCAAATCGTAGATGCTCAAAAGATACCACACAGTCATAACATTTCCAAGACCCAACGCCAAATCGTAGATGCTCAAAAGATACCACCCCGTCATAACATTTCCAAGACCCAACGCCAAATCATAGATGCTCAAAAGATACCACCCCGTCATAACATTTCCAAGACCCAACGCCAAATCGTAGATGCTCAAAAGATACCACACAGTCATAACATTTCCAAGACCCAACGCCAAATCGTAGATGCTCAAAAGATACCACACCGTCATAGCATTTCCAAGACCCAACGCCAAATCGTAGATGCTCAAAAGATACCACCCCGTCATAACATTTCCAAGACCCAACGCCAAATCATAGATGCTCAAAAGATACCACACCGTCATAGCATTTACAAGACCCAACGCCAAATCGTAGATGCTCAAAAGATACCACCCCGTCATAACATTTCCAAGACCCAACGCCAAATCATAGATGCTCAAAAGATACTACACCGTCATAACATTTCCAAGACCCAACGCCAAATCGTAGATGCTCAAAAGATACCACACAGTCATAACATTTCCAAGACCCAACGCCAAATCGTAGATGCTCAAAAGATACCACCCCGTCATAACATTTCCAAGACCCAACGCCAAATCATAGATGCTCAAAAGATACCACACCGTCATAGCATTTACAAGACCCAACGCCAAATCGTAGATGCTCAAAAGATACCACCCCGTCATAACATTTCCAAGACCCAACGCCAAATCATAGATGCTCAAAAGATACCACACCGTCATAGCATTTACAAGACCCAACGCCAAATCATAGATGCTCAAAAGATATCACACCGTCATAACATTTCCAAGACCCAACGCCAAATCGTAGATGCTCAAAAGATACCACACCGTCATAACATTTCCAAGACCCAACGCCAAATCATAGATGCTCAAAAGATACCACACCGTCATAACATTTCCAAGACCCAAAAACAAATCGTAGATGCTCAAAAGATATCACACCGTCATAACATTTCCAAGACCCAACGCCAAATCGTAGATGCTCAAAAGATACCACACCGTCATAACATTTCCAAGACCCAACGCCAAATCATAGATGCTCAAAAGATACCACACCGTCATAACATTTCCAAGACCCAAAAACAAATCGTAGATGCAGAAGCAAGATAGGTGGCCCTAACATACATACATTTGTGTACAGGAGTGATCTCTCACTTTCCTTGCTTGGTACAGGCACTTCAATCAAAGGTGGCGGGCTAAGTTGGTTTTATGGTCCTAAGCACCCCCTATTAGTGAAATGATGCGTCAATGAATTAATGGAGGTATTGTAAATATTTACAGGTATTCGTACAACATAACAACATATACGTCAAGAAAAGTACGGATCCTAAACCACAACAGTTTACGTTTGATGGTGCTCCTGGTGAAATATATAACGGAATACCTGATTGGGTATATGAAGGTAAGTTGAAAGGTCAAGAACAAAATGTGACCATTGACCTACAGTTAACATTTTCTAAATAAACATAAATTCCTTATTCTGACAAATGAAAATAATGAAAAACAACAAATTATAGAAAACTCGATACATCTTTTGTGAGTACCATACTCTGGACATTTATTGATCCCAGCATGTCGAGGTTTTTGTTCTGTTTGTGAAGTATATTTTTTTTGTATTGATTGTAATAAAAATGGTACAGTTGCCGACTTTTTGCGCCGACCGATCAAGCCCATTATTCTGTTTGTTTTGGCAACAGTATGTTGGAAACCTGAGCAATCACTGTCAAATAGTTTTTGCTTATTTTCACAGACCTTCAGAATAGTTTTTGTTTGATTTCGGACAAGAGGTACTAGTTTCTGATCATGTTTGTTTATTTTTGCAGACCTGCATAATAGATTTGTTTGTTTTCGGACAAGAGGTACTAGTTTCTGATCATATTTGTTTATTTTTGCAGAAGAGGTACTAGGTTCTGACCATGCTTTATGGTGGTCAAAGGATTTAACATATATTGTATATGCACAGTTCAATGACACTGCAGTAAGAAAATATAGCTATCCTTATTATGGTGATCCATCAGATGAGTATGGCAAGATAAAGAAAATAGCATATCCAAAGGTATGTGTTATGATATGTAGTTAAGAAACCTTATCCTACACCTGGTCAGGGATCATAAAAGGAAGGCACGCCAATGTCGATTTTCGTTTTTTTTCAGTTCTGGAGTTTCTCTACTGTGCAGTTTACATAGAAGCGGGAACATCCTTGATCTATGGACACATTCAACCTTTTTCTTTTAATTACAATACCTATAAAAAAAATACTTTTATATGGGGATCGGTGTCTTACGGGGACTTGCTGTTTCTGGAACTATTCTCCCATTGGAAAAAACGTCTGTGTGATTTTTTATATCGATTTTGTTAGGGGAACCCCCTTTCAGAAAACTAAAATCATTCAGAAGCTTTCAGTCTCTGTCTATTATCAAAAACGTTTAAGCGATTTAGACACATTAACAAAAATAACTATCACGAAAATTATTTCATTCCAGCATCAGAAATATTCATTTAATATTAAATTACTTAAATTTATTTGATTTTAAACTATAAAGGAAAACAAATCATGTGTTCCCTTTTTAGTCTCGTTTTCGTCCTTCCCTGTTCCCTCAATTTCAGGTAATGGCGGGTTTTTTCAATCGTAACTACTCGGCCATTCTCGTTATTTGCAGGGTAGCGAGAATAACCGAGTAGTTACGATTGGGTTTTTTTAACACTCCCGAAAATATTTAAAAAACAAACCAATTTTACTAACTGTTAATACAATGAATAACAAACACTACCACAATGTCGGAACAATTCTAAAATCAAATATCAAAATCGATACCCCTTACACACAAATATATGACCACTCAATTACCTGAATCTACACAGGGACTTCTATAAATAGCTTTATGGACCCAAACCTCCCTAAACTAGACACTTAAATAAACATTGTAGCCCAAAATCATATTACTTATGCATGTGTTATATCTTCATTATAATCTGCTATATGATATTATATAATACATGATACTTTCATTTGTAGCCCGGGTTCACGAATCCAACATTTAAGTTGAAAGTGGTTAATATTAAAACAAACAAGACGAGTGTGGTCAAGCCACCAGTACAGCTAGAAAATGTGTAAGTATAAAAAAAGGGTACATATAAGTTTCTTTAGCTTTATACTAAGCTCATAATGTATATAGTATACAACGGACGGATTATCTGTGTATATATATGCAACCTTACCTTATATTTCAGAAATAATTCGTAGAATCCACAGTTTGCTAACATTATCTTTTTAAAACCTTATCCCAAGCAATAAATGACTCGGGAATGATGTCCATACGTTGATTAATATAAAAATACGCATGTGCGGAATATAATATATCGGGGAATTTATCACGGCATCGGTCACAAAGCCAATGAAAGACATCATATTATAATTGAATTGTTACCTTGTTAAATTGAGGTTCGTTTGTGGTAGTTTTTTGCACCTTAACGAGGTATTTTAATCAGCATTAATAAATGGTTTTCAGGGAGCATTATTTCACGACTGTGTCTTGGCGAGATGATACCTACTTTTTAGTAACTTGGATGAATAGACATCAGAACGTATCATTGTTTACTGTCTGTACAGCTGTCACTGGTGATTGTAGTTTGGTAAGTATGTCATATAGAGAGCATTACCAATAGGTGTCGCTTTTGTCACATAAAGCAGCAAAATACGCTATTACACGGATGGACTATTAGAGTCTGCATTTTTTTTAAATAGTTTATTACCTGCACAACATAAATAATATCTGGAAACTATGTTTGGGATCCATGAGAGGTCCCGGTGGCTCAATGAGTTAGGTAGTTGGATTACCTAGCAACCCATACAAGCCTATCACCAATAATGCGTGGGCATTCGACCCGCAGCCGCAAGTGATAAAGTTTACCAGTTGCTTGCCCATGGTCGGTGGTTCTCTCAGGGTACTCCAGCTTCTTCCACCACTACAACTGGTCGACATGATATAGCTAAAATATTGCTGAAAGTGGCGTTAAGCACAATAAATAAATCAATCAATCAATCATGGGATCCATGAGTCCGCACATATATTAGATTCGCGTTAATGTAATACATGTTTTTCTGTTCAATTTGTTATTATTAATTGCATTGTTTAATGAGAAGTGTGTTTGAATTCCTATCTACACAAAACCACCATGAATATATCTTTGACTTCCTGTTTTACAGAATTTCCGTGAAGATGGACATGATGGCAAAGGATGGGTGGATGTTGTAAGTTAATACTTAGTATAGTAAAGATGTGATGTAAATATAAACATATATAATTTCAAAAAGTTCAATCATGAATGGAAAATGCCAATTGGTGCATCTGTTATTTTTTCTTTTGCTGATCGATTATCAGCTGTTTAAATCTATTTCAATTCTAGACAGAATATATGTGCCGGGGTCAAGATGGTTAATATGATCACAACCATCCCCCATGACAATTCGATCTTAAACGGCAATGCTTATATAAACAAACACTAAATTTTAAAAACATGGGCAGATTCCCTTCTTTGTGGTTTCATTTAGTAACATGCATCTGGAAGCTGTATTATATTGTGTCACGAGTAATTTAATGGTACTGGTTAATCCCAGAAAACACTTATTATTTTTATTGTTGAATAATATAATCTATTTATTTTCCAGTATAAGCTAACTTATTTTATTCTGGAGTAATCTTAAATGTTTATGAATACCGGATATTTTAATCTGTGTATTTTTCAGTTTAAACCAGCTATATTCTCAGCTACAGGGAAGGAATATTTTATGATTTTACCAAATAGAGATGCCTCTGCCGGGTACTTTAAACATGTTGCCAGTGGAAGCTAACTTATTTTATTCTGGAGTAATTGTAAATGTTTTATGAATACCGGATATTTTAATCTGTGTATTTTTCAGTTTAAACCAGCTATATTCTCAGCAACAGGGAAGGAATATTTTATGATTTTACCAAATAGAAATGCCTCTGCCAGGTACTTTAAACATGTTGCCAGTGGAAGCTACCTTATTTTATTCTGGAGTAATTGTAAATGTTTTATGAATACCGGATATTTTAATCTGTGTATTTTTCAGTTTAAACCAGCTATATTCTCAGCTACAGGGAAGGAATATTTTATGATTTTACCAAATAGAGATGCCTCTGCCGGGTACTTTAAACATGTTGCCATGGTGAAGTTACCCGTGAGTAAACATAATCAGGTTTGTTGTGTAGACACTTTTTTAACATTTCTTTGGTTTAACGTCTATGTTCTGTTTGTCTAACCACTTTCTTGTCATGTGGCTTATGTTCTTGTTCGTGTGTTATTGTACCGTCAACAAATTATATAATTGTTCAAGATTAACTTAAAGTTATTTATAAGACGTTGGAAACTTTTCAGGCCCTTTGGGTTTTTGCTCTTTAAAACTTTAAAATATATGACTTTGCTATCTATCTTTTGATTATGGGAGGACTAAAAGTTATAAGATGGTTGGAAGCTTTTCAAGCCCTTTGGGCTTTTGCTCTTTAAAAACTTTAAAATATATGACTTTGCTATCTATCTTTTGACTATGGGAGGACTAAAAGTTATAAGATGGTTGGAAGCTTTTCAGGCCCTTTGGGCTTTTGCTCTTTAAAAACTTTAAAATATATGACTTTACTATCTATCTTTTGACTATGGGAGGACCAGATGTAGGTTATTCCTGCAATGAGTCATGCCGAATCAATTATATAGCTATTATATATCTACGTTTCCTGCTTTTTTTTTGCTTTTTTTTTTAATGGTAAAACAAATTTATTGGGTACATTGTTCTTTGCATACATTAGAAAAGAATTATTCCCATTAATTTTCAAAAATTAAATAACAGATAGAATTTTCATATTCTGTTTCTACAAATTATTTTTCTTTTCTTCTTCAATATCAGCAAATTTCGAGAAAATACCAGCTAAGTTTATGCTGTGCTATTTTATATGATATTCAAGTCTTGTTAATGCCAGTGTATATCAAAATATACTGTACAGCTGTACACATAAAGAATTTGCAAGTTTTAAATATTAATCGATTTTGGCTATTCTGTTTAGACACATTGTTTTTCTGACTCCCAATTATTTTTAAATTATTTTGTTTTCCAATCTTTTGATTTTGAGCGTACCTGATGAAGAATATACCAGAAACTCATCATGCGCACTAAATTATGTATCTACGTTTTTATTATACAAAAAGTACATAATCCACATGATTTTCCTTTTAGTCATTTCTGTTTAACTTACTAAATAAACCTAACATTTTGTCACAATGTTATGCATGTCCCACACAAAACACCTTTCGTTTCTTCAAACTTTTATTTTAATTCACTTTTCCGTTTAATATTTTTTTACCATCTTACTATATACTCGCGAACTATGTCGACCTAGAAAGAACTAATTATTTTACTTCGAAGTACCAGAGAATTCGAGTTATGTGAGGTACACAAAGATTCATACCACTACACAACGACTGCAATTTCACTTTGAGGTATCCAAGACAACAATATAGGAGGTTGAGCTGTTACCATGGTAATTTGATCCTCTGATCAAACCCAAGTGAATCTTATTTTGAGTTTTCTATATATTCTTTCGAACAAAACTGTTTTTAAATTAGTCTTTCCTGCTTAAATATCAGCTTGTGGAGATACAAAATATATGAGTTCACTCTTTAGTGGGGTTCGCGTTGCTCATCGTTAATTTTCTTCGTAATATTTTGTACATCATTAACTTCTTTTTCCACCTTTTTCTCTGGCCATTGTATGGCTGACCTTCGATTTACGACTTAAGCAAAGCACTACATACAACACTGGAGATTGAGCAACACGAACGCCACAACAATCCGGAAGTGCAAACAGCTGCTGCTCCACTGGTGAAACGAACACGTTCTGTTATGGAAATCGTGTTGTACACCAGTATACGTTTCAAAGCTTAAAATGGCTTTTCATTGATTAATAGTCTTTAGTAATGTTCCTCATGCCATAATTAGCTAAGACCATGCGAATCTATTCATCACTACAATTTAACAATTTAGTGCTATATTTTATGTTTATTCTTTTATTTGGTTATTGCTAACCCAATATGCTTACCATTATGCTAATATTAGAAGTCATAGACTGTATAGCAATCATGTTTACTAATTGAAGATTTTCGCATCGTTAATGTCTCGTTCTTATAGCGTGAAGCAAAACAACTCTAATTACTATAACATAATATGGGTTTTTTTCACAAGGAGCTACGTAAATCTGCGGTTCAATATAAGTTCATGTCCGTTCCTAGTCGATACACAAGACATGCACATACTTTTTTGAGTGAATAAAGGGATATGGACAATCAGTACAAACAGGAATGTTAGCCAAAATATATGAAAAAAAAGTTCAGAAAATGATATTCCAACAAAAACGTGATTGAGTCCAAATGATGCGAAATTATCAGATTATTTCCCTGATCTATATATAGAATGTGCCAGTTAATGACGGTACGAATATAATATTTACCCTGGAATTAATATGTAATATGGACACCCCAAGAACGAAGTAAATACATGCAACATAATATAAGACATTAAATCCATGTATGAAAAATAATAAATAGCACAAAACACCGGGAGTGAGATCAGTTGTTCCATAATATCCAACCCCGTATATTGCTCCCGTCATGAAGACTTAAATCTCAAATATTTATTATTGTTTATTTACTCCTGGAACATATCTAAATTCAACACCAACAATCAGTGTCATTAGCTCAATTTTAAAATGAGGTCTTAAAATGTCATCCAGTCGATTATAATTCACTTGTAGGTTGTATGGCAATGACATTTCTTTTACATATCCGTCGACTAAATAAGGGTAATAACAAAATTACCGAACTCCGAACAATCTTACAAAGGGAAAGTCAAAATTCATAAGTATATAAACAGAAAAATCAGTCAACAACCGGTAAACTGTGAAAACCGTAATGACCCTGATTTGGTACAGGCATTTCTAAAGAAATGGTGGGTTGAATCAGATTTTAAAGCGCCAAACCTCCCTATTTCATTACGGCTCAAAGGTTCCGGCTGTCACTATAACAGTATTTATAACAATACTGGAACAAAATAGGTAAAATAGTTGTCAAAGCAGTACCAAACCCAGTGAAGTAAATGTCAAAAACAATTTACGTCACACATTGATAACAGATATTCTCTTGATAATTCATATGAATAAAATGAAAATCAAAAAATATCACACTGTCACAATAATTCATAATCTTCTAATATATATTTCTTTTCGTGCAAATGAAAAGTTTGTACGAGTACAGTATAATAATTTTGGTATGTAATAATAATTACATACGTATATATATATACCTGCTAACGTGGTAGAGTATAATTTTATGTCAGAAATAAAAGGTCCTGATAATACTTGCTTCAATATATTTTTTAAACATAATGGGAAAATTATATTGCATATATAAAAAAAACAATACTTCACATTAATCATTGATATTGTATTGAACCCTATTGCGAAATCACTTTTATTTTTTTTCTTGGTCTTCTTAGGTTTTCCTGCTTCTAAAGATTTTTAAATTATTTGACTTTCCAATCTTTTGAACTTTGAGCGTGCTTGATGAAGGTTATTACAGAAACGTTGTCGTGTGCACTGAATTAGATATCTACGTTTTTATTAAAGGTCGAGATAAAAGATAAAAATATCACATTTAAATGAATAATTCACACTGTGCCATTTCTGTAGCAGTTATCACAGGATATGGGAACCAGGAAATTCCTTACCAACGGAAAGTGGGAAGCGACGGCCATTGTAGGTATTAGTGAGGAGCTCAAACAAGTATATTACATTGCCACACCTGGAGATCCCCGGAAACGACATCTCTACAGGTAAGAATTGACTATTTGTGAAGTAAAGGTCAGTCTCAAATCGATGACTGAACAATACTCTATTTCAGACTAAATATTTCTTTTTGTCAATTCAATGAACTTCGTCTAATTTTATTTAAATTCCTTAGTTTGACACACATATTCGAGTTCATTAAAACATACATCTTGTCATCTTGTCAATAACTAGCTTTTTTTTTTTTTTTATTAAAAACGAGTTCAAACAGTGATGGCTAACAATTCCACTAATATCAACAAAATGAACAATCACCTCTCACCTCGAACCATTGAACTCAAAATGATATAGCTATAAAATTCTTCATTACATGTTGAACAACAATCACTCGCTCATTTTTTACACGAAAATTGTACTGTAAAAAATAATATCTAACGACACAGAAGAGGTCATCAGATTAAAAGACTACGTTTTATGTGTCCTAACGCTGACCTTTTAGTACAAGTTTGACTGTACATGTACATGGAATATAAAATAAATTTAATTTATTTTTTTAACAGCGTCAGCGCAGACAATCCTTCTTCAACATTCCACCCGACTGTAAAGTGTCTTTCCTGTGATATAGGTGCAGATTGTCAATATGTTCAGGCATCATTTAGCTCGTCAGGGAAATACTATATATTGGGCTGCCTTGGTCCAGACATTCCACATTATACTCTTAAATCAACTGTAAATCCAAATGTATGTAAGTATATGCATAGATACAATTTGTCTAGGCTTCTTATTAATTCAAAGTTTGAAAAAGTGGTGGGGGGGTGCGGCGACTACCATATCTGCAGTTCCGAAATTCCAATCGGAGCATCAAAGAATCAGAGACGAAATCTATACACCTAACACAAATATACATGACCACTCACTTTCATAGTTTTGTACAAGCACTTCAATAAAAAGTGGCGGGGAAAAGCTAGTATTGTGAACCCAAACCCTGTTCTCCTCTGGGTGAAATTAAAGTGCTATATACATGTGTGTTAAAATGCCCACTAAATCTCACATATATCTTGGTAGGAAGAAACACACTAACACACATATACATGACAGCCCACACTTTTATAAGTTTTATGAGCCCAAACCTCACTGCCATCTTGCTGGAATGATGCGCTTCGGATTTGAATTAGATGCTGAACCTCACATATAACTGAATGAAAAGCGTTGTGGTTATGAATTCTGAGTCTTTATCTTGAAATCAACTCTGATCATATCACTACACGTTATGTAAAATGTAAAACACTTGTATTACCCATAACATTTAATATCAAAAGGGAATTTATTATGAGGAGTTTTTCTACTAAACTATATACCTAATTTTTATCACCTCGTTAAATATTTAGAAGACTAATTTCTCCTGATGGGGGATATAGTTATTAATCAATACGTAATAGAACAATTACAACATCAAATAACTGTTGAATATATCAAAACATACAGATATATCTTGTATATATATCTTATATTTATATCGGTATAATGTAGTAAATTGCTGATACAGCATTTGATATTCGATTATGTAATGTTGCTAGCTGTAATGGAACACTTGTTCATATCTCTTAAAACCATCAAACTACTGTAGTTTAACCTCACCACTTGTTAGGGACGGACCATTTATCTTGAAGAGGGGGTTATGGTTTTTTTCTAAAAAAATATTCTGATTCCGAATGTTGCTGAAAAAAATATTCTGATTTTGGTGGAGGAATTCTGGAAAAAAATTAATATTCTAACTCTCGTGTTGTCCGAAAAAAAAATTCTGAACGAAACAAAAAACCATAACACCCCCCTGCAAGTTAAATGGTCGGTCCCTTATTGAAGTGCATGTACCAAGACAGGAAAGTGAGTGGTCATGTATTTGTGTTGGGGGTACCGATTTTGCCTCTTTCTACGATTTTGATATTTGCTTTTGGAATCGTTCCCACATTGTGGTTTTTTTTTCTCACTTTATTGATAATGGAATGGTGCTAGTTGTGATCGAGCACTGGTTCATATCTGTTGTAATTGATCAACCATGACTGAATAAACGTTAGAGGAAACTAACGAGGCAATAAAGAATAGACAATCCAGAGACACAGACAACATTGGGCATTGATCAACCATGACTGAATAAACGTTAGAGGAAACTAACAAGGCAATAAAGAATGGACAATCCAGAGACACAGACAACATTGGGCACACGGGAAAACAAAAATATAAGCACCACCGATGACCCACACCAGGAAACCGGGGGTGTACCTAGGTGTTCACGTGGGTCTTGTGTCCAATGTAAGACAGGTTCTTCCTGTTTCCTTAAATGGGTTAGCGAGTATTGACTTCATGACGGGCTATATGTGTAGAGGAGGTGATAGCATTTCTTTCGTATGTCTTTCTGCATCTGATTTTGTGAATAATGAGTTTATCTGAATCTCTCTCAGATATAGGTATGACCTTATCCGATTTTTATTATTATCCTCTCTAGGCCCATTGGTTTATTTGATCCCATTATATTTTGTTTTCTTTTTTACTCATTTTTTACTCAAACATACTTGTGACTTGTGTATTCTATATTCGTCAAAGTTTAAAAAAAACCATATTATTGTGAAATAAAAAGATTGTTAAGCAAAATAATTGAAAGAAACCAAATGGCCTTAGCAAGATAAATGCTCACTTCTTTAAGGGGTAATCAGAAGCTGTAAATATAATGACCCCCAAAAAAAGGATAAACAATGATTACACAGAAAGATAAAGATAAAGGAACACGAACTCAACTAAAAACCGGGGATGAACTCAGGTACTCAACATGTTACAAACTCAGTGATAAGTCATCAATGAGAAAAGAACCCGGATTGTGATGTCAAACGGAACATTTCTGTGGTCATTTGTGACACATATATTCAGTAACGATTTAATCTCATAATAAAGAGATTTTGGTATATAATGATTTCACTTTTTAAGGACTTATAGAATACAGGAATGGCATTATACTATTAAAGTGTATTGATTACACATTTACTTTTTTTTATTTGTAAATTAACTATGTATAAACATTGTTTTTTTCCAGCTATCATCTTAGAAGACAATAAAGCCTTGAGAGAAAAACTAGATAAAGTTTACTTGCCAAAATATGAATATTTTGAAATTCCACTAAAGGATGGGAAGGAGGGTAAGTTTTATTTTTTTTTTTTTTTTTTTTTTCTTTGTTCGATTGTTTTTTGGCTTTTTTTTTTCTTGCTTTTTTCATATACTATGAATATGCATACCCATGAGATCTACAGTTTTTAAATAATAGCATGACATTCAGGGTATTAAGATGTTATTATGATTATATATGATAATTGATAATTTCCATGTAAAAATGTTGTTCTAATGTAGGCAGGTTTAAATAATTAATCCAGCTTGGGTTCGTTCATAATTTACCAATAGAAAGTCTATATTTTTCCCCTGCAAAATTATCATGTAATTGGACATGTCATTTTTTGTACTGTTTATGCCTCATGTAAAAATGTTATTTGTGTATGTTTTATGTTGTGAAATTTTGTAAACTCTAAATAATATGAGTAAATGATATCATTATAGGATAATATACTGATTTTCAGTAATCACACAAAATTAAGACTACCACATTAAGATATTTAGCGCCAATTTTATAGTTTTGTAAATGATAACTTCACATTTAGTATGATAAATTAACAACATTTTATATACTAATTAATATCAGAACAACAAAGATGTCCGAATGTAGTGTTTATTGACAAAAGTAACTACAGGGGTGCAGGGGCGGATCAAGGATTTGAAGCTAAGGGGGGTGCACTTAAAAAAATTGCGCCGAGCGGAGGGAGGCGCGAAAAGTTTTGGAGTATTTCGTGTGAAAAATCACGATTTAACGCAAAAAATCATATTTTTTCCAATTTTAGGGGGGCGCGTGCCGGATGCGCTCCCTCCCCCTGGATCCGCCTCTGGGGTGTGTTCACTCTTATTTGACGATATGAGTATTACTAATTGTTGAAGACCCTACTGTGACTCTGTTATATTTACAACAATAAACAGAAAGCCATACAGAACAAACATCTAATTCTATCTATATTGTATATTGTACTCTCATTACAGTTATGCATGCCAAGATGTACTTACCTCCAACGCTGAACAAAGAAGAAATCATTACATATCCGTTCCTGTTAAATGTGTATGTATTATAACTTATAAATATACTTATACTTATTCTGAACCTCGGGGTATAGAAATGGGACCGAGAGCTTCTTCGGCTTGAAGGGGCGTCCGTCGGTTGTGCGGGATGTATAAATTCACAACCAACCCGTCCTGCGGATGAGACGTAAATAAAACCGAGGTCCCGTGTTGAGAGATTGCCACCCTCTTCGCACGTTAAAGAACCCAGTGTAACAGCTCATTATGAGCATTATGCTCATGATGAGTGTTCCATAAGAGATCTGTTGCACTGGCAAAATTATTCGTCCCTACCCATCACCTTTCCTTGTTTCGAGTCCTGTGGCATTTAAATTTTTTAATGTTCTCGTCCTGAATATAGCAGAAAAATTGCTTGCTGGACGTTAAACACCAATCAATCAATCAATCAACTTATTATGACCCAGTAATTAATGAAGTCATTTTACTATGCATTTTGTAACAACTTTTTATTAAGGTCTCAAGTACCTTCATTTTGTAAGAGAGGTCTTCGTCGTCGTGTTCGTATGGTAGTTGGATTTATAACTACCTATGCAATCAGTGTCTATCACAACTAATGTAGTGAGTTCGAATTCCGCTCATGGTGGGTGTACTCTATAAAACATTATGTGATAAAGGTTGTCTGCGACTTGCGGCAGGTCGGTGGTTTTCTTCGGTACTACGGTTTCTTCCACCGATAAAATTATCCGCCACGATATAATTCAAATATTGTTGAAAGTGGCATTAAACACCATAACCAAAATCTATATATTTGTTAACTATATATTTCAGCTATGGTAGTCCTGGACATCAACTAGTTACAGAAAAGTTTGAAATTAAGTGGACAACATATTTAACGAGCTTTAAAAATATAATATGTGTGTTCACTGATGCAAGAGGGAGTGGAGGGAGGGGAGACAGTTTTATGCATTCAGTGTATAAAAATCTGGGTACAGTTCAAGTAGAAGATACCATTATAGCTGCTGAGTAAGTTTATTATCTCTAAGTGATCATGTTACCTCTAATTTGAGTAAGTTTATTATATCTAAGTGATCATGTTACCTCTAATTTGAGTAAGTTTATTATCTCTAAGTGATCATGTTACCTCTAATTTGAGTAAGTTTATTATCTCTAAGTGATCATGTTACCTCTAATTTGAGTAAGTTTATTATCTCTAAGTGATCATGTTACCTCTAATTTGAGTAAGTTTATTATCTCTAAGTGATCATGTTACCTCTAATTTGAGTAAGTTTATTATCTCTAAGTGATCATGTTACCTCTAATTTGAGTAAGTTTATTATCTCTAAGTGATCATGTTACCTCTAATTTGAGTAAGTTTATTATCTTTAAGTGATCATGTTACCTCTAATTTGAGTAAGTTTATTACCTCTAAGTGATCATGTTACCTCTAATTTGATGTCAATGGTATTCTCTTCACTCTTTTCATATGACATATCATTCAATTAATAAATGTATATAAGAAAAGTTTGAAGATACCAAAGGGGTAATCAGAACTCGTAAATCGAACAATGGCAGATAATACAATGGCCAAAAAGAAAAAGGAACATGCAAGAAAAGTTTTAAGATACCAAAGGGGTAATCAGAAGTCGTAAATCTAAGACACCAAAGGGGTAATCAGAAGCCGTAAATCTAAGACACCAAAGGGGTAATCAGAAGTCGTAAATCTAAGACACCAAAGGGGTAATCAGAAGCCGTAAATCGAAGTATAGACAATACAATGGCTAAAAGAAAAGGCTAAATAGACAAACAACGACCCACAATACAATATACAGACAGCACATATTGAGCAACATGAAAACTGGGGATGAACTCAGTTATAGTGTGTTATTGTACAGATTGACAATTCAGAACGGCAACGGAACCTGAAAACTGGGGATGAACTCAGTTATAGTGTGTTATTGTACAGATTGACAATTCAGAACGGCAACGGAACCTGAAAACTGGGGATGAACTCAGTTATAGTGTGTTATTGTACAGATTGACAATTCAGAACGGCAACGGAACCTGAAAACTGGGGATGAACTCAGTTATAGTGTGTTATTGTACAGATTGACAATTCAGAACGGCAACGGAACCTGAAAACAAAATTGAACATCCTACTCCAAAAACTGTTTTAGATCAAATATACTTGAATGATCTTGCGCCATGGTTGAACACCGCTTTGTATTATATGGCGAAATTATCTTCATAATCTATGAATTGTTTGAACCCAAACTGGGCATTTTTTTGTGTCGTTGAATAACTTTCCGGCAAATAAGAAATATATAATGATTGAAACCATGTGATATTGTTTATTATAGGTTATTTTGGGATATTGTGGAAAATATTATTCTTATAATCAATAGAACTGGCGTATATACGGCTGTTATAATGCTTTGTTAATATTTACATTTAAGCCTAGAGGAAAGATACAGGCTCTAGGGTTTATCATTACCAATAATTTGATGCTAAAAAGTAAAATATTTGTATAATAATTTTTTTTTTCAGATTTTTTAATAAATTGCCATATGTTGAATCCAGTAAAATGTCCATTTGGGGTTCGGTGAGTATTAATAATGAGGCCTAAAGAAATTCAACATTAACTTACAAATATATAAATTATATAAGAAAAAAGTGTAAAATAGTTACTGGATACTAATACTGGTATATTACAATGAACATGTCTAAACCTAACCTCCCTGGTACCAGTCTTTGTATTCGGAATATACTGGTGTTTTGTTTATACAGTTTAAATTTTTTAAAAACCATTTAGTCCGATTTATACAGTATTCCTGTTAATTCAGGTTTCCGTTTAGACAGGATTCATTCATTGTACATATTTAATGAATATCGGCATTCCATCACGTGATGATAAAAAGGTCGATAACTCTTGATAAAACAAGTGTTAGATTGCAATGCAATTCTACGATCGAAATGATATTTCAATGCTCAAAGGTCTATTTTGGAAGCTACTTTCTGTCCAACTAACGATCATGTCCGTGACTCGATCAACTTACCCTAATGTGTTTGTATGAGTGCTATGTGATTTAATTTTACTGTTTTCTATTTACTGTATTACATTATCATGATTCATCACCCCAATGTTGATTGAACCTCGGTAATGTCTGTAGGATCTCAAACTCACTGATGCATCTTGCATTATTTTGCAAGTGCAAGCTGCAGCTACAAAGAAATTTAACTCTTTGTTGTTTGAAGAAGCACTGAAAACAAGATGGTCATTGATTAATGCATATAATGTTTGTTAATTACCCCACTTTTATATCTTTTAACCAGGTTATATTTTCTTACCTACATATATTCCATGCATTATGTAAAACATAAATATTTTAAAGAGGAAGAAACAATCTATTTATAAGAGAAGACTAATGCTTCAATATGAGGATGGGAGGGTGAAATTAAGATTTCAAAAAAATCTAATTTCTTGTATGACCTTCTTCTGTGTGCCTTGTAAACCGATTGACCTTTGATAATGTGCAAATTGTTTAGTACAATGTCTTATTCTTGCAAAAATTGTGAATTAATTATAGCAACACACTGAACAGAAATACTTTATTTTAGGCAGTGAATGCAGTTTTTGATAAAATTTTAATACAACGACGCTCATTTTATCAGTGATTCGTCAGTATATTTCATAATATAGAAATAATTCACCACAAACCTTATTCTACACGTTTACTTATCATTATTATCACATGACCAGAATAGTTGGCTGTATAACCATCGACTTTTTTTTTTGCGGGGGGAGGGGTATTTTTGTTTTCATATTACATGATTTATTGTAAATGTTCCATAATTTTGTTTAAACGGTTCCATATTTTTTGTAGTCATATGGTGGATTTCTTACATCTTCAGTATTAGGTCAACAGCCACCGGACCTATTTGAGTGTGGAATAGCTGTTGCCCCAGTAACAGACTGGCTTTATTATGGTGAGAATCTTGATTACCTACCATTAAGATCCAATTTGACATCATGGATATCCCATATTAGAAAATGTATTTACCAAAGATTTTTATTCTGTTTTTTTTTAATTTGTAACGAAATTCAGTTAATAGACTGGCCATTCGGGTACCATAACAGATTTAAATACCCCATCTGCTAGTTGATCTAGTAGGGATACCATTTTAGCGCAGTTGATAGAGCGGTTGCCTTCGATGCAGAAAGTACTGGGTTCGATGCTAGCTCGGGATATTACATATTGTTGTAGCAAACAAAATATTAAGACATTAGACATTTTGTTGAGACGAACACAAGAGTACAGATGTCCGAGAAAATGATGATTCGGGTGTTTAGAAAAAGCAAGAAAAATAGCAGTACCAGTACAAGTAAAACAAAACAAATGAATAAAAAGCTCATATGACGCGAACACATGATCCATATAACCATTAGAGATCTCCATGTCAGAATGAATAGCTTATGCCATGGCTGTACATAATCAAATGTAATTCTCGATTTCGGAGTGACATCACACAATGTAATTGACCAATCAATGATTATCAATTTTGAGATGAAGAAAATATTTGGAGGTGAAGCCAAGCAAAATCCTCGGGATTCTACATAGACTCCAATGTATATTAATTTATTCACTATTTTCCAACAGAAGTTAAATATATTTAATTAAAATCACCTCTGGTTCTTATAGACACTAAATCAGATATCTAGTTTGATTTTTGTCAATTTATATCAGACGGTTTTATTTTAAATTAAGAAAATAAAATTCAAATTTTCCATTGGAATCTAGGTAAAATCTAGAGGATTCCTGCTGACCTCACCACAATGAATTATTAAATACCCAGATGTTCGGATATGAGAATATGTATTCATAAAATGAAAAACAAAAAATAGGACACTGTCGGAACAGATCCAAAATATACATAACCGCTGACCTTCCTGTCTTGAAACTTCAATGCAAACTGGCGGGACGAGGTTAAGCTAATTTTATGGGCCCAAGCATCTCCTCTTTCATAAAGAACTATTTGTCATCTAACAATAGATAATATCTTAATGTGACAATTACATATAGGAATATTGGTACAATATGTTTTGATTTCTACCTTCAAATATCATTGTTGATTATTTGTATATTGTAGATTCAGTTTATACAGAAAGATACATGAAAACTCCAGCGGAAAATCCAGATGGATATAGAGTAAGATATTTTACCTTTTCATCTTTTGTTTTTGCATGTTTGTTTGGTTTTTTTTTCCTGGAGGTATGTTTTCTCCAGGAGCCACAAAAAAAAACAATTTCAGCGGAACAACAATCGTATATTTTTTTTTATTATAAAAATTTTATCAGTAATTTTTTCACATTACCCCAAATTTTAGATTAAAATTTAATTTTATGAATTTATTAAAATTGGTATTTGCTTGGTTAGATATTTCACTTGATTATGCATGGATTATTTGATATAAAACCTGGTCACATGACACATTTGATTGACGGACAAATGAGTTGTCATCGTAAAAACAGTATTGCTGAAAGACTAATGTTCTCCTAGAATATATTTTCCAGATCCCAGATTTCTTAATTTTGCCCGACGTCTTGCACATTTTAAATTCATCAAATGCTACTGACAAGTATGTGTGTATGTGTGTATTGCTATTAAGTATGAGTTAATTGACAAAAAGATTACATGTTAATTTCAATAAAATATTTCTTGTAATTTTCATTTTAAGCATATTTTATTCATAAATAAATGAAATGGATTGGATAACAGGCAATAGCCTATATAAATCCTCTCCATACACAAGGCAACAGCAACAATCAACAATGCATGCAGTTAATATTTACAATACACAATATAGAATTTCTTACTCAAAGGGAAATAACTCCAGTATACAATGGCAGTCAGAAATCTCATATATTCATTTATTTTTTGTAATATGTGTTAATGCATTATATAACTATATTCCAGAGAAGTGCAGTTGCTCAGTATGCCAAGAACTTTAAAGGTTCCATGTTTATGTTGATTCATGGTACTGGAGATGGTGAGTGTATATTTGGCATTGTTATTAAGGTCAAGGGTCAGGAGCGATTAACAAGTAGCTTGTTAAATAAACATTGTTTGAATATTAACATTATTATTCTATCATTTCAAGTTTTATTACCAAGACACTAGCTGCAATAATGTAGCTCCTGTGACAAAGTTGTGTCTTGTGAGTAAGCGAGCATTTAGGGTTTTATTATTAGAACTACCAAGACACCAGTCTCGAACTTAGGCAAGTTGTTTTCTTGCATAGCTGGAATAAACAGTTGTGCGTTCATAGTAGCTGTTATCTTACTCTATAGTATCGACAACTCAAATACTGCTCTATTTAAAAGCATTTACCGTATTTAGGGTTATATAATGCGCACCCCCTCTTGGCCTTGAAAATCTCCAGAAAAAAACTAGTTCGTGTCTATAATGCGCATGGACTTTTAAAAAAATCGCCGTCGGAAATGTAAGAATTAAATATCAATCGTATATGTTTTTCAGTCCTTTGAGCATGCTTCATTTGCTGGGAGAATTTAAGAACCATTTATCTCTTTTCATCTTCAATAAAGTTGCAAAATATTAAATGTGTTGGGTTTTATTGGCGGACATGTGATTTCCCGGTCTGTGAAAGAGTGAAACACATTGTTCCTGTTTATAATGCGCACCCCTCCTACAAATTAAAGAATCTGGGCAAAATCCTGTGCATTATACAACCCTAAATACGGCATAGGTCAGTTCGACTTCCTTACAATGTGGTTGGAATGTAATCAAAGGGTTATCTAAAAGCCTAGACAGATAATAAGAAACGTTTAAAGATACCAAAGTGGCAATCGTATACCGTGAAACGAAGAAAGACATGCAATACTAAGGTTGAGCAAAAGCCAAAAAGACAAACAACGACCCTTCAACACTATACAGAAAATTAATAACTGAGCAACATCAACCCTACAAAAACACTGGCGTGAACTGAGGTTATCTGGAAGGGTAAATAGTTCAAAAAGGAAATGAACATTGAACATGTGAACTGAGGTTCTCTGGAAGGGTAAATAGTTCAAAAAGGAAATGAACATTGAAAAATTTAAATGTGTATATACATGTGTAAATAACCAGGTTATTTGGAAGAGTAAATAATTCAAAAAGGAAATGAACATTGAACAATTTAAATGTGTACATACATGTGTAAATAACCAGGTTCTCTGGAAGGGTAAATAGTTCAAAAAGGAAATGAACATTGAACAATTTAAATGTTTATATACATGTGTAAATAACCAGGTTCTCTGGAAGGGTAAATAGATCAAAAAGGAAATGAACATTGAACAATTTAAATGTGTATATACATGTGTAAATAACCAGGTTCTCTGGAAGGGTAAATAGATCAAAAAGGAAATGAACATTGAACAATTTAAATGTGTACATACATGTGTAAATAACCAGGTTCTCTGGAAGGGTAAATAGTTCAAAAAGGAAATGAACATTGAACAATTTAAATGTTTATATACATGTGTAAATAACCAGGTTCTCTGGAAGGGTAAATAGATCAAAAAGGAAATGAACATTGAACAATTTAAATGTGTATATACATGTGTAAATAACCAGGTTCTCTGGAAGGGTAAATAGTTCAAAAAGGAAATGAACATTGAACAATTTAAATGTGTATATACATGTGTAAATAACCAGGTTCTCTGGAAGGGTAAATAGATCAAAAAGGAAATGAACATTGAACAATTTAAATGTGTATATACATGTGTAAATAACCAGGTTCTCTGGAAGGGTAAATAGTTCAAAAAGGAAATGAACATTGAACAATTTAAATGTGTATATACATGTGTAAATAACCAGGTTCTCTGGAAGGGTAAATAGATCAAAAAGGAAATGAACATTGAACAATTTAAATGTGTATATACATGTGTAAATAACCAGGTTCTCTGGAAGGGTAAATAGATCAAAAAGGAAATGAACATTGAATAATTTAAATGTGTATATACATGTGTAAATAACCCCGCCACATTTTTGTGCCTGTTCCAAGACATGACCTTGATTTGCAACGTCATATGTCGTGGTTTTTTTGTGTTCAGTGAGTTCAACTAAGACAACAGGTGGTTTTGTTGATATTGATGGACTTGATTGATTGATTTTTGGTGTTTAATGCCAATATTTCAGCTATATCATGGCGACCAGTTTTTAGTGGGGGAAGAAGCCGGAGAGGACCACGGGCAAGCAACTGGTAAACTTTATCACTTGCGACTGCGAGTCGACTGCATCCTTTTTTGTAATTTACAAGCCGGCGCAAACACACGCCGTATTGGTGATAGGCTTGTGTGAGTTGTTAGTTAATCCAACTACCTAACTCATTGAGCCACCAGGGCATTTGATGATGATGGAATTGATGACCATCGCTGTTTAGACTTTCTTTTCATAATTAGGGCTTTCATGTTTTAATTATATTTTCAGATAATGTACATTTCCAAAATTCTGCTCAATTAATGAAAGCATTGGTAGATGAAAATGTTTATTTTACTCAACAGGTAATATCTTCATTTCTTTAGTATTATATAATTCTGGAACCAACGTGGCTGGCGACTTGGCATTGTATAATGTTTGGAGTACTTCTACTTTAGCGAACCCTAACCCTTTTGTTGTATCCGCATGGTAACGAAACGAAAGGTTATGTGTCATGCACTTGATTATTACAACATCTGACTTCTGGGGTCCTCCAAAGTTGATTGTACCCTAATGCTTTTCTGTCTTGCAAAAAAATATTCTTTATGAAATTTAATTTGAACATGCATTCATCCTCATACAAAATACACACACGCAAATAATGTCATCGGCAAAAGTTGAAAATTTTTATATTTTAGCACTTTTGGATTTAAGAAGATTTGAATTTTGTTGATGACCCATGTTTTATTCGAATTATACATTTTATTTAACAAACTTATCCTCAACATATAATTAGAAACTTTAATCTTTTTGTTTAATAAGAGAAGAAAAGATCCAAATCAAATAATATTGTCATTATATTGTCATTTCGCTGTTTAGACTAGCTGCAATAATGTAGCTCCTGTGACAAACTTGTGTCTCGGCAGAGCTACAACGCAGTCCCATTCGTCACAATGGAGCAAAAAAAAAGTTGCAGTTGAAACATAAAAACTCACTATTTACACTTCAAACATTTCATTATAACTATTACTGATGATCCCAGTCCTTGTTAAATCGGTTTGGCTGAGAAATATATGCTTTTCAAAGGTAGCAACAACCTTGTTCAAATTTATCGATCGTTTGTCATAGCCGGAAACTACGGAAAGCGGAGCTTTTCTAAATATGGTATTTCTTTCTACACGCTGATGTAAACATTCACGCCTCAAATTGCCAAATATGGTATCGACATCCAAATAGTGAGGCCGGAAATGACGAAATTCAAAATGTTCAGAGAGAAAGTAAACATGGATTTTTATTTTGTGGGAATTACATTCTAAAATACTGATAGGTGATTAAAAACTTGTTATAATAATGGACAAAAGGAAAGATTATGTCTTATTATTGATAAATGCAGGCGTCAGAAACTCTGTAAGCGAGCGCAAAAAATCTTGGCGGCTGCTCCATTACATGTAATGGCATCCCGTTATTACCCTTGCGAGTAAGCAAACATTTAGGGTTTTATTATTAGAACTAGTTTAGACCTGTCATGTAAAATCTATGTTACTATGAAATATATATACAGTAATGAAAACTGACCGCCACGATATAACTGAAATATTGCTAAAAGTGATGCAAAACACCATCAAACAAACAAACAAACAGTAATGAACATGAGATGGACATCTAATTTAGTGTATTATTATTTTCAGTTTTATACAGATCAACAACATGCTTTAAATGGTGGCAATACAAGGAGGCATCTTTACAAATCTATGGAGGATTTTCTAGATGAATGCCACCACGGAACATCTAAAAAATACGAGAAACTCAAGAATTATCACGAAACAGCGAAACAAGAGCCTCTCGATGAATAAGGTTATTCATCTCGATGAAGAACAGACAGTGTTAATGTTTCTTTTCAGATCAAATCAACCTTTTTTTACACATACCAGCGATGTAATTAAACCAAAAATATGTTGAATAGCAGTTGTATGTGACGGTGAAAATATATATTAACAAGTCCGAAAATTTCGTTCAAACGAAATTTCATATCTGAAAATAAAAATAGATATATTATATACAATATACAGTTTCTGTATAAATATTGTCACGCTCAATGTTAATACTGACATATGTCCCCGTATGTATCTGTGCCTCTCGACACTGATGTATGTCATGTATACCGGTATATTTCAGTGGTTCCCGATCAGGAGTCTAGAAAAACAATAGCCATTTATTTCTGTAGTTCACTCGCAGGAGTATAGAAAAACAGTCATCGCATGGGTACGGGTATATTTCTGTGATTCTCACCCAGGAGTATGCAAAAGCCATTCATTACATGTATAGTCGTATATTTCTCTGGCTCTTGTCCAGGAGTATAGGAAATCCACCCATGACATTTATACTGCTATATTGCTGTGGTTCTCTGCCAGGAATGTAATACATACATCTCCGTATATTTATGTGGTTCCCTCCCAGGAATATCATACATACATCTCCGTATATTTATGTGGTTCCCTCCCAGGAATATCATACATACATCTCTGTATATTTATGTGGCTCCCTCCCAGGAGTGTAGAAAACCAATAATATGTATGGCCGTATATATGTTTGACTCTTTCCCAGGAGTGTATGACACTTATCCATAATGAGCATAGTCGCATAATATGTGAGGTAGCCGTATATATGTGTGGTTCTCTTCCAGGAGTCAAGAACATTAATCCATGAGATGTAAACCAAGTTTATTTGCAAATATGATTTACATCCTAATATTAAGAATCACAGTATTATATAAGGAAGGTGTCAATACGTGTTATTTAAAGTAAATGGTGTCTTGTACACGTTTTACATTTTTGTAATTTTATGTAGATGGTATTTATTCAAATTTCACATTTTTGTAGTTTTTGTAGACGATGTCTTAACACGATTTACATTTTTTGTATAATTTGATGTAGACATTTAAACATTTCCTCTGATCTCATTGAGGGATATTATCCGTATCAAATGACTGACTTTGATACTGAAAATTATCGATTTGTGTGACGTCAAACACATTGTGACGTTATTGATAAATATAATAACGTCAGCTTTGAAGGTTTCGACATAGTATCACAACTCATCCAAAGGTCTCGTTGTGATAATGTCTGTCTCGACCTTCATGACTACATAATATATATCTTATGTGTATTATGTGAAGTCAGTTTTTAGATAACGTTATTGTGTGAACGATATTGAAGCAATAATTTTTTTGTTATTCAATAATATTATACATCATGTATTGGAAAATCTTTTCCAAAAACGAAATTTTGTTAAATGTAATATATTTATTAACATATTTTGTCTATTCTTGCCTCTTTAAGAGTAATGTTAGATGATGTAAATAACAGCGTTACATGTCAATCCCTAACTCATTATATTGTAGCAGTATCATTAAGAACCTTGTTCGGAATATCAGAGGAAGAACAACAATCAATACCCCTTGTATGCATCATTGGTTGTACATTTTTTGTCAGATTTCATGAGTTACCTCACTTATTGGAGCCTGTCCCTAATCTAATATTGTATACACATTTAGCTATGTAGATATGTATATCAAATACGTTATAGGTTAGGGAACAACCATTTAACTTGCAGGGGGGGTTATGGTTTTTAGTTTCGTTCAGAAATATTTTTTCGGACAACACGAGACTGAGAATAAAAAAAATTCCAGAATTTAACATTAGGTTATATGACAAAAACTCGGAATCAGATTATTTTTTTTTTCCTCCACCAAAATCAGAATATTATTTTCAGCAACATTGGAAATCAGAATTTTTTTTTTTTTAAAAACCATAACCCCCCTGCAAGTTAAATGGTCCGTCCCTTATAGAAAACTATCATTAAATATAAATAAAAGTTTCTATAGCAGCTCTCAAGTTTTAGCTCCGAACCAGCATATTCAAAAGCACAAATTTGATTGGTTTGACGTCACTCGACAGTTACTAGAGTATAACCCTGGAACATACCAAGGTTTAAAAAAGAGCTCAGTAGAGCAACCTCTCACATAATCTTCAACTTGTTGAAGGAGGTCAGTATTTGGTAAAAGTAAAACAATCTCTGACATAATTTGGTAATTCAACAATATTTGTTAGAAGTAGTAGTAGTAGAAATAAAGAGTTGTCTCTCCTTGTAAAAAATCGTAATGAACCAGATGTATATGGACGTCTTTATAAACTAATGTTTAACTTTTACAGATATTGTTTGTGAACTCTATGTATTAATAAATGAGATTTTATTCTTTTAACAATATGTAAATAAATTTTAAGATAAGTTTTTCTCAGAATGAACCGATCGATATTGTTAAAATGAATACAATAACACCCCTGTTTTCGCCTCAATATCGACAGTGTGGTCATTTCTTGTGTTTCATTTTATTTCAAAATACATAAAAATCAAAAATATGTCAAAGTTTGTAATTTTGTAGTATATCAATCATTTATGTTCCCAGAATAAGGGACCGACCATTTAACTTGAAAGGGGGGGGGGGGTATGGTTTTTTGTTTCATTCCGAAATGTTTTTTTGGACAACACAAAGAGTTAGAATTTTTTTTTTGTCGCGCAAAGCGGGAATTTTTTTTCCATAGTTTAACATTAGGTTATATGACAAAAACTCTGAATCAGATTATTTTTTTTTTCCTCCACCAAAATCAGGATATTTTTTTCAGCAACATTGGGAATCAGAATATTTTTTTAGAAAAAAACCATAACCCCCCCCCCCTTCTTCAAGTTAAATGGTCGTTCCCTAAGTGAGTTGAAGTGTTATCATTACATCAATATTGCATCATGTCCTATTAATACACTACAATGTACATATTTACCCCCCAAATGAAAATATTCAGGCGTTTGGATGTTTAAATGAATACCTCTCATTTTGATTTTATTATCCATATTGAATACATATGTGTATATAGTTGACCATCATTTTCCCGATGTCAAATAAGTCAAGTCATTTTCGTGGATAACTCAAACAAATAGCCCAGATAACTTGAATACTCAAACACTTGGTTAATTGGAACTAAAATATTAGGTATTTTGTACTGCGACACAGCGAGATTCGACTTCCAACAGTTAAACACCATTGCATAGCAGTATAATTTTGCATTTAGAATGTAACATAAGGGACCAACCATTTAACTTGCAGAGGGGGGGTTATGGTTTTTTGTATCGTTCAGAATTTTTTTTTCGAACAACACGAGAGTTAGAACATTTATTTTATTTGTCGCGCAAAGTGCGAAATTTTTTCCCAGAATTTAACATTAGGTTATATGACAAAAACTCTGAATCAGATTATTATTTTTTCCTCCACCAAAATCAGAATATTTTTTTCAGCAACATTGTGAATCAGAATATTTTTAAAAAAAAAAAACATAACCCTCCCCCCTGGAAGTTAAATGATCCGTCCCTAAGGCATTCAATAATCCCTGATATTGGAGTTAGTGCAAATTGCAATATCAAATTGTGATGTCATCCACAGGTTACAATGGTGGTCTCCCTGTTATACAATATAAAGATCATTGTTTAGAAATATTTAGGCAATAATCCTATAACAGCCACAAAAACGTCTCAATATTCTTATTCTCATGCACAATATTCAATCTTCCTATACAAATTAACACTTATTGTCCATTCAGAAAATACGAAAATATTGTTTTACATGTCAAAGAACAACTCCTGTGTTTACAAAATTAACACTTAGAAATAATTTGCTCAAATATATTAACTTGTCTAAGGTTGCAATTATTTTGTAGATCATTGTTTGTCCTTTTGTACATTTTTTTTGGCCATTGTGTTGTCTGTTCTTCTTCGATTTATGGATTCTGATTACCTCCCTTTGGTATCTTCAAACTCTTCTTATAAAGTTGTCCTGATTTAACATTACATTTTTGAATGCGTGAATGTTTTCCTCCATTCTCTACATTAGCATTCACCATTGGAGCATTTTCAACTTGTTTTGGTATGATTTATCTCCCTTTGCCCACATTATTTTGAATTGGAGACTTTTTTTTTTTTTTTTATCAATTTTATAAAATTAAATTTTGAATTGTGTATCAATAATGTAACTTCTTCTATATGTGTATTGATGAACTAACAGTGCAATAATATTTTGTAAATTAATTTTAGTTACATTAGATTTTTCAATCACATGAAGTCTACTACAATATTGCTTTCTGCCTCATTCATATAATTCTCGTATACTATTTTGGAAGACATCTTTTTGATCTTAAGCAAAAACAATTTATTATTATTTACTTAGCTAATAATATCAAGCATTGTGTAATAAAAACGTCATTTGTGTAATAAGTGATTGTTACATATTAATGTACATGTACCGTATTTAGGGTTGTATAATATACATGTATGTGTATTGAATACTCCATAGATAGAATGAACAGCGAATGTTTGTAAATAATAGTTACTAACATTGGTTGGAAAAACATTTGCTTGTTTGTTTGATGGTGTTTAACGCCACTTTCAACAATACTTCAGTTATATCGTGGCGATCAGTTTTATTGGTGGAGGAAACCGGAGAAAACCACAGACCTGTCACAAGTCACTGACAAACTTTATCACATAATATTGTACACCTCGCCCTGATCGAGATTCGAACTCACAACGTCAGTGGTGATAGGAACTGATTGTATAGGTAGTTGTAAACCCAACTACCATACGATCACGGCCATGACGACCCCGTTGGGAAATGTGTTTTGTCCTTAAGGTGAATATTTCATATTTAATTATGTGCTTTGAATACTCCATTAATAGAATGATGAATAATTAGATTATAATCGAATTAAAATTATATGTTTGGTGGGCTTTTATTTTTGTGTTACTGCTAAGGGACCGACCATTTAACTTGCTTCGTTTGTTTCGTTCAGAATTTTTTTTTCGGACAACACGAGAGTTAAAATTTTATTTTGTTTTGTCGCGAAATTTTTTTCCAGAATTCAACATTAGGTTATATGACAAAAACTCTGAATCAGATTTTTTTTTTCCTCCACCAAAATCAGAATTTTTTTTTCAGCAACATTGGGAATCAGAATATTTTTTTTAGAAAAAAAACATAACCCCCCCTTCAAGTTAAATGGTCGTTCCCTAACATCTATCTACTCGCATAGAGTCATGTCAGGTAATATTTCATTCATCTTCAACCGCCAGATGGCACGTATTAACACAGTGTTGCTGTACTGACATGGTTTATTAGATATATTTCTTATTGAAATTTACAGTTACTAAATATTGTAATTATTATTAAATCTAAGTATATCCTCTCTCAAGCATAGTTAGCCCAATCTTAGCTATCCTGTTTAGAACCATTGGTTTTGTTGCTACAAAGGCTTTTGAATTATTTGACTTTTCAATCTTTTAATTATGAGCGAACTTGGTGAAGGTTATTCCAGAAATGCATCGTGTGCACTAAATTTGATATCTACGTTTATATATTCTTCTTATCTATACTCACGGGTCAAAAGTATTTCCCCACTAAGATATTTCCCTATATATTTCATATAAAACCACTTATTTTCATAACATTTTCATCAAATCATTCCTTAGCCAATTTTCATGAAATTTTCACCTTGTGACGTCAAGAATTTACTTTTGTGTTTAAATCATAAATGCTTGTAAATAAAAGTTCGAAAAATTACATGAAGATATTAAAAAAAACACTAATAATTCTACTATTTATTAGTAGAATTATTAGTGTTTTTTTTAATATCTTATTAGTAGAATTATTAGTGGTTTTTTTAATATCTTCATGTAATTTTTCGAACTTTTATTTACAAGCATTTATGATTTAAACACAAATGTAAATTCTTGACGTCACAATTTTATATGATTATATATGGTAGTAAGATTTGGTGAAAAAATTCAACTTTGTTTTTAAATAAATTCTTAAGGGAAAGTAGAAATAAAATTATTTGAAAATTATACGAAGAAGAAACTATATTTATTTCTACATTTAATGCTGAAAATTTCATGAAAATCAGATAAGGAATGACTTCAAGAGAATGTTTTGAAAATAAATGGTTTTATATGAAATATATAGGGAAATATCTTAGTGGGGAAATACTTTTGACCCGTGAGTGTAGTAACAACCTGCTTTCGCTATCATGCAGATAAAAATTACTTACTTGGGATTCAGGAAAAATGCTGACTAGTGTCAAGATTTTTTTTATTTATATGAAATATTAACTAATTGGACAACAGCTCCCATGATGTGCTAGGTTTTAAATTCATCAAAATCTTGTAGGTTCATCTCTGATTGGTCGGTGAAAATATGTTATTAATAGAGCAAACAAACATATAATTTTAATAACATTAATCAGAGTTAACGGGAGGATCCAGGATTTCAAGTTGGGGGGGGGGGGGGGGGGGGGGGTGCACTTAAAAAAAATTTGTTGGGGTATTTCGTGTGAAAAATCATTTTATGTCAAAAAAAATCATATTTTTTCCAATTTTAGGGGGGGGGGCGCCCCTCCTGGATCCACCACTGGAGTATATATCTGTATAATATAATGGGTTATAACTATTATATATATATTATCAAAGATATTTATTCACGTATTTATATAATTATTTATTTATTATTAAATAGTAATTATTGACATGTTTATACATCAGTTAATCATTTTAGAATTGTTTTTCACTATTAATACATTGTTATTATGTGTTTAATTCTGTACATGTACAAGTAAGCTTAGAGAATACGAGATTGTGTGATTATCCTTCATATGAATTGTTCTACATAATAAAACTTTTAACAGTTGTATTCTTAGCACTATATTTATTTCTTTTATTACCAAGTTTGTAACCAGAGGAACACAACGGGGCACGACTTACACTTCCGGAGCATCTGAGTTCACCTCCGGTTTTCTGTGGGTTCCTGTTACTCAATCTGTAGTTTTCTGTTAACGTCTTGTAGATCATTGTTTGTCATTTTTCTGTTAGCTCTTGTTTTGTCTGTCCTTCTTCGATTTTCGACATCTGATTTCCTTCCCCTTTGGCTTTGCTATTTTCAACTTTTCTTGGCAATAGCAATGAATGTACTAACATTACAAACCCATTTCAGACCAAATATAGGGAAATGTAAAATAACATTGCATTCCAGAAACAAATTAACTCTCGTGAAACATTAATATTGAAAACAACAAATAGCCTAACAATTTGAAAATACAGGCTCCCACAAAAACAACAAATAGCCTAACAATATGACAATACAGGCTCCCACAAAAACAACAAATAGTCTAACAATTTGAAAATATAGGCTCCCACAAAAACAACAAATAGCCTAACAATTTGACAATACAGGCTCCCACAAAAACAACAAATAGTCTAGCAATTTGACAATACAGGCTCCCACAAAAACAACAAATAGCCTAACAATTTGACAATACAGGCTCCCACAAAAACAACAAATAGCCTAACAATTTGACAATACAGGCTCCCACAAAAGCAACAAATAGTCTAACAATTTGACAATACAGGCTCCCACAAAAACAACAAATAGCCTAACAATTTGACAATACAGGCTCCCACAAAAACAACAAAAAGTCTAACAATTTGACAATACAGGCTCCCACAAAAACAACAAATAGCCTACCAATTTGACAATACAGGCTCCCACAAAAACAACAAATAGCCTACCAATTTGACAATACAGGCTCCCAAAAAATCAACAAATAGCCTAACAATTTGACAATACAGGCTCCCACAAAAACAACAAATAGTCTAACAATTGGACAATACAGGCTCCCACAAAAACAACAAATAGCCTAACAATTGGACAATACAGGCTCCCACAAAAACAACAAATAGTCTAACAATTGGACAATACAGGCTCCCACAAAAACAACAAATAGTCTAACAATTTGACAATACAGGCTCCCACAAAAACAACAAATAGCCTAACAATTTGACAATACAGGCTCCCAAAAAATCAACAAATAGCCTAACAATTTGACAATACAGGCTCCCACAAAAACAACAAATAGCCTAACAATTTGACCTATACAGGCTCCCACAAAAACAACAAATAGTCTAAAAATTTGAAAATAGAGGCTCCAACAAAAGCAACAAATAGTCTAACAATTTGACAATACAGGCTCCCACAAAAACAACAAATAGCCAAACAATTTGACAATACAGGCTCCCACAAACAACAAATAGCCTACCAATTTGACAATACAGGCTCCCACAAAAACAACAAATAGCCTAACAATTTGGCAATACAGTCTCCCACAAACAACAAATAGCCTAACAATTTGACAATACAGGCTCCCACAAAAACAACGAATAGTCTAACAATTTGACAATACAGGCTCCCACAAAAACAACAAAGAGCCTAACAATATGACAATACAGGCTCCCACAAACTCGACAAATAGCCTAGCAATTTGACAATACAGGCTCCCACAAAAACAACAAATAGCCTAGCAATTTGACAATACAGGCTCCCACAAAAACAACAAATAGTCTAACAATTTGACAATACAGGCTCCCACAAAAACAACAAATAGCCTAACAATATGACAATACAGGTTCCCACAAAAACAACAAATAGCCTAACAATATGGCAATACAGGCTCCCATAAAAACAACAAATAGTCTAACAATTTGACAATATAGGCTCACACAAAAACAACAAATAGCCTAACAATTTGACAATACAGGCTCCCACAAAAACAACAAATAGCCTAACCATTTGACAATACAGGCTCCCACAAAAACAACAAATAGCCTAACAATTTGACAATACAGGCTCCCGCAAAAACAACAAATAGCCTAACAATTGGACAATACAGGCTCCCACAAAAACAAGAAATAGCCTAACAATATCACAATACAGGCTCCCACAAAAACAACAAATAGCCTAACAATATGGCAATACAGGCTCCCATAAAAACAACAAATAGTCTAACAATTTGACAATATAGACTCACACAAAAACAACAAATAGCCTAACAATTTGACAATACAGGCTCCCACAAAAACAACAAATAGCCTAACAATTTGACAATACAGGCTCCCACAAAAACAACAAATAGCCAAACAATTTGACAATACAGGTTCCCGCAAAAACAACAAATAGCCTAACAATTGGACAATACAGGCTCCCACAAAAACAAGAAATAGCCTAACAATTGGACAATACAGGCTCCCACAAAAACAACAAATAGCCTAACAATTGGACAATACAGGCTCCCATAAAAACAACAAATAGTCTAACAATTTGACAATATAGGCTCCCACAAAAACAACAAATAGCCTAACAATTTGACAATACAGGCTCCCACAAAAACAAGAAATAGCCTAACAATTTGACAATACAGGCTCCCACAAAAACAACAAATAGCCTAACAATTTGACAATACAGGCTCCCACAAAAACAACAAATAGCCTTACAATTTGACAATACAGGTTCCCACAAAAACAACAAATTGCCTAACAATTGGACAATACAGGCTCCCACAAAAACAACAAATAGCCTAACAATTGGACAATACAGGCTCCCACAAAAACAACAAATAGCCTAACAATTGGACAATACAGGCTCCCATAAAAACAACAAATAGTCTAACAATTTGACAATATAGGCTCCCACAAAAACAACAAATAGCCTAACAATTTGACAATACAGGCTCCCACAAAAACAACAAATAGCCTAACAATTTGACAATACAGGCTCCCACAAAAACAACAAATAGCCAAACAATTTGACAATACAGGCTCCCGCAAAAACAACAAATAGCCTAACAATTGGACAATACAGGCTCCCACAAAAACAAGAAATAGCCTAACAATTGGACAATACAGGCTCCCATAAAAACAACAAATAGTCTAACAATTTGACAATATAGGCTCCCACAAAAACAACAAATAGCCTAACAATTTGACAATACAGGCTCCCACAAAAACAACAAATAGCCTAACAATTTGACAATACAGGCTCCCACAAAAACAACAAATAGCCTAACAATTTGACAATACAGGCTCCCACAAAAACAACAAATAGCCTTACAATTTGACAATACAGGCTCCCACAAAAACAAGAAATAGCCTAACAATTGGACAATACAGGCTCCCACAAAAACAACAAATAGCCTAACAATTGGACAATACAGGCCCCCATAAAAACAACAAATAGTCTAACAATTTGACAATATAGGCTCCCACAAAAACAAGAAATAGCCTAACAATTTGACAATACAGGCTCCCACAAAAACAACAAATAGCCTAACAATTTGACAATACAGGCTCCCACAAAAACAACAAATAGCCAAACAATTTGACAATACAGGCTCCCGCAAAAACAACAAATAGCCTAACAATTGGACAATACAGGCTCCCACAAAAACAAGAAATAGCCTAACAATTGGACAATACAGGCTCCCACAAAAACAACAAATAGCCTAACAATTGGACAATACAGGCTCCCATAAAAACAACAAATAGTCTAACAATTTGACAATATAGGCTCCCACAAAAACAAGAAATAGCCTAACAATTTGACAATACAGGCTCCCACAAAAACAACAAATAGCCTAACAATTTGACAATACAGGCTCCCATAAAAACAACAAATAGCCTAACCATTTGACAATACAGGTTCCCACAAAAACAACAAATTGCCTAACAATTGGACAATATAGGCTCCCACAAAAACAAGAAATAGCCTAACAATTTGACAATACAGGCTCCCACAAAAACAACAAATAGCCTAACAATTTGACAATACAAGCTCCCACAAAAACAACAAATAGCCAAACAATTTGACAATACAGGCTCCCGCAAAAACAACAAATAGCCTAACAATTGGACAATACAGGCTCCCACAAAAACAAGAAATAGCCTAACAATTGGACAATACAGGCTCCCACAAAAACAACAAATAGCCTAACAATTGGACAATACAGGCTCCCATAAAAACAACAAATAGTCTAACAATTTGACAATATAGGCTCCCACAAAAACAACAAATAGCCTAACAATTTGACAATACAGGCTCCCACAAAAACAACAAATAGCCTAACAATTTGACAATACAGGCTCCCACAAAAACAACAAATAGCCTAACAATTTGACAATACAGGCTCCCACAAAAACAACAAATAGCCTTACAATTTGACAATACAGGCTCCCACAAAAACAAGAAATAGCCTAACAATTGGACAATACAGGCTCCCACAAAAACAACAAATAGCCTAACAATTGGACAATACAGGCTTCCATAAAAACAACAAATAGTCTAACAATTTGACAATATAGGCTCCCACAAAAACAAGAAATAGCCTAACAATTTGACAATACAGGCTCCCACAAAAACAACAAATAGCCTAACAATTTGACAATACAGGCTCCCACAAAAACAACAAATAGCCAAACAATTTGACAATACAGGCTCCCGCAAAAACAACAAATAGCCTAACAATTGGACAATACAGGCTCCCACAAAAACAAGAAATAGCCTAACAATTGGACAATACAGGCTCCCACAAAAACAACAAATAGCCTAACAATTGGACAATACAGGCTCCCATAAAAACAACAAATAGTCTAACAATTTGACAATATAGGCTCCCACAAAAACAAGAAATAGCCTAACAATTTGACAATACAGGCTCCCACAAAAACAACAAATAGTCTAACAATTGGACAATACAGGCTCCCATAAAAACAACAAATAGCCTAACCATTTGACAATACAGGCTCCCACAAAAACAACAAATAGCCTAACAATTTGACAATACAGGCTCCCGCAAAAACAACAAATAGCCTAACAATTGGACAATACAGGCTCCCACAAAAACAAGAAATAGCCTAACAATATCACAATACAGGCTCCCACAAAAACAACAAATAGCCTAACAATTGGACAATACAGGCTCCCATAAAAACAACAAATAGTCTAACAATTTGACAATATAGGCTCCCACAAAAACAAGAAATAGCCTAACAATTTGACAATACAGGCTCCCACAAAAACAACAAATAGCCTAACAATTTGACAATACAGGCTCCCACAAAAACAACAAATAGCCAAACAATTTGACAATACAGGCTCCCGCAAAAACAACAAATAGCCTAACAATTGGACAATACAGGCTCCCACAAAAACAAGAAATAGCCTAACAATTGGACAATACAGGCTCCCACAAAAACAACAAATAGCCTAACAATTTGACAATACAGGCTCCCACAAAAACAACAAATAGCCTAACAATTTGACAATACAGGCTCCCACAAAAACAACAAATAGCCTTACAATTTGACAATACAGGCTCCCACAAAAACAAGAAATAGCCTAACAATTGGACAATACAGGCTCCCACAAAAACAACAAATAGCCTAACAATTGGACAATACAGGCTCCCATAAAAACAACAAATAGTCTAACAATTTGACAATATAGGCTCCCACAAAAACAAGAAATAGCCTAACAATTTGACAATACAGGCTCCCACAAAAACAACAAATAGCCTAACAATTTGACAATACAGGCTCCCACAAAAACAACAAATAGCCAAACAATTTGACAATACAGGCTCCCGCAAAAACAACAAATAGCCTAACAATTGGACAATACAGGCTCCCACAAAAACAAGAAATAGCCTAACAATTGGACAATACAGGCTCCCACAAAAACAACAAATAGCCTAACAATTGGACAATACAGGCTCCCATAAAAACAACAAATAGTCTAACAATTTGACAATATAGGCTCCCACAAAAACAAGAAATAGCCTAACAATTTGACAATACAGGCTCCCACAAAAACAACAAATAGCCTAACAATTTGACAATACAGGCTCCCACAAAAACAACAAATAGCCTAACAATTTGACAATACAGGCTCCCACAAAAACAACAAATAGCCTTACAATTTGACAATACAGGCTCCCACAAAAACAAGAAATAGCCTAACAATTGGACAATACAGGCTCCCACAAAAACAACAAATAGCCTAACAATTGGACAATACAGGCTCCCATAAAAACAACAAATAGTCTAACAATTTGACAATATAGGCTCCCACAAAAACAAGAAATAGCCTAACAATTTGACAATACAGGCTCCCACAAAAACAACAAATAGCCTAACAATTTGACAATACAGGCTCCCACAAAAACAACAAATAGCCAAACAATTTGACAATACAGGCTCCCGCAAAAACAACAAATAGCCTAACAATTGGACAATACAGGCTCCCACAAAAACAAGAAATAGCCTAACAATTGGACAATACAGGCTCCCACAAAAACAACAAATAGCCTAACAATTGGACAATACAGGCTCCCATAAAAACAACAAATAGTCTAACAATTTGACAATATAGGCTCCCACAAAAACAAGAAATAGCCTAACAATTTGACAATACAGGCTCCCACAAAAACAACAAATAGCCTAACAATTGGACAATACAGGCTCCCATAAAAACAACAAATAGCCTAACCATTTGACAATACAGGCTCCCACAAAAACAACAAATAGCCTAACAATTTGACAATACAGGCTCCCGCAAAAACAACAAATAGCCTAACAATTGGACAATACAGGCTCCCACAAAAACAAGAAATAGCCTAACAATATCACAATACAGGCTCCCACAAAAACAACAAATAGCCTAACAATATGGCAATACAGGCTCCCATAAAAACAACAAATAGTCTAACAATTTGACAATATAGACTCACACAAAAACAACAAATAGCCTAATAATTTGACAATACAGGCTCCCACAAAAACAACAAATAGCCTAACAATTTGACAATACAGGCTCCCACAAAAACAACAAATAGCCAAACAATTTGACAATACAGGTTCCCGCAAAAACAACAAATAGCCTAACAATTGGACAATACAGGCTCCCACAAAAACAAGAAATAGCCTAACAATTGGACAATACAGGCTCCCACAAAAACAACAAATAGCCTAACAATTGGACAATACAGGCTCCCATAAAAACAACAAATAGTCTAACAATTTGACAATATAGGCTCCCACAAAAACAACAAATAGCCTAACAATTTGACAATACAGGCTCCCACAAAAACAAGAAATAGCCTAACAATTTGACAATACAGGCTCCCACAAAAACAACAAATAGCCTAACAATTTGACAATACAGGCTCCCACAAAAACAACAAATAGCCTTACAATTTGACAATACAGGTTCCCACAAAAACAACAAATTGCCTAACAATTGGACAATACAGGCTCCCACAAAAACAACAAATAGCCTAACAATTGGACAATACAGGCTCCCACAAAAACAACAAATAGCCTAACAATTGGACAATACAGGCTCCCATAAAAACAACAAATAGTCTAACAATTTGACAATATAGGCTCCCACAAAAACAACAAATAGCCTAACAATTTGACAATACAGGCTCCCACAAAAACAACAAATAGCCTAACAATTTGACAATACAGGCTCCCACAAAAACAACAAATAGCCTTACAATTTGACAATACAGGCTCCCACAAAAACAAGAAATAGCCTAACAATTGGACAATACAGGCTCCCACAAAAACAACAAATAGCCTAACAATTGGACAATACAGGCTCCCATAAAAACAACAAATAGTCTAACAATTTGACAATATAGGCTCCCACAAAAACAAGAAATAGCCTAACAATTTGACAATACAGGCTCCCACAAAAACAACAAATAGCCTAACAATTTGACAATACAGGCTCCCACAAAAACAACAAATAGCCTAACAATTGGACAATACAGGCTCCCACAAAAATATCAAATAGCCTGACAATTTGACAATACAGGCTCCCACAAAAACAACAAATAGCCTAACAATTGGACAATACAGGCTACCACAAAAACAACAAATAGCCTAACAATTGGACAATACAGGCTCCCACAAAAATATCAAATAGCCTGACAATTTGACAATACAGGCTCCCACAAAAACAACAAATAGCCTAACAATTTGACAATACAGGCTCCCACAAACAACAAAGAGCCTAACAATATGACAATACAGGCTCCCACAAATTCGACAAATAGCCTAACAATTTGACAATACAGGCTCCCGCAAAAACAACAAATAGCCTAACAATTTGACAATACAGGCTCCCACAAAAACACATGCGTGAATCAAGAAGGTAAACTTTCCATTCTCCATAACATTATTGTCGTTGTTGTATGTTGTCACTGGCTATATATAATGCTCTCATAGTCAAAAGGGGCCGTCGTGGCCGTGATCGTATGGTAGTTGGATTTACAACTACTTCTGCAATCAGTGCCTGATGTTGTGAGTTCGAATCTCGACCAGGGCGAGGTGCACAACATTATGTGATAGAGTTTGTCTGTGACTTGCGACAGGTCGGTGGTTTTCTCCGCGTCCTCCGGTTTCCTCCACCAATAAAACTGACCGCCACGATATAGCTGAAATATTGCTGAAAGTGGCGTTAAACACAATAAATCAAATCAATCAAAATATTGAGAAGTCAAATTATGTATACGTCTGTGGAGCAAGAAAATCTAAACATGATAGCCAAAATCGACTAAGGTTACCTATGCTTGAGAGAGATCGGCTTTAGATTTAATCAAAATACATTATATAGAACCTGTAAAACCATGGCTTAAGATGGTACCATATACTTTAGGTATAATTTGATCTGCTCGTTTAATTTTCTTACTTTTTTTTTTTGTGGCAGTGTGTTTGAATATATCCACTAACAAATTCCAACCAACAGACTCAGAGCTATAAATTCACTAGCCACATAGCAGCTTTTCTCTCTGTGGTTTTGATCACCGAGATGCTTGAAATCTGCATACAAACATCATATGATCAAAACGTTCAACTGATTTTAAAGAGTTATCTCCCTGTAGTGTATGGTACCCCCCTTAAATGAATAATTTCTTAACTAAACATGTAGTTTATTTGTTTTCTAGTTGAAATGATCGCTTTTTCTAGTGTTAGGGAAATACAGATTGAAATTTGAAATATTTAACACAGGATCCCGGCGTCCCGAAACGGTTGGACCGCTATATTTATTGAGGCTTCAGAAGTGGTGGTTTTGATAAAAAATGTTGTCACAAATTCCCGTCAATTAAAAACAAATGCAGATAATTGGTTCCTATGCCCACACCAGCCTCCAGTCCCCTTCTTATCACAAAGCCACCATTAAACATATTATATCAAGAAGGGTCGCAGGGGCTAACTAGTCCACATTTATGACCTCTACACCAGGTAAAACCAGGTAAAAATATGTCATTGGAATCCACACATACTGTTCAAAGACAACAGAGAACTACAGGCGCTCGTGGCACGGACCACCCCCCTTTTTCTAACTTTCTGTTTACAAATTTATTAAAAGAGATGAAATAATAAAGAAATAAAGAAATTTTATTGAAAATAAATTTGTAAACAGAAAGTTAGAAAAAGGGGGGTGGTCCGTGCCACGAGCGCCTGTGCAGAGAACGTGGACAATAATATATACAGCGGTGTCCTTGACTGTTAGATTAACCTATTTTGCAATTCATCACATGTTATAAATTACAGTCATGTGAAATATTATATAGCTATGATGCATACGTGATCCTATTATCTTTGACATTACCGTAATTTATAACACATTCCTGTCTATATTAGGTAACAGTTCCGTTATAGATTACGGCACTGTTACCTAATATAGATCCACGTTTCTATTTATAACCCACACATGTTAATATAAACACTCCTAGTTTTGACACAGGGGCTCGCAGTTATATTTTCACATCGCCAGGTATATGTTAAAAGAGAAGGGAGAACATTTTTTTTGCAGCCCAAAGTGAAAGTAGAATTTCGGCACCTTTTTTCGCTTCAAAGACGGTTTAGTCTTTGTTCTTACCATAATATTAATGCAAATATCGTTGTTTTTTGCTGATTGACTGGTTTAGAGTGGAATAACACTCGTTTTTAAATTCCAAGCGGTCTGGACAACTTCTTATACTAATTTCCGGTTTATACGGACTTAATAATATTGATAGAAATAAAAAAAAATCGAAATATAATTTTAAAAAATAGGAAAAAAGACAACTTAAATCTCTTGCATTAAAATATATTTTTTCCTTGTCTCAATCAATCTGGAAATATAGGAAGACAGCATTTTAAGAATATCTTTTGTCAAGATGAGTAAATAATTTCCCGCAAAAATGCCAGTTTAAATTCTTCGACCAATGAAAACTCACCTTGATATTTAGTCCGTATAAACCAGAATTGAGTATGCTAAGAAGTTGTCCAAACCGCTTGGAATTTAAAAACGAGTGTTATTCCACTGTAAACCAGTCAATCAGCAAAAAACATCGATATTTGCATTAATTTTATGGGAAGAACAAAGACTAAACCGTTTTTGAAGCGAAAAAAGGTGCCGAAACTCTACTTTCACTTTTGGCCCCCCAAAAAGTGTCCTCCCTTCTTCTTTTAAATACATACCTGGTGATGTGAAAATATAACTGTGAGCCCCTGTGAGTTTTGATTCATCTGAATTATTGACGGGTCATTGTACAAAATATAAAGAGATATCATATAATACCTATCTACAAAAAACATTCACCGTATTCATCAACAACAATAATATGAAAAACAAAAATATTCCAAACTGTCCGAACCACGGGGGGCGCAGGTGCAAATACGGTAGTATACTTTGATTGGAAGACGGTAATTTATATCTACGCTTGCGGAGAATGTCGCACACAATTTATGCTGCCAATGGAAAAGTCACAATCGGCAAACCTCGGGTGAGTCCGCTTCTCTCCTTCAATACCTCGGCTGTAATACGGTATTTGATATGCGTCTACGCGTCACATTTCTTCGCCGGAAGACCGTATCACTTAGATCAAACATTGCGCACCGCGAACAAGTTCTAAAATGGCGACAATAGATGAGTTTGTTTTGAAAAATATTGGTCTTTGATGAAGGTACGGAATCAGCCGACATTGCGACGAATGAAAATATATTATTATTGGACGAATATTCGAAAGTGAAATTATTTTAATACCTCCTTCATTGAAAATTTCCGAAAGTAGTTCTAATGGGAGCTATCGTAATACGGACGAGGTATGATGAAGGTACGGAATCAGCCGAAGTTGCGACGAGTGGGAAAAGTCAGTCACATTCACCGGCGCATGTGCGAATGAGAGGTTGCAAATCTTCAGCCAGAGCAGCAGCATATCAAGAACTAGTAAGACCAACCTTGGAATATGCCTGCTCAACATGGGACCCATGGAACTCAGGAAATATCCAACAAGTCGAGAAAGTGCAAAGACGGGCAGCCAGATTTGTAACCAGGAATTACCACGACCGACATCCTGGTAGCGTGACACAGATGGTCCAACAACTACAGTGGGAGCCTCTGCAGGTTAAATGAGTAAAGAGTAAAGATCAGACTAGTCCTCCTGTACAAGATCCAAGATGGACTAGTACTAACCCTGCAGAGACTTACTTAGCACTCTATGAGTTTTTAGTCTTGCCTGCAGCATGCACCTGAGTATAACGCCATATGAAGAGTCATATCAGTACCTGGAAGAAGAAGAAGAAGAAGAGATTATACCATCGATAAATCGCTCGTTTGTCTACAAAGCGAAAGAAGGACTTAATGTTAGAATTTATCATTTTTTTAACAATCAAACACCTACATGTATGTAAGAATGATTGTCAACTACTGTGTAATGGTGTATATATATTATATCTATAGCGCATTGAAAAGAAAGTTTACAAAGTGATGGTAACAAATTCCACCAATTTCAACAAAACGAACTAAATATAAAATTAAACTGCCACGACACCTGACGCTGGAGAACCAGGTCCTAGCTTGGAACTAGATTACTAGATAACACGACGGGTTTCATTAGTGGAGCAGGAACTGCTTACCCTTCAGGAACACACGAGTCCATCCCGGCTTTTAGTGGGGTTCGTTTTACTCGATGTTTAGTTTTATGTGTATGCTTTGTAGATCGTTGTTTGTCGTTTTTTTAGTCATTATGTCGTCTGTTCTTCGATTTACGGATTCTGATTACCCTTTGGTATCTTTAAAATCGTCTTGGAACATGCAGAACATGTGGCGGAGTTAAACCTGTTAATGGGATCCCAATTCTCCCCTCTTAATATCTGGATATCCAATTCTCCCCTCTTGATATCTGGATCTCCAATTCTCCCCTCTTGATAACTGGATCTCCAATTCTCCCCTCTTGATATCTGGATCTCCAATTCTCCCCTCTTGATAACTGGATCTCCAATTCTCCCCTCTTGATAACTGGATCTCCAATTCTCCAACTCTTGATATCTGGATCTCCAATTATCCCCTCTTGATATCTGGATCTCTAGTTCTCCCCTCTTGATAACTGGATCTCCAATTCTCCCCTCTTGATAGCTGATATAATCTCCAATTCTCCCCTCTTCATATCTGGATCTCCAATTATCCCCTCTTGATATCTGGATCTCCAATTCTCCCCTCTTGATAACTGGATCTCCAATTTTCCACTCTTGATAACTGGATCTCCAATTCTCCACTCTTGATAACTGGATCTCCAATTCTCCACTCTTGATAACTGGATCTCCAATTCTCCCCTCTTGATTACTGGATCTCCAATTCTCTCCTCTTGATAACTGGATCTCCAATTCTCCCCTCTTGATATCTGGATCTCCAATTCTCCCCTCTTGATATCTGGATCTCCAATTCTCCCCTCTTGATAACTGGATCTCCAATTCTCCACTCTTGATAACTGGATCTCCAATTCTCCCCTCTTGATAACTGGATCTCCAATTCTCCACTCTTGATAGCTGAATCTCCAATTCTCTCCTCTTGATAACTGGATCTCCAATTCTCCCTTCTTGATAACTGGATCTCCAATTCTCCCCTCTTGATAACTGGATCTCCAATTCTCCACTCTTGATAACTGGATCTCTAATTCTCCCCTCTTGATAACTGGATCTCCAATTCTCCCCTCTTGATAACTGGATCGCTAATTCTCCCCTCTTGATTACTGGATCTCCAATTCTCCCCTCTTGATAACTGGATCTCCAATTCTCCCCTCTTGATAACTGGATCTCCAATTCTCCCCTCTTGATAACTGGATCTCCAATTCTCCCCTCTTGATAACTGGATCTCCAATTCTCCACTCTTGATAACTGGATCTCCAATTCTCCCCTCTTGATAACTGGATCTCCAATTCTCTCCTCTTGATAACTGGATCTCCAATTCTCCCCTCTTGATAACTGGATCTCCAATTCTCCCCTCTTGATAACTGGATCTCCAATTTTCCACTCTTGATAACTGGATCTCTAATTCTCCCCTCTTGATAATTGGATCTCCAATTCTCCCCTCTTGATAACTGGATCTCCAATTCTCCACTCTTGATAACTGGATCTCCAATTCTCCACTCTTGATGTCTGGATCTCTAATTCTCCCCTCTTGATAACTGGATCTCCAATTCTCCCCTCTTGATAACTGGATCTCCAATTCTCCCCTCTTGATAACTGGATCTCCAATTCTCCACTCTTGATAACTGGATCTCCAATTCTCCCCTCTTGATAACTGGATCTCCAATTCTCCCTTCTTGATAACTGGATCTCCAATTCTCCCCTCTTGATAACTGGATCTCCAATTCTCCCCTCTTGATAACTGGATCTCCAATTCTCCCCTCTTGATAACTGGATCTCCAATTCTCCCCTCTTGATAACTGGATCTCCAATTCTCCCCTCTTGATAACTGGATCTCCAATTCTCCCCTCTTGATAACTGGATCTCCAATTCTCCCCTCTTGATAACTGGATCTCCAATTCTCCCCTCTTGATAACTGGATTTCCAATTCTCCCCTCTTGATAACTGGATCTTCAATTCTCCCCTCTTGATAACTGGATCTCCAATTCTCCACTCTTGATAACTGGATTTCCAATTCCCCCCTTTTGATATCTGGATCTCCAATTCTCCCCTCTTGATAACTGGATCTCCAATTCTCCCCTCTTGATAACTGGATCTCCAATTCTCCCCTCTTGATAACTGGATCTTCAATTCTCCACTCTTGATAACTGGATCTCCAATTCTCCCCTCTTGATAACCGGATCTCCAATGGCAATACATATATGCGCAAATGATTGCGGAAAATCTGTATAGATTCGCTTCCACTAAAGAAGACCACATACTATTACAAAGATGAATACCAACATAAACATGGACAATAAATGGATTATGTCCAATACAATGGCTTATGATACACATTATATATAAATCATTTCACATTTTGTTATAGATAAAAACATAGCAATTAATTTCTCGTCATACTATAGGATGTAAATTGTTTTATGTCTGTTAGAAGTAAGATGTCAACAAACTAACATGATTTACGACTATTGATTTATCAGAATGGCGTTCACATGGTCATTAGTTAGTAACAGGGTGACTGTCCATTTTGATTAAATAAACGTTAGAGAATACCGAAGGGGCAAATCAAACGTAAATAAGGCATGGGCCCTCCTACAAACAATGGAGGTAAAGACGAACCGAACGTAAATAAGGCATGAGCCCTCCTACAAACAACTGGAGGTAAAGACGAACCGAACGTAAATAAGGCATGGGCCCTCCTACAAACAACTGGAGGTAAAGACGAACCGAACGTAAATAAGGCATGAGCCCTCCTACAAACAATGGAGGTAAAGACGAACTGAACGTAAATAAGGCATGGGCCCTCCTACAAACAACTGGAGGTAAATACGAACCAAACGTAAATAAGGCATGGGCCCTCCTACAAACAACTGGAGGTAAAGACGAACCGAACGTAAATAAGGCATGGGCCCTCCTACAAACAACTGGAGGTAAAGACGAACCAAACGTAAATAAGGCATGAGCCCTCCTACAAACAATGGAGGTAAAGACGAACTGAACGTAAATAAGGCATGGGCCCTCCTACAAACAACTGGAGGTAAAGACGAACCAAACGTAAATAAGGCATGGGCCCTCCTACAAACAACTGGAGGTAAATACGAACCGAACGTAAATAAGGCATGAGCCCTCCTACAAACAATGGAGGTAAAGACGAACTGAACGTAAATAAGGCATGGGCCCTCCTACAAACAACTGGAGGTAAAGACGAACCGAACGTAAATAAGGCATGAGCCCTCCTACAAACAATGGAGGTAAAGACGAACTGAACGTAGATAAGGCATGGGCCCTCCTACAAACAATGGAGGTAAAGACGAACCGAACGTAAATAAGGCATGAGCCCTCCTACAAACAACTGGAGGTAAAGACGAACCAAACGTAAATAAGGCATGGGCCCTCCTACAAACAACTGGAGGTAAAGACGAACCGAACGTAAATAAGGCATGGGCCCTCCTACAAACAACTGGAGGTAAATACGAACCAAACGTAAATAAGGCATGGGCCCTCCTACAAACAACTGGAGGTAAAGACGAACCGAACGTAAATAAGGCATGGGCCCTCCTACAAACAACTGGAGGTAAAGACGAACCAAACGTAAATAAGGCATGGGCCCTCCTACAAACAACTGGAGGTAAAGACGAACCAAACAAACACAAATAACGTAAATAAGGCATGAGCCCTCCTACAAACAACTGGAGGTAAAGACGAACCAAACGTAAATAAGGCATGGGCCCTCCTACAAACAACTGGAGGTAAAGACGAACCGAACGTAAATAAGGCATGGGCCCTCCTACAAACAACTGGAGGTAAAGACGAACCGAACGTAAATAAGGCATGAGCCCTCCTACAAACAACTGGAGGTAAAGACGAACCGAACGTAAATAAGGCATGGGCCCTCCTACAATCAACTGGAGGTAAAGACGAACCGAACGTAAATAAGGCATGGGCCCTCCTACAAACAACTGGAGGTAAAGACGAACCGAACGTAAATAAGGCATGGGCCCTCCTACAAACAACTGGAGGTAAAGACGAACCGAACGTAAATAAGGCATGGGCCCTCCTACAAACAACTGGAGGTAAAGACGAACCGAACGTAAATAAGGCATGGGCCCTCCTACAAACAACTGGAGGTAAAAACGAACCGAACGTAAATAAGGCATGGGCCCTCCTACAAACAACTGGAGGTAAAGACGAACCGAACGTAAATAAGACATGGGCCCTCCTACAAACAACTGGAGGTAAAGACGAACCAAATATCGTTATAGGCGGAAATCGGACATCACAACACGGAACTCAGAACGTAAAGACACATAATAAAGGACGAAGCCCTTATAACGGTAGGCTGTCCGATTTTTCCTTCTATATTGATAGCCAAATATCTGTTCACCGGAAATTTAAAAAATAGATCAATTGATAATTTAGAAACGGAAAAGAAATATATTTCAATGAAAAATTCCCAATTCTTTAATTAATACTCTATGCAAAATCGAAATAAACTTGAAATAAAATTCTAATAAAAAAATCTCTCTACGAAACTCCCGACGGAAGAGCGGCGTGCAGTAGGTAAAATGAACGGAACAGCCGTAACAAATCGGCTACAAAATTCATTCAAAATAACTTGTACAGATCAACGTATTATTGAAATTTTCGGACTTCGTCCTTCAAACAGGTTGCCTGTCTCATATTAGGACAACCCAAAAAGCTAAAAAGATGAGTTCAGAATAACGAAAAGTGAATCATTAATGGCACTAAGAGACTATTTATTTAGGAATGGTTCTAAGCATAGTGTTCAATATATTTAATAAGACATAAAGCACTAACCATTTTACTACTGAAGGAGGGAGGGGGGATTGTTTTAGAATAAAAATCGTTTATTTTCCACTATGTCCAAATTTTAAAGTAGACCTGAATACACCTCAGCCCTAAAAAACATATTGCTTGTTTAGGTTAACTCGACCCTACCTAAAATTTAGTGTCTATCCTAACTATTTTATTAGTTTTTCTCAACAAGCATAGTCTTGGAACATTTGCATGCCCAATATATCCAATGCAAAAAAAAACACACAATTATTTTTTTAGGTCTCGTATGCATGTATTTTTTACCTCATGTATGCATAAAAAATATTTTTTATCTACTTGATGTGTGAAAAAAAATTGGATTCTCTACTGACAGACATAAAAAATCCCAAGTCCTCTCCCCCCCTTCACTAATAAAATTGTTGGTGTCTAATAAAGAAAACAAGTGAGTGGGAAGACATGTCACTCCACTCAGGCACATTAATGAATATTCTGATTCCTAGCCGGCCAGTCTTTGTTCTTACTCCTTAATGCTGCATGCTTTAATAGCAGAGAAGCAACAAATACCAATTTTATAGTCTTTGATTTGACCAGACTGGGGCTCTATCCCATGGATCTAACACACTCAAAGTGAGCATGCTAACCATTACACCACCGATGAGATAGGAAACCATTTTGTCTACAGACCCATAACATAATACCACCACAACAAAATTTATGTTTGTCGTATAAAAATCACACTGAAAAAGGAGCAGTCCTTCAAAACTTTCATTAAGCTAGGGACTTGCGCCCAAGTTAGTTAATACAGTCAATATGATCAAACACACATTGAAAAGCTCATAGATTAGCTTCCAGTCAGATTTGAACTGACATCTTTTCAACTTTATTGAAATGTACTACCTTGTACTATAGAAGCCATAATGATTGTAATGTTACACAAAGTACACATACAGATAAATAAACCACTCAAACAAGTACTTCAAAAGCATCTTGTACAAAGGACTGTATTTAAGACATATTATTAACTACAGATGTACATGTATTTTAATCTTCACCAAAGGATAGCTAAATGTTATTGACACCGATTACATCAGATAATAATATTCATTACAAAGTTGTTAATGTTTTCGTGATTCATGAAACCTTTTTTTTCTCTCTCTAGCTACTGTTAGTAGCGACTAGCCCCTTCGCTTAAATAGTCTTAAAGGGTCAATATATTACTTTAATAACAATATATGATATAAATATTTGTCGCATCCTTGCTATGTAAGCAGGCAGCATTGGGTAATTTGGGAAGTATTAAAAAGACTGCTTGGTTCCGAGTCATGATAATGTATCCATATATAGAGTGTTTTGTCTACCTGCATACTTAACATTGTTTTAGTGAGCTAGTACTATAAAAAAAAATCCAACACAGTCGATTCAAAAGCTCACTAGAGGTTATGTTATGTGTTATAGATATTTCGACTTTAAATAAAACTTATTTGATTTGATTTGACAGCGTGTTGGTCTAGTACACAACAAGCATTATCATCATCTCATCAAAAATGTAATTTGTTCTCGCCATGATATGGCAGGAAAACTACTCACTTGGCGTTAAACAACAATCATTCGCACTTCACAAAATGTCTTCCATCTGAAACAAATTAGGATGATTTTATATTTCTATATCGGCGATCAGTAATAAAAACGCAGATATCCAACTTAGTGCGCATGACACGTTTTTGGAATAACCTTCATAAGGTACACTGAAAATACCTTCACCTTGAAGAATTTGACACCACAATTTAATTTTCCCAAGGAAATAATGAAACATGACATTTCAAACTTCTGACTAATCTATATTGCTCTGATTGACATTTTTATGTTATTTGTTCTAAAGGAATTAAACTTGATATATACTTTGTAAAGAAAGGGGAAAATCAATAAGGTATACAAATAAAACTACAACGAAATGACAATTTTTTATAGGTTTTATTAATACCTATATATCTACATTTCAATGTTTTACTAAGTATTTAAATGTTTTAATAAACTAAGTATTATCTATGCATTGTGGTTTTGGTGTTTAACGCCACTTTCAACAATATTTCAGGAATCTCGTGGTGGTCTGTTTTATTGGTGGAGGAAACCGGAATACCCGGAGAAAACCACCCACCTGTCGCAAGTCACTGACAAACTTGATCACATAATGGTGTATCGAGTACACCTCGCCATGAGCGGGATTCGAACTCACAACAGGTAGTTGTAAATCAAACTTCCATACGACAATGACCACGACGGCTTCCATTTACATTTAGTAAGTATTTTGTAGTTGTATAGAATGTTTACTATTATGATATAAGCAAATTTAATGGCATATTAAAGATTTTATTTCAAACTTCTACAAACTTACATAATTCGCTGATAATACCACCAAAAAAAGTCTAATCAACTATATATTGTTGGCCGGTGATGGTGCCTGGTCGAAACCGGAGAATCGAACAAATGTCATTGACGCTGACTATCTTGTGACATGTGAAATGAATATAGTACTGTAGAAAACTATATAGTTTGTCGTTGATTATATTTCTACTTTAAAAAAAAAAGAATCGAAGTTGAAATGATGTCATATTACAAACGAAAATGTATAATACATGCGACGATTTAACAAAAATGAACGATCAACACACGTGGTGTACATGAGACATACAGCCTCAGAGCATTACGTCCGTTATTAGTCACTCCAGACGTCATGGTGATTAAGACAAATTTTCCATCCTGGACATCAATTGGCACGATTAAAGGAACACTGTGTTTGCATTTAATATTCTTTGAGTTTCTGCTTATGGTGTTTAACGCCCAACTCAGCAATTTTTCAGCTATATCATGGCGAGAACAAGTTAATTTTCAATATGATGATGATGAGGTCCGCTTTGTACTAGACCAGCAATAGTCCGCGGATAGACATGTCGCCCCACTCGGACACGTTATCCTGATTCCGAGCTAGCTAATCTTTGCTCTTTCTCATTAATGTGCTTAACAGAAAAGCAACAAATACAAATGTCATATTCTTTGGTTTGACCCGTTCGGGGCTCGAACTCATGATCTAGCGCATCCGAGGCTAGCACCCTAACCATAACTCCACTAATGTGGATTTCATTAATAAAGCATTTATTAATTTACAATGTATGGATATATTAAGAATAATCATAGTCATTTTTAAGTGAAATTTAATATCACTTTAATTCTAATATCTTAATAAAATTTTGGAGGTCTGGCCTCTCGCTAAGATTATTTGTTTTTTAAATATGATTACTTGCTATTAAATCTAAGTACTACGAAGCATCAACCTTGATATTTTTATACAAATAGTAAAGGTCCACAACCAAGAGATTCTACCTTATTAGTAAGTAGTCAGTTAAGTAAGAGCTATTTAGCGAGGATTGCCAACAGCCAATGGCTACGAATGGTTTTCCCCTTGATATTTGCTGTGAACGTTCCTAGCCAAGGTCTAAATTGTCAAAGGTTTCGTGTATTGTGGAGCTTAATTTGTCATGGTCCGTTCTATGTCATCTATACTATAATTTTGTCTTTTATCAAATTAACAAGTCGAACACGACATATCTCAAATTTCTTTTTATCACGTGTCTTTGTCGGAAGTGTGTTTTTCAACACATTTTCACGTCAAAAACACCGTTAAGATGTCAGTCATATCTTTATCTTGTCTGTCGGTATTCTGACGTCCTGTCCTAAAAGGTTACATACGCATATATATTAAAAGTCAAGTTCAATAAATCTAGGGGAACAATAAAAGTCCAAACAATCAACATTTTTGATGACCATATAATATACCTTTCATTGATAAATAAATAAAGACAAGGGAGATAATTACACGATTCTATTTTTGATTTATACGAATATAATAGGACAGGTCTCAGTTAAAAATAGATCTATTTTTGATTTATACGAATATAATAGATCTAGGTTAAAAATAGGAAAATATACCAAATAAGTACATATATGTTATTAGTATAAAAGATAGTAAAGTTGTGCTAATTAAGATCAAAGGCACTTGAGAAAAGAGCCAACCCTTTATATTCTATATTTATTTTATCATTAATATTTTATAATTATTGTTATTATTTTTTATTTTAGGGGCTGTCGTAATCGTGATCGTATGGTAGTTTGATTTACAACTACATATGCAATCCAAGTCTATCACCACTGAAGCTGTGTGTTCGAATTTCGCTCAGGCAAGGTTTATTCGATACAAAATTATGTGAAAAAGTTTGACAGTGACTTGCAACAGGTCGGTGCTCCGGTTTCCTCCAGCAACAAAACTATACGCCACGATATAACTGAAATATTGTTGAAAGTGGCGTTATTCACCATAAATTAAACCTTCGTTTACTCAAAAATTTCACTTAAAGTACTTAATAATATAGTCGTGATCATCAAATGTCACTGAAAAGGTCAGAACTTTTTCGACTATTACAGTTTAAGTGACATTTGAGGACTACATTGTTTATAACGTAATCGAATTTAAAGTCTATGACTCTCGTACCCTTTCTATTTCTACGTTATGAGCACATTTTGACTGAATTAATAACAGTGTGTTTGTATTTAAGAAACATTACTTAGACGGCTTAATAAAGGAACTTGTAACTGACAATGCAGGTACTCATACATATACATGTACATGGAGTGGAAATCCTTGAAAATCGTCAATCTGTCCACCATAGAGGTCGAAATTGATTTTCCCTTCCTGTATTGGATGACAAATTTACATTAACAACTACATGTATATACTAGTAAAAGTGTTCCACGAAGCCTCTTTCCAAAATAACAGCCAACCAGGTGTTGTCAATACTCCGTAATGCTGTGTGGTTTATTCTGAAGGAATAGATGCTGATTGTATAGTGTTTGGTTTAACCAGACCTGGGCTGTAACTCACGATCTACCGCACTCGAGGAGAGTGTTCGCCAACCATTTCACCGCCGATGCGGTCAGTTGAAGTGAAACATTTAATTTTTTTAATCGTGTCGACACGCTAAAATATGAAAGATTTTGTACTTGACAGAGGCTCTTAAGTAGTTAAATTTCATTTTAATTTGATTTTGATTTTGTTTTTAATTTAATTTAATTTGATTTTAATCTAATTTAATTTGATTTTAATCTAATTTGATTTTCATCTTCATTTGATTTGATTTTAATTTAATTTGATTTAAATTAATTTTAATTTAATTTTCAATATAATTTTAATTTAATTTTCAATTTATTTTTTAATTATATTTTTATTTTTTTTGTAATGTTTGTTTATTTGTGTGCTTGATATATCTGATTTATATTTAATGTGTATTATGGTAATACATGTACAGATTATCATTCATAGACCAAATATTACATAAAAACAACTTAAGAAATATATAATGTACATTACCTAATGAATATTCATACATTGTATATCGCTTTGCTCCACTCTTCCACCATGGCGTGTGGCGTATTATATTGACGTCTTTTATTGAAGTCATTTCCTGGACACAGAATAGATTTTATAATAAAACAACGTAATAATAATTATAATGGGAACCCGACATTTTCTGAATAAGGCCAAGTAAATATACACCTGTGTTTCCGCTAACGATCTTTGAAAAATAAGGAAAGAAGGTTAGAAAAAAACCGTCTTCTAATTGTTTTTTTACCTAGGTTATATAGGACAAGGATCTGACTTTAACAGCGCTTGTTCAAATATGGTAATAAATACTATAGGACTAGGCACTATATATAATGGTCGATAGTGTTAGCGAAAACATTGTTGTTATTATTATTATTAGTTTGGCCTACACTTTGCATATGATTCTGATATTGTCAATTTTTCCAACAACAAATAACGTTAAAATGTCTAAATATAACCCATTAATTCTACAGAAACTGGTGCTTTAATGGAGGAATAACGGATACATAAAAAAAATGGCTATATCACGATGACAATGCGTTTTGTGATATAAAAATGATTTGTGAATAATTCAATACATGTATATACTAAGTGTCAGAAGAAAAGATACACACTTTTTTTTATTTAATATAGATTGTATATCATGTGTCAAAAGAATCTACGAAAACAGAAAGATAATGTCAAAGAACCAGATGTTGCAAAACATGTCCAACCATTATGTCAGGTATTGTTCCAGCTGACAAGGCCTCACATAACATTGTATTTATATGTAAGAAATATTACATTGATTGCTTAACAGAGAACATGAGAACACCCCGGTTCTTAGTGGGGATAATGTTGCTCAATCTTTTATTTTCTAGATAATGTTTTATAGATTATGTTTGTCCTTTCCTCCTTTTTTTCTTTTGATCATTGCATATTCTCCTTCTTCCATTTACGGCTTCTGGTTCAAACTTTTCATTACACATTGCTAAACTTTCGCATTCTTATCAAAACAGTTAACGGCGTACGAAGTGGCTATTTAATAGACATGCCTGACAAATAGCCACCACCGCTTCATCCGGGTTGTTGCATTGCGCATGACCTTTGACATCATCATCCACAGGATTCCAGAATTATTGCTTTTGCGAAAGAGAGGTAAATCAGAAAACCGACAACTGACGCTTTGACGTTCTATTAGTTCCGCTATGCCTGTAGATTAAAAAATGGTGATACAGAACCAGTTGATGGTGTCAAACGACATGCACAATACAGTGGCACCTTGAATATATATAGTCTGGTGGCTATTCGTCCGCCATGCAGTACAGGAATAAAAACATAGATATCGTATTTAGTGCGCACGACGCGTCTCTGGGATAACCTTCATTAGGTACGCTCATAATTCATCAAAAGATTGCGGAATGCATTGCAAAGGGTCAGGTCAGCTTTGACCATCGTGTTGATTCCCTAATTAGCTTTTTACCATTTTAATCAGTATCTTCAACTCGGTATCAGACATTGCACTCAATGGTTGTAGGGTAATACTGCATATATTATCATTGAGTAGACTCGGAAACCAATCCCTACAACAAAAAATGTATGTCAGATTTCAATGATAGTATTTTGGGAGACACATTGTAGCTTTCCACTTCCATTGTTTTATTGAAATAAATATGTTTAATATGTATATTAATTATTAATGTCTCGTAAAAGTAACACATTATATACTGTCCTATGACAGATAAAAGATATGACCCCATACATCTTACCCGACATTTTCATGACTGTCCTAGTGGTCATGTCGAAGGGAGGCTTAATTTATGAAGCGTCCACTATGATTATTATAAGTGTTAATTTATGAGGAAATGGACTAACAATAAATTAAAATAGCCCCTTTTAGAATCTATTTCATAACGCATGTTTTTCCAGATTTTTTTTTATTCTTTTTTTATTTTTGTGATTTTTTTAAATGAAAGGCAAAAATACCACACTGTCAGAACATTTCCAACATCTATTCGAAGAACCGTAGAACCATAGCCAAAATAGATATCTCTAATAAAGAAAAAGTAGATATCAAAATTAGTGCGCACGGCGTGTTTCTGGAAAGCAAAATCAGCTAAGCTCTAATACGATTGATTGATTGATTGATTGATTGATTGATTGATTGATGTTTAACGTCCAGCGAGCAATTTTTCAGCTATATTCAAGTCGAGAAAAAAAAAATAAACGCCACGGGACTCGAAACAAGGAAAGGTGATGGGTATGGACGGATAATTTAGCCAGTGCAACAGGTCTCCTATGGACCACTCATCATGAGCATAACTACATATATGTATATGACCTTTCGCTATACTGACTTGTTCTATGAACTTCCATAGTTTTGATAGGACCAAACCTCCCCCTCCCTTTAGTGAAATGATGCGGTCATGGAAGTCAATATAAATAGAAAATAATACAAATTTGCAAAACGAAGATATCCACGGCCCTTCCTGCTGAGAATGCTCTATACCAATTAAAAACGCACCTGAAAATACTAGTAATCCAAGCAACTATTTCAATGTATATGTGAAGAGAGAAGATCATCCTAGATTATTTCCATTGACTTATATTGTTGTATTTTGTTTTTTAACAGAGACTTGCATGATTCCCGTAAATAGATTAGTATCATTTGCTTTACTGTTTTTCATCTCACGGGCAACCGTGAAGTTTAAGATTTTGAGTTATACCTCAAAGTGTGAGTGTGAAACGTTACCTAGTCTGTAGATCAGCGGTATTTAAATATTTTAATCGATACGCTATCTGATTCCCCCCCCCCAACGGTTTTCAGTGGTGTTCGTGTTACTCGATTTTTAGTTGTATGTGCATATTTTATAGATCGTTGCTTGTCCTTTTCTCCTTTTTCTTTTTCCCATTGTGTTGCCTGTCCGTCGATTTACAGATTCTGATTACCTCCCTTTACAGATTCTGATTACCCATTTGGTATCTTCAAACTCTTCTTATATACAGATACATTGTATATCTATCATAAATCAATACCTCAAAATTTTGTATGGTCATTGATGATTGGTCGAGTAAAAGACTTGAAGACGCCCGACTTGATTTTATACGGGATATCGTAGATGCTAGAATAGCTAGCAAAAGATCTATTCTAATATGACGTGCTGTTTTGGCTTTGTAAACAAAAGGGTATAAAAATCCCCGATTTATTATGACTTACACGCGCTGATGATCATGACGTATTTGGCTGTTCTATTATACCCTTTTGTTTACAAAGCCAAAACAGCACGTCATAGAAATAATTTATGGAAGGGGTAAGTTTGTTGGAGATTTTAATATGGGTACACTATAAAAGAATGTGGATTAAAAATGTACCGTATATGTCCTATTAGACCCTGTTCACACTAAGCGTATTTAGATCGATCGCGATCGCTTCGAGATCGATTTCAATGTTCACACCAAAGAAAGATCGATCGCAATCGGTCTAATTTGAGACCCATGCAATATGTGGTCTAAATTAGATCGCTCTAAACTAGAGCGCTTCACAGTGAGATGAGAACAACTAAATCGATTCGAGATCGGTTCAAAACGTGTTCATTAGGCATGCGTTGAATAAAACGTCTGTAGATCCTCCTTTGAAGCAGTCTTCTGGTCATAAAGTCAACTATCATTGCATTTAAAATGCAAATAAGCATGAACAACACTCTGTTTGCCAGATCAGCCATGATTATATCCAAGCAACAGTCTGCTGATGGCACGTGCCCGGAAGACAACAGAAAATTGAATCGATTCGAGATCGAATCAGATGAGCAGTGTGAACAGTGGTTATTACCGGAAACGATTGCAATCGGTTCGAGATCGATCCAATCTGAACACAAAGCGGTTTCAAACTGAATCGAACTAACCTAAAGCGATCGCAATAGATCTATATGTGAACACGGTCTTAGAATAGAATTAATTTATGGAAGGAGATTTTAATATGGGTAACATTATCTGCGCAAATTTTACCCCTCGCTTTCGCTCTAGGTAAATTTTTACGCAGATTATGTTACCCATATCGCTCAGGGTAAAATTTGCGCAGATAATGTTACCCATATTAAAATCTCCAACAAACTTACCCCTTCCATAAATTATTTCTTAAACAAACATCTAATTTTAATCAGATAGACTTTTGTATTATTTGAATTTCCAATATTTAACTATGAATGCAGGGGCGGATCCAAGATTTCAAGTTAGGGGGGGGGGCGCACTTAAAAAAATTGCGCTGAGCGGAGGGAGGCGCGAAATTTTTTGGGGTTTTTCGTATGAAAAATCACGATTTTACGCCAAAAAATCTAATTTTTTTCAATTTTAGGGGGGGGGCGCGCGCCGGGTGCGCCCCCCCCCCCCCCCCCCCACTGGATCCGCCCCTGGAACGCATTTGATTAAGGTTACTCCAGAATAATAGACATCTACGTTTCTATTACTATTACTGGATAGAAACCACTGCTTCTGGACAAAAAGGGTAATAACAAAATTACCGAACTCCGAACAATCTTACAAAGGGAAAGTCAAAACTCATAAGTATAGAATAGAATAGAATATATTTTATTGCCTAATCATAGGGCCCACATGAGGCATCAATAACAATACAAACATTCATGATTGATAAATGAGACATACACAAAAGAAAAAGGACATAGTTTAAGGTTTTTATATTTCTAAAAATATAAATATAATTATTATTATTTAGTGGATCATGTTCTGGTTTGTCCCCTATATCTCAGATCCAGTGTGAAACTTTACATATGTTGCATATTCCCTAACAAGTAGTAAACCTGCTAAAAACACCAAGGGACGGTGCTTCTGACACACCCCATCTGATAATTGCATGTTCTCACAATTATATTGTAAATAATTATATATAATATTAAATACTTATCACATACTATATATAAATAAAAAAAAAAAAAAAATAAGTTAATTATTATATCTATGATGTGTCACCTGGTATTTAGAGCAGGAGAACTAATTGGAGGAAATATGTCATCATGTTATTGCTCAATTAGAGTGCACCAAGCGACAGTGCAAAGGCATGTTAAAATGAATCAAGAAGAAATTCAGATCAAACCCAGTAATATGTGTTTTTCTTTAAATTTATTCTATTTATTTAGAAATATTATCAATTTATATTATATTTCTCCTTTCTAAACATGCCAGCCCGTGCACAGTGTAAAAGAGCAATTATTTAATTATATTGTGCTTTGTTTTATCAAATTACAAATACTGGCTAGAATTTCCTCATTTTCATTATTTAGAAGCCAATATAATTTCTGTTCTGGATTGAGGACATGAAAGTTTTGACAGATATTATTAATCCTGCTGAACATTTCTGTTCTTATTACAGGACATGTAGAACATGATATTAGAAAATGTTTCTCATCATCTATCTCACCAGATGTGCAACGGAGGCAAAGTCTGTCTTGTCTTGTATATAAACAGACAAAATTAGTCAACAACCGGAAAACTGTGAAAACCGTAATGACCCTGACTTGGTACATACATTTCTAAAGAAATGGTGGGTTGAATCAGATTTTAAAGCGCCAAACCTCCCGCTTTCATTACGGCTCAAAGGTTCCGGCTGTCACTATAACAATATTTATAACAATACTGGAACAAAATAGGTAAAATAGTTGTCAAAGCAGTACCAATTTCAATGAAGAAAATGTTAAAGACACTTTTACGTCACACATTGATAAAAAAAAAAAATTTTGACATTTTTGACAGCATTCGATCAGTATTCAGTAATTCGGCACTGACATTCTTATGATACATTGTATTTATGTTGGAAATTTACTAAATAATACAACTTATTAAAACTAATAACTCCCTCAGAAAAGGGTATAAAACTAATGTCGATCTCCCTCAGACATGGGTACCATATGTGTCCTGTTTATGCCCTTTTGGTTCCTTTCGCTCACCGACAGACATTCAAATTGTTTATCTTTCATATCTTTTGTCTGTGAGTGTATCTGATGAGGATTATTCCTGACACGCTTCGTACGCGCTAATTAAATGAAAAACAAGCAAAAAATATCACGATGTCGTAACAGTTTCAAAATCCAATAGAAAAATCGTTCAAAGAGGTTAATCGTTACCGCCTCCACACAAATACATGATCGTTTACTTTCCTGGCTTGATACAGCGATTTCAAGCAGGGTTAGGGTTATGGTGTTTAACGCCACTTTCAACAATATTTCAGTTATATCGTGGCCTTCCGTTTTATTGGTGGAGGAAACCGGAGACAATCACCGACCTATCGCAAGTCACTGACAAACTTTATCACATACTGTTGTATCGAGTACATCACGTGGGTGGTGATAGATACTGATTGCATAGGAAGTTGTAAATCCAACTACTATACAATCACGCTTACCACGGCTTTTGGAATTTCAATTAAATGTGGCACGATTAAACTAGGATTTATGGACCTAACCTCCCCCCCCCCCCCCTCTTTGTGAAATTATACGGTCAAGCAAGTGTTTTGCCCACGCATGCGTAATAAATATTGAATATCTACGTTTTAACATATAAACAATAAGAAACCACAAATATTTGTAAGATTAATTGACAGTTTATATATACATGTAAGTTTTTTGTTTATTTCTCTCACATTCATCAACATCCCACACTCTTTCTTGTCAATGGAATTAATTATATTCTATCTATATTTAGAAAGTACATGTACAATGTGTATTTAGGAGCACGTTTTATTTTAATTTGCAAATACATTCCACATTTGTTATAGTGAAATATCCACATTTATACAGCATCATGTGTATTATTCATTTACCATAGGTTTTAACAGGTCAATAACTCTACCATTATCAATAAAACGAACAATAATCTCACGCCTCAAATCGTGTTAAAAGTTCACAAAATAATACTTATGACATATGTCTATGGAAGCTCAAGCCCTGGAAATATGGCGGAGTTAAACCGGTTACTGGGATCATCTTCCTTTCTTGATAATTGGATGTCCAACGGCAGTACAGATATCTAAAAAAAAAACAATTAAGAAAACTGCTGCACATGCTTCCATCCACACATTCTTTTATAAAGTTAATTACAAAATAATTTTGGACCGTTAATACAGAATCAAGATCAACGAATGATCGTAGTTAACAGACTACAAGCTAAGGGAACGACCATTTAACTTGAAGGGGGGGTTATGGTTTATTTCTAAAAAAATATTCTGATTCCCAATGTTGCTGAAAAAAATATTCTGATTTTGGTGAAGGAAAAAAATAATAATCTGATGCAGAGTTTTTGTCATATAACCTAATGTTGAATTCTGGAGAAAAAAAATTCGCGACAAAAAAAATAAATATTCTAATTCTGAACAAAACAAAAAACCATAACCCCCTCCCCTGCAAATTAAATAGTCTGTCCCTTACAAAATAGTTTTGGACCGCTAATACAAAATCAAGATCACCGAATGATCGTAGTTAACAGACTACAGTCTAATATGGTAGCATCTGTTGATTATCAACCCAATCGGCAAACCTCGGGTGAGTCCGCTTCTCTCCCTCAATATGATGAAGGTACGGAATCAGCCGAAGTTGCGACGAGTGATTATAGACCATTACTTTAAAACAAGTGGGAGACCGGAAGTATATTAGTTATCAATTTGTTGGAATTAAATATAGAATGTAAAATAGTAATATAATATTGCTAGTCTAACCAACTAGTTTAGTTACATGTATACCAGCACATTGTCTATAGTTTTAGCAAAGAAAATGTTCATCAAAGAGAAAACTATAGTTGCTTAGAACAGCTTGAAGATACCAAAGGGGTAATCAGAATCCGTACATCGAAGACGGGCAGACAACACAATGAACAAATGAAAAAAGACAAACAACGATCTACAAAACACTACACATAAAAATGTATTTAAAGCACTGATTTTATCAGTTTAGACGAGTCATGCAGATTTTATCTTTTTTATCTTTGTCAATTACTTGTATTATATATTTGCGTGTAATATATCGTTTCCGTGTTGCTTTTTAATTACGTTCTTGAGTATCCAGGATATAATAAAACAATATGTGGTTTGAATAATGAAACAGTTCTGTGTATAAATGTTCATTATAATAACTTGTTTGTTCTTCAATTTTAAGCGTTCTAAACCGCATGAACTATTTTAATAATTCATTCCAAGGGAGTCCAAAGTACATATCGAGTCAAACCAAGACAGTTGTTTTTTTCAAAGTATAAAAATCTAATCCATTCTTCCAACAGGTTTAATTGCAGTTTTTAGATAATAATGCTAATATACATTACTTTCTTTTTTAACTTCATCGGTGGTGCAATGGTTACCACGCTCGTCTCGAGTGTGGTAGGTCGTGAGTTCGAGCACCGGACGGGGCAAACCAAAGACTATAACATCGATATTTGCTGCTGCTCCTCTAAGCACGCATCATTGAGGAGTAAGAGCAAAGACTGGTTGCCTCGGAATCAGGATAATGTGTCCGAGTGGAACGACATGTCTATACGCGGACTGTTGTTTCAGTGAGTTGGCACCATAAAGATCCAACGTTTTGGTATATTATAAAGCTGACAGCATCACCATTTCATCGAATTTAACTTGTTCTCTCCATGATATTAAGTGTACTGAAAAATTGCTCACAACAATCACGTTACCTTTATTAGAAACCTTTGTTAAACAACATTATTAAGAAAAAAACTTGTGGAACGTGCTAAAGTGGGTCACGGGTGGCTGTATCGAGAAACAGATACGGTGTTAAAAAAACTGTTGATACTCATAAAATATTGATAAATGCAATAAAATTTTATGCTTGACTTCAAGAAATATGATAGCCAAAACCATGTGTGAAGTTTTACCGCGAAATATCTCCGATTTCTATGTAAATTTACGAGTTGAAGTGGGGAAACACCCACAGGTAGTTTTAACGATGTATTTTTATCTTGGACAAGAATAATGAGCGTCCTGATTGGATGACCGATTTAAAACACACTGACTCCGCATGGTAATAAGATGCATGTAAAAGAAATCTATGTTATGTTTATTCATTTGTTTGATTCTGGAATATTGTTGATCATTGATTTAAACAAGAAAAAAGAGAAAAAAAAAGGGGGGGGGGTGAATTTTATTTGTGAATTTTACAGTTAAATAAATGTTATGTTTCGACAGTTTAAAGAGAAAAATAAAAATTTGTTGCAACTAAAGCTTAAATCAGCGTTAAAAATTGAACAAATATCAGTGGTTTTGTAAATGAGATTTATTTTAAATAGAAAATCTGAATTTATTACTTATTAATTTATTATTAATGATACAATTTTATATCCCTTGGGAGGGGAGGGGGGCTATGATGAAAATTTGAAATAAAAACACAGGACCGGACTTTAAGCAAAAATAATAATCCAGGATTAGCTTTTAACTAAAAAAAAATCCAGGACCCCTGTGTCCATGAATTTTAAAAAATATGAAATATTGACATCCACACTTGCCTTTTGGACGTCACATTTCTGTGTACACACTTGTTGAAGTATAAAATAAAATGTTTTATTTGTTTTATTTCTACACATTGGGAAGAAAGAAGCTTGGAACAAACGGTGTTGCATATTTCACAAAAATTCAAAGTACCATATAATTTATTAACACATATTTTGTGTTTATCATAATGTGCATCAGTTATCATAGCGTAATGAAACTGCCCTGGTCAGAACCAGATTTTTTTCTCTCTAAAATTACGCGACCTCGGTGGCTAGAACTACCGATAGCTAGAACAGATTTTGACAGTCCCTTCGAGTTCGAGCCAGCGAAGTTCTACTGTACGATTTTCAAAAAAGGAGGTAATTCTACATTGTTTCTCTTATAACGAACGATGCCAATAACGAACTAAGATCGAGAGTCCCCTGGACTTCGCTATAAACGAACTCTACTGTATGCAGAATGGTCTAATGCAAGTGGACAAGATAGGTCACGTGTACACCATATACGGTGAGCATTAACCTTGTAAATTATCAAATGCAAATGCGGGATATATCTTGTCTCAATGTCAATTATATTATGTGTTAATTTTCTCATTAAAAAAAGTGACAAAAATCCAGCGAAACAAAATCGAAGCGACCATAATTTACTCAAAGAACTGTTGGAACCTGGAACAACCTACCATCCTCAGTTGTAACTGCACCTACTATCAGATCATATGAAGGAAGATTGGACAAATTCTGGAAAACCAACCACGAAAATATGAATACAACTAGGAAATTTTGAGAAACATGACCGAACATGACCTAATTATGAATAGTTCAGACGAGGAGCTGACAGAAGCTGTTGTATCTACAGACCTACGATGGTGACAGATCTTTAACATAATGCGACAAAAAAAATTTGCGATCGTATAAAAATACAAAATGTAACAGTTAAAGGTCGATCCCTTAAGCCGTAACAAATGTTATACTTCGGGACAATTTATGTGTAACTTTCTTAAGGAGAACTTTATTTGTCAAGTAAAAATACACATCCTCATGTAAGCCAAAATAACAACAAGTAGATATGATTTAAAGTATACTAAATTTTATTTATTGATAATTCTTTTTTCTACTAGCACTGGAAAGATTCCTTTTAGATTTGCCTTTTAAATTTGAATAAACTGGTCTCCGCAATTTATATGATAAAATGCTTTTTATATGCCAAAGGAACTATACAAAAGGTGTAACTAACTCGAAGAAGGCCAGACAATACAATGGCCAAAAGAAAAAGAATTTAAAAAAAAAAGACAAACAATGATCTACAAAATATTACACAGAAAACAAAAAATTGGGAATTACGAACCACACAAAGAAAACAATGGGGGAAACTCGGGTACTCCGGAAGGGTAGACAGTTTCCGCTCCACTGCTTAACGACACGAACATCATTTTATATGGAAATTGTGTTAAACAACAGTATAAGTGATTCAGATGTTGCTTAGAGTGGTAAAAATAGCCACGTGTGTTCGTGTACATTAAAAATGTTTCATTAATCTTTACGGTAAAGATCTTTCTCGTGCAATAATAATATATCATACAACACTTAAATACGTGTAACAACAGTGTAAATGTACAATCATTGTACACAAGTGTCATTGTACACAACTAATGGGAATGTGGGACACTGCATTATGTCCATATCTATTGGATAACTAACATGGACGGACATCGGACAATATATTATGTATATAATAAAGGACGAAGTCCTTTTAACTGTAGGCTGTACGATTTTTCCTCCTTTCTCCTGTGTATCTCATAGCCAAATATTCAGCAAACGTGGCTTGGTTTACTTTTCAGTCATTGAAACGGATACAGCCACTTCCGGTACGGTTTAAATTGATTTAGAAAATAAAAAAGGGTGCTTTAAAAATCAAATGTCAGTAATTTGGAGTTGAACATATTTCTATTTGAGAGGGTTAGGGTTATTTGAGAGGAGATTATCATGATGGCATTGTTACACATGGCCGGTCTAGAGAATTCCGAATGCATATGAAAAATCCAGCGCAAACCGGAAGTGGCTGTATCCGTTTCAATGACTGAAAAGTAAACCAAGCCACGTTCGCTGAATATTCTTGTTCAATTCGTCTGAGGGGGGCCCGTTAGGTATATTTAAATGTGGCAGTCGAAAAGAGAAATATCTCGGGAGTGTAACGATATAATTGGGTCAGCGAAAGGGTCACAAATAAGCGAACAATATTGAGGCGAAGTGGGGAAGGGGAAAAGGGTAGATATTTACCTTGAAGTAAGGAAGAGGAGGGGGCATATATTTTTTGAATGAAACAAGTGCCTGTGATGAAGCACACACTACGCAAAAAATGTATATGGTACACAATGCAACAGTAAAGTCTTGAAAGATTTCAATCATCTTGAAGACGTTACATATAACACATTAAATATTATGCTATTTTTAGCTGTGGTAATTGATGTAATTATTCACATATTGTTTTACCTTTGGCAAGATCACCTTCAGGTAACGACGTGTATGAATTGCACTTATTTCCGTAACCTTTTCTCTCCTTTAAAACCGTTCTACTTGCTTAATGATTGTCTAGTGTTGTAAAAGAATAATTTTATTATACTTTTTACATGACCTAGAAAGTCCTTCACTTTATTTTATTTTATTTTCTGTGGGTATTTTTGTTGCTATTTTTAGTTTTTTTCGGTCAACTTGTATTCAATCCTAAATTGATTGGAATTTAAATTAATGTTTAATTACTGTTATAAATCAAACATATTTCCAAATATGTGTACATGCATAACTAGTTTTCACATTAGTTTTAAAATCACTACTACTGCTGGGGTTGCTTCTTACCTTGACCTACGCCTAGAAATTGACAGTGGGGACTGGTCAAGAATGAATCTTTACGACAAAAGGGATGATTTCAATTTTCCCATTGTGAACTTTCCATTTATATGTAGCAACATTCCAGAAGCACCTGCAAATTGATTATATATCTCTCAGTTAATACGATATTCCAGTGCTTGTGGTACATATCCGAATTTTATTGATGGAGAGTTGTATGCCACTAAAGAGACAGCCACTGAACCAATGGTTCCTACAAAAATTGCACTCGATCATTATATGCAGGTTCGGGAAATTTCAATTATCTTATTATGACTGTTGTGTCGTCGTTTTGCATCGGAAGAATAACAATCAGATTTCATTATCAGTGGACAGTCAGACGAACGACATGCAATTTCCTGATGTCAGTATCGGTCAGTCCGTCGGCCGAATGGTAAACAATTTCTGATTTCAGTATCGGCAATTCGGTTGGATGAACCGGAAGCAAATTCCTGATTTCAGTTTCGGTCAGTCAGTAGACTAAATGGCAAGCAATAGCCTGATTTCTGTATCAGTTTGTCAATTATGTAGACTTTTCCCCGTAATTATATATACTGAACGGTGATTTGCATGATTTTCTTCGAAAATCCAATATGTTTTTAGTATTCAAACACTAAAATAAAAGTACTCACGTCCCGTCCTTTGTGAGTATATACGGCCATATCGCGTTGATGTCTTTTGTATTTTACAAAGCGAAAACGCAACAAAGTGAATAAAAAAAAAAAACACGAAAACGCGAAAAAGCGGAAACACGAAGGCGCAAATACTGCATTCAGCTTTCATTCAATGATACGTCACGAAGAAACCCTTTCGGAATAGTCTTATTTTTATATATTTTTGTACTTAGAGATATGTGATAAACTTGTATTTGAGATACACAAACCCTATTATAATAATAACTTTATTGTCATTAAACATATATAAACATGTCTGTGACAAATACAAACAAACAAACAATTGTGTGTATGACAAAAAAACAATAAAAAGGACAAACATAATGAGTTATTTATGTTACAATAAGACTTCTGTCCTCAGTTCTAATGACTGTTTCAAATAGAGGCCAATAACTCTAACATGTCGTATGGAAGCAGGATTTAGTAAATATACTCACATTTGTTCATCAGAAAAGTTTAAGAAAAAAATTTCATTATCTAATTCAATATTATTAAACAGAGATTCTCTCAGATTCTGATTTACTTTACATTTTAAAATAAAATGAGCTTCATCTTCAATGGCTCCATAATTTTTGCATAGTCTTTCTTCACATGGAGTTTTATTATAGCGACCCTTCTCTATTTCAAAACTGTGGTCACTGATACGAAATGTTGCAAAAAAAATACTCCTGATTGAAAAATCATTAAACGATAAATAGAATTTTCTTTCTAATGAAGGTTCTAAATTATTGGTTATTTCATTTTTAATATCTAATTTTAAATGCATAACATCCTTTAGATTCTTGCAACTGGCAACTTTATTTATTTGAACGCTGTCTGGTTCAATGTTTTTTTACATATGTGTACCAAGAATAAACACCTTGTGAATCCAGAGATTTTGAAAGTTCAAAAGCCTCTTTCAGTAATGGATTTAAATTATCAGTGTGTAGTCTGGCAAGATATAAAATTGCTTGCGAATTAATAAAATTTCCAACAGGAAATCTACCAAGTTCTGCTCTCACTCCTATATTTGAGGAAGTCTTCTTTGTTCCCAGGAGATGCTTACAAAAAATCAAGTGAACTTTTTCGAAGGGGGTTCTATCAATATAGGTGAAATGGTCCATGGTTCCATTTCTTAGCATAGCTCTTTGCTTTGCCCTATGATAAACAAGAAAATAATCCATAAAAGATATTTCAGAATTGTAGGTCAAAATAGGTCTAACCAATTTGTCAAAGAGATTAATCGAAACCGAAATAGGTAATATACCAAGAGATGAAATCTTTTCTCTCAAGGAAAATAAAACTTTCCTTGCTTTTTTTGCCAGCTCTTCTAGACTATGTCTGAGGTTACCATTACATTTAAATAAACAACCTAAACATTTATATTCCGTTACATTCTCTATCACATCTCCTTTAAAATCTATGAATGGGCTAACTTGACTATTATTCTGCTGGACAACCATAGATTTTGTCTTTTTAACATTTAAAGTCAGTTGCCAGTTATCACAAAACATATTAAGTTTATTAACACTATTTTGGAGTCCCTCTTTACTTTCAGATATAATAAGGAGGTCATCTGCAAATGAAAGAGAACCAACTCTAGAATTTAAATGTTCTGAAGGTTTACACTCTTCAGTGTTTAAGCTTGCACTGAGGTCATTTATGAAGATATTAAAGAGAGTGGGGCTAATAGAGTCTCCTTGTTTCACACCTCCAAAAATTTCAAAATATTCAGAATGTTTGTTTTTGATCAATTTTTAAAGCTATTTCAGTTTTGGAAAGCATATTCTTAACAGTACTTTAAAGATATTTTCCTACCCTATATTAGCTAATTTGTATCCACAAAGCACAAATATAGTTTCTTTTCATTTTTATGAAGATATTTATTTATAAGGGTTTTGAGTATGAATAGGCTATCAGATGTTCTGTGATTTTCACGGAACCCAAATTGAGAATTGGAGTATTTATCTTTCATAAGCAATTTCAACCTATTGTTAAGGATAGCACTACACATTTTTGCCACGCCGTTAATTAAAAGAAATCCCTCTGTAATTTGAGAGGTCACACTTTTTACCAGATTTATAGAGTAAGATAAGATATGATTTATTCCATTGCTCTGGGTATTGTCCTGTTTTCAAAATCAAATTAAACAATTTTGCTAATGCTTTTATTGTACCGTCGCTACTATTCTTAAATATTTCATTAATGATGTCATCTGGACCACTCGATTTTTCTTTCTTTAACATTTTTAGAACACTTTTAATTTCACCAATAATTATTGGTTTGTCTGTTTCAGGATTAAAGCATATATTCTTTTCAATATTTAAGGTTTTTTGTTTCGTTCAGAATTTTTTTTTTCGGACACCACAAGAGTTAGAATATTTATTATTTTTGTAGCGAAGCGCGAAATTTGTTTCCAGAATTTAACATTAGGTTATATGACAAAAACTCTGAATCAGATTATTTTTTTTTCCTCCACCAATATCAGAATATTTTTTTCAGCAACATTGGGAATTAGAATATTTTTTTTAGAAAAAAAAACATAACCCCCCTTTCAGGTTAAATGGTCGTTCCCTAAGCTCTTCAGTAGCTTAGTTTATACCATTTTGATCTTCTGAAAAAGTTTTTGTTTCAGAATTAATTATTTCATTCAAAATAGTTTCATTATAGAGAGCATCTACTACGGTACGGTATTTCCTCTTTTGATCCTTCTGCCCATCTATAATTAACAGTATCTGACCAACTTGAAAAAATGGATTTTGATGTAGCATTCTTTTGCAATTTACATTTTAAAGGTAATTTGATCTGCACATGATCTGACAGGTAATTAATTTCTTGGGTAGAAAAATATAGAACTGAGGACAGAAGGCTTTCGCTAGCAATAGCATAATCAACATTGGTGAAACAAGGAAATATTGCTGTAAAAAGGGAAAACCTAAAAAGTTATCACTCTAGTATGTATACTTCTGTCATTCTGTGTTTTAAAATTAGAAACATTTCAAATTATCAAACGGACCTCTTTGCTTATCTTTAATTTGACATGGGGATCTGTCATTTATCGATAGCACTTGCCAGGGGCGGATCCAGGATTTCAAGTTAGGGGGGGGGGGGGCGCACCTAAAAAAATTGCGCCGAGCGGAGGGAGGCGCGAAAATTTTTGGGGTATATCGTGTTAAAAATCACGATTTTACGCAAAAAAATCATATTTTTCTGAATTTTAGGGTGGGGGTGGGGGGTGCCCGCACCCTCCCCTCCCCCCCCCCCCCCCCCCCCCCCCCTGCTTGCTGTTTACATTGTTTGTTTTAATTTTTGCTTGGTTTGCTAAATCCATTTATGGCTAATTTACGTGTAATAAACTGGACTGCTATTACATAATTGGTATGTCGTAATATAATCACGTGATTTATAGGACATGTGATCATAGAATTCTAATATCTACATTTATGTCGTTATTTTCCGTCCTTTGGATGCCGCTATTAAAAGCATGGATTCAGCCGTTACCTGACCCCTCTAACAACAACAAAATCCGAGATGTCACGAGTACCAGACTAACCTTGTATATACATTAGGAAAAGATGTTAGAAAAAAAAATCGATAAAAATTTTTTTTTGCAGTTTTAGTTGGCACTGTGCTATGCATGAACAAAATTAATATATAGTGTGTTCTATGTTAAATAAAGTTTTCGCTGAACATAACAACTGATGAAGTTAGAGATCGTTTGAAAAAACTTGAAAAATCTGTCAATTTAGTCTCATAAATGTACTGGACAATTTATGGGTACAGCTACTTCAGCATAATATATACAAATAATTATTACTGTATTTACCATAGGTACTTGTGGACAGGACCCTATGTTGCTCCCTTTTTTTTCTTTTTTTTTTTCTTTTTTTCTATAAGATGTTAGCGACATCTGCTGGTCATTTCAAATATTGACGATACGGTAAAACGCGAGAGTTCCGGGTAAAAAGTTCGGGAATTTTTTGGCGCAAAATTTAATTTTACCCGGAACTCTCGCGATTTACCGTATCGTCAATATTTGAAATGACCAGCAGATGTCGCTAATATCACAATTCCGTAGCTTTAATTCGAGTTTTCAAAAATGTCGTCTGAAAATCGCAAAATCGCGAGTGGAAAATGATCCATGGAGAGTTGTCAGCTGCTGCAAATAAATATTGATGTGGGTTTTCAGGGAGAATAATATATACAGAGAAGGAATAAGCCAATTTCCAGACAGATAGGCCTTTTTTATTCACTAAATGTAAGATGAATGCACAACAAGTACCCCAATGTAAACAAAGAAGAGTGACTTGCCTTCTAACTTATATCTTAAAAAAAAAAATAAAAAAAAAAGGGAGCAACATAGGGTCCTGTCCACAAGTACCTGTGGTCCAAAGGTAAGCTTTGCTGGATCAAAATTGTAATGTGTATTGTTGTACAGTATATATACATTGAGTCATTGTATATAAGAATGTAAGAAAGGATATGGATGTAAATGAGAATGAAATTATATTCAACTTTAGGCTTAGACACAAATTAAAGTAAAGGAACAGTTTGTAGTGATGTAAATGAGCATGAGATTCTACTCAACCTCACGCTTAGTCACACTAAAAGGGAACAATGCTTTGATTGTTGTTCACAGACACATTAGGGTCTTCAACAATAAGCATAACCAGGATGTACATTGGGAGGTGGGGGCCCCAATTGTTCTATGTAAAACCTGCAGTGTGTTGATGAGTGTACTTGAACAGCCAAGAGTCGATAACTCCAGCCCGGGGGCCAACTGGGAACAGTTGGTCCAATTGGTTTAAGGCCGGCCGTGAGTATAACTCATTACATAAAATGAGTGTGATATGGTCCCTATCTTCTTACTGAGGGATACTTTGTTTTTACTTCTGTCGATAAACGCTGTATCTGGGCATCTGTGTTGTGCATAGCTAAATGTCTACTTGAGGGAGAACGGGTGCTCACTGAGAAAACAATACATGTATATATGTAAGTATGCCAAGTATTGTTTGTGCAATACTACACATTGCTATACTTGACCATATAGTGTTTTTGAGCTACATTGCACTGGTATTCGATTTTTATGTCCAATATCCTCTGTCTGATTTGTTTTGTGTTATTCACGTCATTCACGGATAAAGGCTGTAATAACTCCGCCTGTCTCGTGTTCTTCTCTCCTGAATAAGATAGGAATAAAAGCGGTTCAGAAGCCTCACACTCCTTCTTGGGTTTGGCTTATATGCGATTTTTGTTTGTCTTAAGTAAAATAGATATGATGGATAGGCTAGGAAAATGGTGTCCAAGATTACTAATACGGCAAACGTTTTATTCTTACCGTGGGATGAGCGTGGCATTCTCCAAACACCAAGCCAAAATTTACGAATAGTCGGGGCGAGAGGACTTTGATTATGTAGACCCTGCACTCGTCACAACTCGATCGAATCCGTTCCCTATAAAAGGGGCAGTGAATTCACAAATGTATTCCTGTAGGACAATCCGAGGAAGATTTATCAATATCGTGGTTCTCACGTAGAAATTTCTTTTAAATGATAAGAGTCTACGTAGACATCAGGGTCGCATAAGCCGCCGAGGTGTAATGAGACAACGACTCCCCTCCCTCCCTCCCCACCCCCACACACACACATACTTTTCGCATCGATCCTAAATGTCCCCCTTTTCCATTTCACTTCTAAAATTTGACCTCCTGTCCGACCCACACCTACGCCGCTCTATATGTTGTGACAGATAATTAGAAACAAACAAATTTACACTTCTGCATGACATTAGTTTGAAACTAATACAATAAAACTACTTCAATGGCGGAGGAAATTATGCATATATTTAAATTTTGTTTAATCAAATATTTAGCATTCATTATATATTCCTTCTTTTTTTTTATTCTGTCTTTGAAATGGCCGTATATACAGATGAGGGTCCAGATAGTTCCATAAGGGGGTCCGGTTTTATAAAAATAAATCGGATTTCAAAACAAGTTGGGTTTGGGTTTTTTTAAATTAAAAGATACCTAGGCGTAATTCAAAGCGAAAATGACAAAACATGGTAAAAAGAAAATGACAACGACTATTTATAAAACATTAATCTATAATTAGAATATGTTCTCTCTTTTAATTATTTTTTTTATATATTATAATTTTGAATATGTTATGGGGCTTTCATGTATCATTAAGCAGACTGCATATATAAGCCTTGAAAAACCTCGACACGTTACAAATGTGGATGTATTTTAATATTTACACACAAAAAAGCGGTACGTTTTAAACCAATTTGTGAATCAATACATATAAAAAACCAATATTTTAATATTGTCAACTGTTTAAAGTTTTTAACCATGTGACTTCGTACAGTGATCAGGTGACCTATATAAATATACCGTCTTTGACAATGTGACATATTAAGATAGAGAAAATATACATGTCATAATATGATATATATATAATATTATAATTTACTTGTTTTAATTCTTTTACCTACTGTGTGTCGGTAGTTGAGTTAATACCGGGATACTCCTTTAAAACTCAGACAGGTAAGGAATACACATTTTATATTTATTTATTTAAATAATCGCTACTAATATAAAGAGATGTGTGTTATTAAGGTATAATAATAAAAATTTGAATTTTCATTTTATCCAGAAGAAAAAAATATTTAAAAATATTGTTAAAATTGTTTTTCCAACTTATAATAATCTAAGATAATAAATTGTTTGGGTAGACCGCCGTAAGCCCTTCTTTTTTCATTGACCACGTGGGTTTCTTTTGTAATAATTAGAAGTTCTTCGATCTTTATAAACTCACACTTGTTTCTTTTTTTTCTTCTTTAAAAGTATACCTTTACGATTTTAAAAATTTAATTCAAATTAAATTCAAATTTTTAAAAAGACATTTACTATTAAATTTATTGATTATACAAATGTATGGTATATTATTGATTTCTGATCATGATCTACATCTGTGCATGATAGTTATAATACCCGCTTGGTTACACCCGGGTGAACAGACTGTTCAAATACCCTGAACAAACAAAAAACACATGTGAAACTTCCTCAAAAATATTTTATACGAAATAATTCTTATTATATCATTTTCAATAATATTATTTTCAATAGATTTAAAATGTGGGATATTTATGGGATAAGTATATTTAAGTATATTAATTTTAAAATGAGTAAGACCGGCGTGTCCCAAACACAGATTTGGCGTTTGTTTTTCAATTCGGAAATAAACACATACATACAGCTGCATGCCGAATATATTTGACATTTCAAATAATAGTGAAAATGTGAATAGGTGTATTATAATGACGTCCGATTCATACAATGTATGGGATAGGCTACACATTTTGAACAGCTATACATTATAATACGAACTAATTTATTTTACAACTCAGTAAATTTGTAATCTTCACTTTAGACGTATCATAACTGTGGTATTTCTTAAACCGCAGAGTTCAGTTTGGGGACCAAATATGTTTTTCTTAAATAATCTTTAAATTTCTAGACTGACTTTTAAAATGTATGGTTTACAAATTTATTAATTCATTTAAATTCTTAAATAATTGGTTTAAACAGATTTGGTATTTATTTATTTAACCCTCGAGCTCATGGCCATATGGAATGACCGGAAACTGTTCTTTTGATATGTTTAGTATTTAGTATTTAGTATTTGATAACAAAAACATTTTTCCACAAACAAAATTAACAAAAGACCACGTGACACAGACACAAATTTTGTTTATCGGTATTTTTTTTATATTTAAGTTTATTTTACAATTTGATTGTTTGATAATGTCTGAACCCCCCCCCCCTCCCCCCCCCCCCCCTTTTTTTTTTCTTATCGAACAAATATTAGCCTGTTGAACAAGGTAAAGATTGGCCGAAGCCGGCCTTCAAACTAGTTATGACGTTAATTATGTTGTTCGTGGACTTAAACATAATAATGGTTCCTTCACACAGGTATTCCGTCATAGACTTCACAATGTTCATCTTTCTAATGTACAAAACAAATGTGTAAAAAAAAATTACACACAAAATGAAATTGTCAAGCCTAGATATATAACTGGATAAATTTTAGAACTACCCAACAAAAAACTAAAAATCGATTAATTTTATTTTTTGCGCCATCTTAATAGCAATAAAAACCCGGAAATCCGCAAGCGTGAAATCGAAGGTCAATGTTCTTTTATGGAAAAATCAGTGTCATATTTCAGAACGTAATATTTGCATTCATGAGTGATGTTGAAAATAAAATCTTGTCTGATTAAAACACATTATCAGCTGATAAAAAAAGGTTACATAAAAATTGATTGTCTAGCTACCTTGGGTAAAAGGTGGTAGATTCAAATTTGAACGATCTTGAACCCAATACACGTGTTTAGTTTAGGTGGTAGATTCAAATTTGAACGATCTTGAACCCTATACACGTGTTTAGTTTAGGTGGTCGATTCAAATTTGAACGATCTTGAACCCTATACACGTGTTTAGTTTAGGGAACGACCATTTAACTTGAAGGGGGGGTTATGGTTTTTTTTCTAAAAAAAATATTCTGATTCCGAATATTGCTGAAAAAAATATTCTGATTTTGGTGGAGGAAAAAAAAAATAATCTGATTCAGAGTTTTTGTCATATAACCTAATGTTAAATTATGGAAAAAAAATTCGCGCTTTGCGCGACAAAAAAGAATAAATATTCTAACTTTTGTGTTGTCCGAAAAAAAAATTCTGAACGAAACAAAAAAACATAACCCCCCCCCCCCCTTCAAGTTAGATGGTCGGTCCCTTAGGTTGTTGATTCATATTTGAACGAAGGGGCCGTCGTGGCCGTGATTGTATGGTAGTTGGATTTATAACTACCTATGCAATCAGTGTCTATCACCACTGATGTTGTGAGTTCGAATCTCGATCAGGTCGAGGTGTACAACATTATGTGATCAAGTTTGTCAGTGACTTACGACACTGAGGCTGTTGGTTTTCTTCAGGTTCCCCGGTTTCTTCCACCAATAAAACTGACCACCACGATATAACTGAAATATTGTTGAAAGTGGCGTTAAACACCATCAAACAAACAATCGTAACAAATTTGAACGATCTTTGAACCCTCCACGTGTTTAGTCTAAGTTGTTGATTCTAATAATTTTTTGAACCTTACACCTGTCAGTACTGATTGTCTTAATCAATCACAGTGGATATATCACACGGCCACCAATCTCTCTAACTCATATTCAAATGATATGCTAACGGTAAAGTTATCGGGATTTCCAGATATGCATTGGCGGGATCTGTTCACGTCTACAAAGAGGTAAGTTGCACATTATTATCTTGTATTCAAGCACTTTTTACAAAAAGGGCCATGTAATTCGACGCAATTTAAAAATTCCTAATGCCAGAGTAAGTCGTTTCGCTGACTGATGTGCCGTAATGACGCTATAATCTTTCTCCTGCGTGTTTTGTCAATCAACAGAGTTCGATCGTGTAACTGATTGACTGAAGCACAGTCTACAAGCAATTGTGGTGTATGTAAAGTATCTTTTTATGTTCCAAAATGATTATAAAAGACTTGGCCACAGTGTAATTTTTAGCATTGACTATTGATTGTTGAATGTCAATCGAAAATTCAAATGATATGAGTTATCGGGATCAGAAATGAGTTAGCGGTACCAGATATGAGTTAGATAGTATTCATAATATGAGAATCTCAATGACTTGTGTGCTTACAGTACTTTCCCATTGTGTATTGCACACATGCATGCGTTGCATGGTAAATCTTGAAATGTGTCGTGAAACAAACCAATAACGATGTGTGTCTCACACTTGAAATAAAACGAAAGGATAAGTCGTAAATCAAATTCAATTTTCTAAAAATTAGATTGATAAAAAAGCAGTTGAAGGAACTTAATATTCATTATTTGTTTGACAGCAATATAGTATTTCAAACCCAAACATGTTTAAGAACCAAATTTTGGTTGGAAGACGTAATTTTGACAGTAGACACAGCAACGATGATTCGATAAATCTATGGTCCAAATCAATAATGTGATCATACTTATGTTACGGATAGAACTGACAAAAGTTGACAAACTCGAACACAAAATTGATTTCAAATCGTTTTTCTTAAGTAAAACTGCATGTACCAATACTAACTTACTAGAGCAATAAAAATACGAAAGGTAGTACGAGCAAAACATTCATTGGGATTCTCATCGATTATGAATACTATCTAACTCATATCTGATACCGCTAACTCATTTCTGATCCCGATAACTCATATCATTTGAATTTTCGATTGACATACAACAATCAATAGTCAATGCTACAAATTACACTGTGGCCAAGTCTTATATAATCATTTTGGAACATAAAAAGATACTTGACATACACCACAATTGCTTGTAGACTGTGCTTCAGTCAATCAGTTACACGATCGAACTCTTTTGATTGACAAAACATGCAGGAGAAAGATTCTAGCGTCATTATAGATACGATAACGTAACCCTCATTCCGCTTGTGCTCCAGTTAGGGTTACGAATCGGTCCCATTCAACGTATGGGAGCAAATTAAAATTTTCGTTAAGTGAATATTTCAACTTCCTTTTTGCATATCTGGTCATAACTTATTATTTCCTACAATTTTTAAGGTATGGCGATACGAAATAAGTGTTACAATACCTGTTTCTACCTTCGCGATCGATTGATCAAAATAAGGATATCTCCAAAACGAGGCAAGTGCACGTGAAATAGCAACTTGTAAACAAAATGTCGGACAGAAAGAAGATTTCATGCATTCAAATTTATAGATGGATTGATGCAGCGTTTACTTAACACCTCAAGGTTTACCTAAATATATTTATCTTTCACCCCCGTTAATTTTTCCAACCACTTACAACGGAATTAGGACAAAAAACCGCTCGGTGTGAATCACTCCGGGCGCTGCTCCCATACGTTGAATGGGACCGATTCGTAACCCTCGCTGGGAGCAAAAGCGGACTGAGGGTTACGTTATCGTATCTAGCGTCATTACAGCACATCAGTCAACGAAACGGCTTACTCTGGCATTAGGAATTTTTAAATTGCGTCGAATTACATGGCCTTTTTTGTAAAAAGTGCTTGAATACAAGATAATAATGTGCAACTTACCTCTTTGTAGACGTGAACAGATCCCACCAATGCATATCAGGAAATCCCGATAACTTTACCGTTAGCATATCATTTGAATATGAGTTAGAGAGATTGGTGGCCGTGTATTATATATGTCACCATTAACTTGTAACCATATTAAAATGTTATTGTATTTTCACAGTCTGACCTATTCTGTCTTAATACTTATCTTGTTAAAAATCAGTATTGAAACGTCGTATATTAAAGGGGCACTATAGCTACGATTTTGACCAAACAAATTATGTTTTGAAAATTGGTAAATAGCTTTAAAATGATGAAATAAAGGTAAATATTTCACATTAAACAGCTTATCGTACCACTTTTCGCTTTTTGAGAACGAAAATTACCATCGATTTATTATTTCCTTGCAAGCAAATAATTTGAGCTCACTTTCTCCGTATGCAACTGACCTCACTAGTGACAGGTAAAAACGAATAATTTGTATTTTGTCGCTTATTAACTACAAACTTGCATGGTTCTTTGTCCGTAATTAACGCCGACTAAAAGCAGATTCACAGAAAATAAGAAATAAGTGCATTGTTGTACTGATTTAATGACGATTCGCCAAACTCCGTAAACAATGCCGATAATTAATAAGATGGCGTCCATTTCTTGATGATCTCAAAACACGAGCAGTTGCGCCTTTTTTCCCCGATGAGCGTACATTTCATAACATGTATAAGTTACAGAAACACGTTGGGTAACAAATATTTACGATTTGAGCAGATAAGGCCCCTTTAAATAATCTTTACCAGGGGTTGAGATGTTTTAAGATTCATATCATCGTTTTCATAGTTATACTGCCTAGTCAACTGTAAACTATGACATAATACCCGGAATCCATGGATGTCTACATTTCCCATTAACGTAAAATTGTTCGTCATCCATGCATAGAAGTTATGCAAGGTATTTTCACTTTTTGACAGACCTACCGGCATTTCATATTTACTATCACTAGTATATGGTATAATTGAATGAGACAGTGTTTTTTTTTAAACATTTACTAATGTAAGAATGCTTTATATTGAAACAAGGATGTTTATGCAATGTGTGATCTAATTGACGGTTTCATCCCGCCATCTTTTTGTACCTGTCCCAAGCCAGACCCCTTTTAAACATTTACTAATGCTAGTATACCTTATATTGTATCAAAAATGTTTATACAATATGTCATCTCATTGACGGTTTAACCCTGCCACCTTTTCGTGCCTGCCTCAAACCACATTTCCATCTTCATCTGTCATTGTCATTTTTATGCTTAGATATTAGAGGTTTAACACAGGATTGATAAGTATATTGTTGTGATTGTTTATAATATCTGTCATCGTATGTAACCTACTACTATATATACTGTATGTGACCGCATATATATATATATATAAGCATATCATATATACATTTGACAAAAACAACAACAAAAAACAATGCCTGTCAAGTAACATAACCACAAAACATTTAGGTTATTTTGTTGGAAATCTGTTCGAGGGGTGCAATTGTACTCTCTCCACCCCTCTTTGAATGTGATTTGAGAATTTACGTGTAAATTTCGTCCAGAGTGACATAGAAACGAAATTGGATATCTGTTTTCCTTTCTTACTCTGTGACAATTATTATCATTGATTTTGTCCGGTTAAATAAATCCTTAATTTCACTCATACCTGGAAGGTATTCACTGTTTCAATGAATTAGATTTTTAAACTAAAGTTGTATGATCTACAAACAGGACATATATGTATAATTATTTGTCTCTACTGTTGAAATATTCTTTTTTATTTTTATTTTTTTCTTCTTTTCTACCTCGTACCTCTTTCCTCCACCTTCACAACTCGTCTCCTGCCTCTCTTCAATTTCTCCCACCTCCTTTTTTTGTGCACCATCATTCCCCTATTAAATTTGTAATCAACTCATTTCCGGATTTTGAGTGCATATTTTAAACTGATCAAACAAGATCACGAATATCTGCGATTAGATAAAATAAAAGTAAATACACATGACCCAAAGAAAATGGGAAAATCCTACTTAAATTGAAGACACCTATCTATCTTTGATGTTTACATGAAATTCACCGATTCACAAACGTGATTCACAAGAACTGGGTCAACTATATAACGAAAGGAAAGTTTAAACAGAGATGGGCAACCATTCCACCAATATCAACAACCATTCCACCAATCTCAACAACCATTCCACCAATATCAACAATCATTCCACCAATATCAACAACCATTCCACCAATATCAACAACCATTCCACCAATCTCAACCATTCCACCAATATCAACAACCATTCCACCAATCTCAACAACCATTCCACCAATATCAACAACCATTCCACCAATCTCAACAACCATTCCACCAATATCAACAACCATTCCACCAATATCAACAACCATTCCACCAATCTCAACAACCATTCCACCAATATCAACAACCATTCCACCAATCTCAACAACCATTCCACCAATATCAACAACCATTCCACCAATCTCAACAACCATTCCACCAATATCAACAACCATTCCACCAATCTCAACAACCATTCCACCAATATCAACAACCATTCCACCAATCTCAACAAACATTCCACCAACATCAACAACCGTTCCACCAATCTCAACAACCATTCCACCAATATCAACAACCATTCCACCAATCTCAACAACCATTCCACCAATATCAACAACCATTCCACCAATATCAACAGCCATTCCACCAATACCAACAACCATTCCACCAATCTCAACAACCATTCCATCAATCTCAACAACCATTCCACCAATCTCAACAACCATTCCACCAATATCAACAACCATTCCACCAATATCAACAACCATTCCACCAATAACAACAACCATTCCACCAATAGCAACAAACATTCTACCAATAGCAACAACCATTCCACCAATATCAACAACCATTCCACCAATTTCAACAACCATTCCACCAAAATCAACAACCATTCCACCAATAGCAACAACCATTCCACCAAAATCAACAACCATTCCACCAATAGCAACAACCATTCCACCAATCTCAACAACCATTCCACCAATAACAACAACCATTCCACCGATCTCAACAACCATTCCACCAATATCAACAACCATTCCACCAATATCAACAACCATTCCACCAATCTCAACAACCATTCCACCAATATCAACAACAAATTCCACCAATATCAACATTTTAACGAACAATCACTTATCACCTTCATTCACTGAACACAAATAAAAAGACCACGACATATGACGTTGGAAATCGTGGTGCTGTCGTTAGGACAAGCACAAACATGTGGCGGAGTTATATTGGCTAGTTTGTAGTATTTTGTCGAGTTTTTGGTCTGTATGGAACAGTAGAGTTTCATCAAGTGCATGGTCTGAATCGAAGGAGATCGTAGTTGTATTCTTTATCCATCGATATTGTAATATTTTATCAAGCTTATGTTCTGTATATTCGATAGCAATAAAGAAGCTGGACCTGATTCCATGTTTATATAGACAGATGTTTTTTAGCATGTGTACCATGATATCTACCAATCACTTTAAAATGTCTACGCTAAGTACTGGGGTCTGTCGTGGTCGTGATCGTATGGTATAGTTGGATTTACAACTACCTATGCAATCAGTGCCTATCACACCACTAACGTTGTGAGTTCGAATCCTGTTCATGCCGAAGTGTACTCGATACAACATTATGTGATAAAGTTTGTCAATGACTTGCGGTAGGTCTGTGGTTTTCCCCGGGTACTCTGGTTTCCTCCACCAATAAAACTGATTGCGACGAAATAACTGACATATTGTTAAAAGTGGCGTTAAACACCATGACCATAGCCACCATAACATTGAAGTACTGGGTGTGATATCCTGAGTAACTACCATATAATAATAACATTGACATATAAAAAAATATGACATCGTAATAATAGTATATTATTTTGTTCTCATACGCGATGCACTAGGCTGAGTATAATATACATGCGAGTTAAGCAAAAGGAGGAAAGTACACAATATATCAGCGCTCTAACCATCAGTACCATGGAAGAGGTGTGAATATTTGTTTCCGATTCCCAGTTTCTTGTAATAATAAATCGGTAAACGTCGGGCGAATCCGCCGGAGGAACGGAATATACCGAGTTGTGACGAGTGAGTCATAATAATATGTATACATGGATTTAGTAGACACGTGTAAAAAGTCCATTGTAATTTTTAACATTATTGTAAATGCAAGGAACGGAATTGGCCGAGGTGTGACGAGTGCAACTTAACGAGTCGTAATATATTTGACCTTCACACTGTTTACTTAAACTTGTATGGCCTTCACATTTATATATAAAATAATAAATTTCAAGAAAAACTCAGTGTCAGTTTGTCATATACAATTAAATAATGCATTTAAACGTTTTATTCTATGTCACATTAAACAATGTCCTCTATGGAAAATCTGTGCCAGTTTGTACAAATATGTAAAAAAAAATAAACTACTGATACTTCTACTGTATAAGAGGCCGCCTTCAACTAACTGAAGATTCCGCCAGTTACGTTAGGTACTTTGCTTCAGGCGCTATAATTAACAATTTTATTTAGAAAATGAAATTTAATGAGTATTTTTTTACTTTTGGTTTTAATATAAAACTATATACATGAGTTATTGATGAACTAGTAGTTAATGAGTTAAACATCTGACTTGAATGACTCAACAGAGTCACTCTTCACAGTGTTCAGGGGGAGACTGTTCCAGTTTCGTATTGTTCGCGGAAAGAAAGATTGCTGTCTGAGTTGTAAATTAAACGGTTCACTTCCATGTCACTCAACGAGTACCCCTCTATATATTGAAAGACTGTCAGTCTGGCATGTACAAATGAATAAACTTTAAACGGGTTTATTTCACCTCATATCAAACAGACCCTCCTATTAAAAGACCCTTTTGGTTTGGCAGATGAATAAATTATATGGGTTTGTTCCTCGTCACATCAAACAGTGCCCTCTACACACTGACAATTTCCATATATCTATGTAGACTATCATATGTTTATTGTCTACTTCAACTTTATCAAAAGTTCTTAACTGGAAAACTTTGCTCGTGTGTCATTGTCAAAGTTAAATTGTACCTTCAAGTTCATTTGAAGGTTGTCTCATAACCACAAGAGGCCATAAATTGTATCTAGTGCATGATTGCTTTAGTAAATAAACCAGTGTTACCTAATTTACAATTACGTCCTCTGGCTATATGTCAGCCCGTCTGTAGGTGTAAGATGTTCCGAACGATCACAAAAATTAAATTCGTTTCATTAGTCATTGACAAAAAACACAAATGAAATTTATCATTAATTAATTAAATGAATGGTTTGTTCGTTTGTTTTTGTAGTTATATGTTTGATGTCGCCGGGGAACTTGACTTTTTGTCCGAAAAAAGTGAATGTAACACGTTTTTCGATATACCTCTTGCTTTATAGTTTGACTAATAAAGCTTCGTCTCCCAAGACAACTTGTCTGCATGCCATTGCATACATTAATTACACTTATGAACCGATCAATCATTTAACTTGGATATCGGAAGGGGGAGGGGTATGTCTTTATTTGTAAAAAAAAATGTATGTCAACAAGCTTAACAGATGGATATATATTGAAACCTTTTGGGAGCATCTGGCCTCATTTCCGGTTTTATGCGCGTGACATTTCGTGTTGACCGAGCTTTTGTTATTTTGTTTTTGTTTATATGCAGGAATTAGTGGTACTTTTACTCATAAATATTTATCATATTTAAATTAGAAATTGACCAAATACATGTTCAAGCCTGGATGAATTATTCATTATATTCGTCAATTATTTGCGTACTATACGGAAGTTCAATGTTTCCGTCAACAATCCAGTAATTAAAAGTTATTGTTGATTTCCGCCAAGTTTTTCTTCTGCCAAAATTCAAATTGTTTTGTTGTTTTCTAAAGATATTAACCATTTTTTTATGTTGCCTTGATGCAAAAATGATCATTCTGTATTTAATGTGGGGGTCTTGAGGTGAGAAACTACATCATGTAGAAATGTAAGATTTGTCAACAAAATTGTAGAACTGACGCCGTGACGGTGAATAACTATATTGACTATAGTATTGTATTGTGAAAGTCCACAAAGTTATCAATCGTGATCCAAAGAGGGACATATAGAGGAACTATTCACAGGCACCAGAGACTACCGAGATCAGTAAAAAAAATGATGCAGTCTGTCAATGGTAAGAAAATAATGCCTTGTTATATATTATACAAGACACTTCTCTTCTAATCGACTGCACAATCGCCACAAGTCAACCACTGTCCACGTGGAGTATTGGTTAGCATGCACTCTTCGAGCGTGGTACATCGTGGGTTCGAGCCCCAGTCGGGTCAAACCAAAGATTTATTGTTATGTTGGTCTAGTACAAAGCAGACATCATCTCGTCTAAAAAAAATGTCATTCGTTCTCGCCATAATTATAATATAGCTGAACATTGCTCACTCTTTGTTAACCAACCTTCACCCACAAGACAGTATTGTCTTACCATTGACTGTAAGTCTGTACGGACTTTTTTTTAATTGATATCCAGTGCCTGTGCACTATTACAAGAAAGAATTAAACACGCCATGTATACAATACGTGTACTTTTATTTTGAAATCATTCTCGTCTTTACTATAATAAAATTAACGTGTTAAAATAATCTTTAGAAATAATAAGAAATGTATATGTATTGTAGTACACATTCTTTGTATTTATGTATTGAACAAAAGTTGTAAGGAAATGCATGTTCATTGATTATCCCTTTAAAGAGAGTAGTGTTCAACTTCTGATACTGTTAATGATTAGTTGAAAAAATATTTAGAAAGACGTTATATTCGTAATGAGTATTTAAATCTTACAAATATTGTATAGTTTAGGGACCGACCATTTAACTTGCAGGGGGTTATGGTTTTTTGTTTCGTTCAGAAATGTTTTTTTTTCCCAGGATTTAATATTAGGTTATATATGACAAAAACTCTGAATCAGATTTTTTTTTTTTTTCTCCACCAAAATCAGAATATTTTTTTCAGCAACATTGGGAATCAGAATATATTTTTAGAAAAAAAACATAACCCCCCCCCCCCCCCCCCCCCCCCCCCCCTGCAAGTTAAATGGTCCGTCCCTTACAATGTTTTGTTTTTATTAATGAAATCTTTCTGGTCTATAAATAAAATACAGTACATATCGGCACGTGCCTTCACATAATTTAATCAATGAATAAATTAATGTCATATAACAACATCTTACAAACAAAGGACACTGTATACGTCCCTGAACATCATGTGATAAAGCTTGTCAGTGACCAAGCTAATTAAAATTAGATCTCCGCACTTGCTCCCTATTTTCAATCGGTTGTTTTTGTAGTCGCCGCAAGTGCGGATATCTAATTTTAATTAGATTGGTCATGGACTTGCAGCAGATCGGTAGTTTTCTCCGGGTACTCAGGTTTCCTCCACCAATAAAACTGACCGCCACGAAATAACTGAAATATTGTTGAAAGTGGCGTTAAATACCATAACCTCTCCCGTTAAATACCATAACCCCTCCCCCTATACGTCCCTGGTACAAACTGAATTTGGCACTATCCCTGGTTTAAATATCATGCAATCTTTGAAAGAACTTGACATGTTTTAGGCTTGTGCATAGTTCGTTGTCCCCATGTGTTTGAAAGGTCATGATCACCGACTGACTGAGGAAATTGGACCCGATCTCTACATAAACCTAGTATTAGTGTTCACGTGTGTATTATATTGTGAATTATTGATCATGATGTTTATTTGCTGTTGTCTTTTCTATTGAATCATGATTGTAATGTTATGATGATATGTGTTGTATTGCGTTATATTACACTTTACGTTTTTATTTTCCCTATTTGTCTTTGTTAGCGCAGCCGGTCACTATTTTCGTATATGGACCGGTCACTATTTTAGTATTATTTTAGAGAAAAAATTATAATATAGCAAATAGTTCATGTCACTTCGGGTCATATGGCAGTATATGGACCGGTCCGTCACCAAAAAAATACTATATGGACCTCAGAAGCTTCGGTCCATATAATATTTTTTTGGTGACGTCACTGACGGATCGGTCCATATACTGCCATATGACCCTCAGTGCCATGAACTATTTGCTATATATGCTTTCAATCTCTTTGGGGTAAAATTGTGCTTAATTAATGTACATATGTAAGATAAAAACTTTATTCAAAATCTAAAGCTCATTTGCCGTGGTGTAGCAGACATTGTAACATTGGTTTAGAGAATAAAGTTATTACAGTCAGGAGGGGTGATCTCCCTCAGAATCACGCATTGCTAATTATAAGCGAGTCCAGTGTGTGTCTCTAGTCTACTGATTAATTACTTGCATATTTTATTCAAAGTTTTAAGATAGACCACATATTTCACCGTTTCTATTAAGAGTATTTCAGTCCTCGAAATGAAAATTTGAGTATTTTGGTCCGAATAAATTCTTGAATTTATTTTTAAAAGTATACTTAAAAAATCTAAATAAAAACTGAAAAAAATACTAGTCGAACAAAAAAGTTTTATTGGTCTTGAACCAGAGGATCGGTGTTCATCATGAGGACTGACTTACTATTGTCTACAATTTCCAAATTCTTGTTTCTATCAAGAAAAAAACAACTTTTATCGTTTTCTTTGTTTAGCATAAAATTAAAAAGAATCAACCGTATAATGCTATTATTTATTCATTGTTTACAAATCGAAAATAGCACGACACAACAACCTAGATACGGATCAATATGATCAGATAATTCAATAATTGGATTTAAACATCTGTCTTCAATTTGCTTATCACTCCATCGACTAGAGTCACTCTGGGATGCTTTGTTATCGTCAGTGATTATTTTAACATTTAACACAGTAAGAGAATATTTGTTGTCCGTGTTAGAATGAACTTCCGGTGTTGAAAACTTGTAGCACATGTTTTTGAAAAGTATAGGAAAATCAAGCTGTCGTGGAACACGAGAACGTTGAGGGAATATGGATTCTTTTAAATCAAAACAGTAGGTATTCAAAATCAAATAATAATTACAGGGAAAATAATGCGTGTAACTCTTTCAACTTCACATCGAAAACACGAACTCGTACGTCCTTTAGACAAAAGCCTGAACGTCCTTCATCACACGCACACGGTGACACGCTGTTTGGTGATAAACAAAGGGGGATGTCATCATGCATGTCAACATAATATTGATACACCACAGTATCTTGACGTTTTATCTAGCGAAATAATAGAGAAAAATCTGCAGATTTTATACAGATTTTTCACTATTATTTCGCTAGATAAAACGTCAAGATACATACTCATGCAATAAAGTGTTTTTGACTTGAGGGACCGATTATTTAACTTTTTTTGTTTTGTTTTATTATTTGTGTGGGGAGGGGCGTTCCTTCTGAGCCAAAATATTTTTACCACAGGTGACCAAAGCTATATTGGAGTTTGGAGATGGCTAATCAGTATTTTTTCTTCAACTTTTACCAAAATTTCTACTTGAAAACTTAGGTGTCAGACTTTTTTTTTTTTTGCATCTTTCATGTCAATAATTGGAGACAGATTCTTTTTTCAGAAAAAAAATAATTTCCCCAACCTAATAAAATTTAATGTTCATTCCACAAGGAAGGGCTTGCACATCAAATTGTTCTTTCCCATTGGATTGGGGGGTCATCATTTATTTTTCTATTAAATTTTGATTCAAAATAAATTATTGTTTAAATAGTAAACGACCCTAGGGATTGTATAACAAGCTGTGATTATGTAAATCTTTTCACCTACAAAATGATAAGAATAATTACAAGTAATAAATTATACACAAACATATTATATAAATATTTATGAAACATATGGCTATGAATCAGGGGAGACAATTCTGTTCTTTATAAATTTCTTGTTGAAAAATTATGTTGCCAAAATTTATGCCCAAAAAAATATTGAGACTTAAGAGGAAAAAAGCCCCCCTCCCCCCACATACACACAAAAAGGGGGAGGGGAAAAGATAAGTTGATTTATTAGCCAGTCTCAAACTTTACAGAATATTAGCAAATAATTGTATTTTTGTACAACTGCATTTGAAATCAATGATAATTAATTTTCAAGTGTTGTATGGAAGCTTAAGCCTCTTTGTTTATCAACAATACTTTAGTTTAAACATATTTTATTAATTAATTCAATATAACATTACAATATTCAGCTATATACATAACATAATAAGAAGAAATTAATAGGATTGGGAAACAAGTTACTTTCAAGACAAAATTGACAAATAATTTGATTCTGTCAATTGACTCCATAACAATTTCTGTACGATGCTTCATATTTCAAATGTCAATAGATTGCTGTATGACATTAATATTTTTTTGTGCAGTTGATTGATTTATTTAATGGAGACGAGTTTGACAAAAATCAATGTTTCATACAATAACATGTACATGTAATATGTTACAGATGTATCTGATTTGTTATTTAACCATCTGTTTATGGAATTTTATTTTATCAATAGCTCGATCAGGTCAGTAAATGAAATAAAACTGATAAAACCTCATTTGTTTTCTTAAAAATATTAAATTTGATGTACAGTATAACCTACTTTAGTGACCACCTCTATTAAGCAATAACTTGTATTATGTGACCTTAATTTTTATTCCCCTTCCCAGTGCATTTCATATCAATTAAACCTGTATTATGTGACCATATTTCACAGTTCCCTTGGAAGGTCACATATGACAGGTTTTAGTGTATATCATTACATTGTTGTATGTATTTTTTAACGTACATACATGTACATAGTAAATAACATACATACATTATGAAATGATGTCAACAATTCCACCAATATCAACAAAACAAACATCAGCTCTCACCTCAACAAAATAAACAATTGCCTCTCACCTTAGCTGCAGAACCGTAACCCTTATGATCCTTGGGCAGTTTTCTGATATTTGCAGACCATAAGCCCAGTTTTCTGATATTTACGGACCGCAAGCCTATGGTCCGCAAATATCAGAAAATTGGCCAGGGACCATAAGAACTAGGGTTCCGCAGCTACTCTCACCTCAAATCATTGAAGATATAAAAAAAAAAAAAACATCGCATATGTGTGTTCGAATATACAGGTCCTGGCTTTGGACAGGCACAAAATTGGAGTTAAACTAGTTAATGGGATCCTCATTATAGGCACTTACAGTATCACAATGTTAATTCCTGTAAATACAATAGTTCCCCTGATAAGAGGAATGGCTTTTGATGGGAGGGGCCTAATAAGAGGGAGGGGGACAGAGGAATGGCTTTTGATGGGAGGGGTCTAATAAGAGGGGTGGCTTTTGATGGGAGGGCCTAATAAGAGGGAGGGAGATAGAGGAATGGCTTTTGATGGGAGGGGCCTAATAAGAGGGAGGGGGACAGAGGAATGGCTTTTGATGGGAGGGGCCTAATAAGAGGGAGGGAGACAGAGGAATGGCTTTTGATGGGAGGAGCATAATAAAAAGGAGGGAGACAGAAAAATGGCTTTTGATGGGAGGGGCCTAATAAGAGGGAGGGAGACAGAGGAATGGCTTTTGATGGGGGGACAGAGAAATGGCTTTTGATGGGAGGGGTCTAATAAGAGGGATGGCTTTTGATGGGAGGGGCCTAATAAGAGGGATGGCTTTTGATGGGAGGGGCCTAATAAGAGGGATGGCTTTTGATGGGAGGGGCCTAATAAGAGGGAGGGAGACAGAAATGGTTGTTGATGGGAGGGGCATAATAAGAGGGAGGGGGACAGGAATGGCCTTTGATGGGAGGGACCTAATAAGAGGGAGGGGGACAGAGGAATTGTTTTTGATGGGATGGGCCTAATAAGAGGGAGGAAGACAGGAATGGCTTTTGATGGGAGGGGTCTAATAAGAGGGAGGGGGACAGGAATTGCTTTTGATGGGAGGGGCCTAATAAGAGGGAGGGAGACAGGAATGGCTTTTGATGGGAGGGGCCTAATAAGAGGGAGGGAGACAGGAATGGCTTTTGATGGGAGGGGTCTTAATAAGAGGGAGGGGAACAGAGGAATGGCTGTTGATGGGAGGGGCCTAGTAAGAGGGAGGAGGACAGGAATGGCTGTTGATGGGAGGGGCCTAATAAGAGGGGGGGACAGAGGAATGACTTTTGATGGGAGGAGCCTAATAAGAGGGAGGGGGACTACTGTAGGGATATATCTATTTACATTACATATAACAGGTACATGAAGCCATAAAGATCAAATTCCTTTGAACAGAAAACTTGTATGCATTTGTTCAGCTACATTAAAGCAACATAACTGTATAATATCCATCTGTTTAGTCCATCTGCTATTTCTGCCATGTGACAATATAATTTCTTTAATTTTAAGAAAAAAATTATTAAATTTTTGTTCATGATACACTAACATCTAATGACATCTATATGGGGACATGCCCTCCCCTCCCCCCCCCAGGAATGTTAGATGGTCAGTCATTTAATTTTTGATGATGATGATATTGATGTCATATGTTTGGTATAGACATACATAGGCTGAGTTGGATATTTATAGTGCTAGCTTACTGACATGATAGTCCACGGGTAGGTATGTCAATCGGTCACATTATTCTGACACTAAGCTAACCAGGTTTTGCTATCTACCACACTCGAGGTGACAATGCTAACCATTACACTACCAATATGGTTCTTATATAATGTGTGGTGTGACTTACTGTGTATATACAGTGGAACCTGTCTAATCTGACACACCAAGGGACCAGGGAAATGTGTGGTGTGACTTACTGTGTATATACAGTGGAACCTGTCTAATCTGACACACCAAGGGACCAGGGAAATGTGTTGGATTGTACTGGATGTCGGAATACTTGGGTTATATTTTTGTTAACAGAAGTACTTTGAAACCAGGTGTCCGATTGCACAAGTTCCACAGTATTACCATTTTGCCCCTGACATGATCTAATCCTGAACATTTTCATTTCAGATGTTTTTACCATTTTGCCCCTGACATGATCTAATCTTGAACATTTTCATTTCAGATGTTTTTACCATTTTGCCCCTGACATGATCTAATCTTGAACATTTTCATTTCAGGTGTTTCAGTAGATGAAGCTATAGCTGTATAGTAAACCAGCGGTAATACCAGACCAGCACCATAATGGCTAAGCCCAATGTGGATGCAGATGTGGTCAGGGACATGGGGATCAACAGAGGAATTGATGACCATATTGTTGATGAATGTAGGTTTTAGGGGTGTAACGATACACTTTTTCCACAAGCGATATGTATCGCGATATTTGATATGTATTACGATATGTATCACGATACGTTTTATAGTAAACTGTAACTATTCCTTGAAGTCCATGCTGGTCGACATGGGCGCTGCCATGTTTTTTTTTTATATGAGGTCGCTTACGTACTAGCGAAAATTATAAATATTTGATATTTGAATATTTAATTTTAAAAGCGTAAATTAATCGATTCACTTTTCTCAAAATATTAATTAAATGATCACCAAAAGAAGAAAACGGAAGTTCAACACTACTTTTTTTCAAAAAATGAGCATCATATCGTTTGTATCGTAAGCGGCCTCCACTTATCATGAACCGAACCGTCCCCAAAATAATCACGATTTCGGTACATACGGTGAATCGTTTCCCCTTTAGTAGGTTTCATGTAAATTCCTGTTTACCTAGAATATCTGTGGAAAATTATGTGAAAAAAACTTTCCATTGAGTATTGGAATACCTTTTCCATCATTTCTCCATCACAAAATATAAAATAATTGTGACAGCAATATTAGGTTTTCCATCCCAATTCCATCTTTTTGCCTCCCCCCACATTATATCATGGCGGGAACAAGTTTCATTCAATGATATAATGATGATGTCCACTTTGTACTAGACCAACATGCTTAGTCAGAACTGTATGGTGCTAGCTCACTGAAACAACAATTTGTGGATAGACATGGCGCTCTACTTAGATACATTATATTTATTCCGAGCCAACCAGTCTTTTCTGTTACTCCTGGCTTAATATTACTGCAGTAACAAATACCTATTTTATAGTCTGAACCCACCAGTTACCACACTCTACGCGAGCATGTTAATCATTACACCATCAATGTAGTTTTAATGCTCTGATACTTCAAATGGTCTGTTTCGTACTGAACACACCAAAATTTAATTAAAAATATATTTCATTCAATATTTAAAGTTTTGAGTTTGGTAAAAAAAAAAAAAAAAAAAAAAATCCATGAATGTGAGATCTAGCTGGATTTATTGTTAAAGGATTTGTCATTCAGTTTAAGAACTGCTGTATTAAATTTATTGTAAAACCTTGATCTTATTTATAAGTTACGGCAGGTCGGTGGTTTTCTCAGGGTTGTCCGGTTTCCTCCACCAATAAAACTGACCGCCATGATAACTGAAATATTGTTGAAAGTGGCACCATAACCCTAACACCCCCCCCCCCCACCAAAGAAATCTGTAGTAAAGTTGTCAATAAAATATTGTTGAAAGTGTCGTTAAACACCATAGCCCCCAATACATTTTGTACTGTATTGTTGGATATAATTTGCTTATAAATAATGTATATTTTTACTGGTTCCTCAATGAACCAGAAATCCATTTCTATGATTAAAATTTAACCTGTTTTAATGTGTTTTACTTCCAAATGTGTTACCTATATTTTTTTTATTTCTAGCAACACACAGATTTCAGGATCAGGGGTACATTGGTGTACGATTACCTAAACGACCAAAAAGACCAAGGAGACACCACCGAAAACACCGAGATAAAAGAGACAAAATAGAAGCCACGCCAAGTATGTATACAGAGGACTACATGTCTGAATTTTTCAGTTTTTTTGTTTTCTTTCTCCCAAAGTTTAAATTATATGGATTACCATCTTTTGTCTATGGGTGTACCTCATGAAGGTTAACGCAGAAACATAATATTTTCTGCACAAAAAAATAGATTTCTACGTCTTTCAGTAGATGAAACTGATTTCAGCAAATTTCCTCTATAGATTATTTTACAAAAGTTGCAGGACACGGTGAAAACAGGTCTAAAATGGACCTTTTTGAGAGAGAGAGAAAACAAGGGGGGGAGGGGTGTAGAGATGGTTTCATATTTTAAAATTTTTTATAACAAGAATCGTCCCTGATTATCCCACAAATAATAAATTTCAACATTTGTTAATGTTATATTTTATCTATTGAACACCTTTTGCAGCATTGAACCGAGCCATTTCTATACTTGGATGAATTTAAAAAAAATTAAATAACATAAGATTCATAGACATTTGTAGATAAAGTCAGTATTAAACACCAATCAATCCAGGGACCGTTGTGGTCGTGATCATATAGTAGTTGGATTTACAACTACCTGTGCAATCAGTGCCTTTCACCACTAAAGTTGTGAGTTCGAACCCTGTTCATGACGAGGTGTACTCGATACAACATTATGTGATAAAGGCTGTCAATGACTTGCGACAGGTCAATGGTTTTCTCCGGGTATGCTGGCTTCCTCCACAAATAAAACTGTCCGCCACAATTTAACTGAAATATTGTTGAACGTGGCGTTAAGCATAAATTTAAACCAAACCAATCAATCCATTGTAATTTCTACTTTGCTTTTTGTAACAAATAGTCTCCTGAAACTGATGAGTTTCAAGTTGTTAGGTTTTCATACTGATTTTTTTTTGTAAATGTGTTTTCTTTATAGAAATCCCATCTGAAGGAATGATTATGGATCCTGGTAAGAATAATATTAAATGTGTACTGGTACCCACAGGGGGCTAGGTGCATCCGGAAAAAAACAAAAAACAAAAAAAAACTATTGTATTATATAGTTTTTGGGGTTTTTTTTTTCTTTTTTCGGACGCACCTAGCCCCTGTGCTGGTACCTCTATATATCATGATCAAGGAACCAGTTGTCTTCCATTAATCAAGTTATATTAGAATTTTTTTTACTGCAATCATTGTATGTACTACCTAATAAAGAACTGTACATATAAACCTGTGCTTTATACGTCTACTGAACATTCTATAAAGTCTCTTGATACCTTTCATCTTATGTAGAACGAATCTTAATAGACACTGGCTGACCATGATCACACTTTACTTTTGTGTGTGAATTTAATAAAAAAAAAAAGACGATGTAGTATAAACACAATATACATACATTGTTGGGAAATATCAAATTTATTTGTACTTGTCTCAAAACAGGAAAGAAAAGCTCGTCAAAGGCTCACTATACATTCTATTCTTCCCATTTCTAAAGCTTGTACAAATTAATTTGATCTTTGATGACAATGTACGTATATTATCTATTTATAAAGTAGAACTATAGATTTGGTTAGGTTTTCATTGGAGAAGTCGTATTATGTGTTGCATGAACAAAAGCATGGTCATGTTTTTTATCTTTTGATATAAGATACTGTCCAATGATATTGTTTGATACATTTTGTCAGTGACTTGCGAAAGGTCGGTGGTTTTCACCAGGCACTTTCCACCTGTGAGAAGTCGGCCACTGTCTTTTTAAAAGTAAGCTGATGTTTTTTTTTCACTATGAGTAATGTTTTTCCATCGCAATGGTTTTAACAAGTAACTTGATAGTATTAAAAAGTAAACCGTTACTTGTATTAATGCTGAAAGTATTGCAATGAAAAAAAGCAATTGTCCAATAATTTTGACATCTATGGCAACTCAGTACGGTTTATTTGACAATGAAAAATGGACACAATGTTTTACTTCTTTGTAAACGAGGTTGTTTGGCAATAAAACTCCTAGTAATAATATTTGGGTCTTTGTGCTTGACATCAAAACAAACAAATAAAATGATAAGATAGACCTAAATGATGTGAAAAATCTCCCTAGGGACATAATTAACAATTATTTGAATCAGACCATAAAAAGCTGATGATGTCGGCTCCCCTTTATGTTATCTTCATATCTAATACATCATATTTTATTTCCATGACAACTAACTCCATATTTTCAAATAAATATGCCCATTAATCATGTGTGTGAAGGAAACTGAATATTTTGGCCGAATTATAATCAAAAGAAATGAAGTTTGTTTATATTATCTACTTCATCATGTAGTTATAAAAAACATATTTATTTTTGATTGGACTTCGTTGACAAAATGGAAAATATAGGAATCGTCATTTTTAAGTACTTCGTTGACATATCTTGAAAAGTATAGTTTTTGAAAAATGGAAAATATAGGAATCGTCATTTTTAAGTACTTCGTTGACATATCTTGAAAAGTATAGTTTTTGAAAAATGGAAAATATAGGAATCGTCATTTTTAAGTATTAGTAATGTTGACAGATGCTTCGATAACATGCACAAGCATATACTGTTTATTTACATTCCTCCTCACTTTGTCTAACTTTTAATTTAGGTATAAAATTTGTTCACAACACGATATAGCTGAAATACTGCTGAAGTTGGTGTTAAACATCAAACTCTCAATGAATAATTTTATATTGAGGTCTAACTACATTCCCCCTCACTTTGTCCAAACTTTATCTAGAGGTCTCTAAAAAAAAACAGAATTCCCTTTCACTTTGTCCAATTCTATGTTTAGATCTAAAAATAAACTACAACCCCCTCCTCACTAATTGTCTAACTTTAAGGTCTATATTAACTTTTGTGGCTATTTATGTTGCATGATAAGTGTTTGTATCTATTGTTAAGTAACAAATGTCAAGGACATGTTATAAGGTTATACAGATGGTAGACAGATACATCACTTACGAAGCATGAAAGGGTAAAAGAGTCATTAATTTAAATTTACTAACAGTCTTGTGTTTTTTGTTTTCTTGATACAATTGTACAATGTTGAGATTAGTAAGGCAAACAAAATTACATGTGTTTCCGCTAACCCTACCGACCCTAATTTTTTGTGACTACGGTACCCTAACGTTTTTTGTTCATTTTTGAACAAGCACTATTAAAGTCAGGATGTGTCCCCTGTAGAAACTAGCTAAAAAAAAAAATTTAAATAAAAATATTTTTCCTACCTACCGATCGTAATATTCTATAGCATGTAAGCGGAAACACAGGTATTTTTTTTCTTGGCTTAAGATTTGACATTAACTTTTTTACCAACTTGTCCATTGGACTAGTAGCCTGAAATTTTAGTTGTCCAAAATCAGGATATACTTGTCCAAATTTCTACCAACTTGTCCATTCGGACTAGTAGCCCGAAGATTTAGTTGTCCAAAAGCAGGATATACTTGTCCAAATTGTTTTACTTATAAAACATGATGGTGATAAAAAAAAATTAAAACAACTTCTGATTGGTCAATAAAAATATCCTATATATGAATAGGGAAAATCCATTGTCTTTGATGAAATCTGAAAGGACAACTTGCTTTCAGATGAATTTTATAACATTTTGTAAATTTTAGCATTTTTATTTATTTTGTTCGCTTTTTCCCATTGGACAAGTCACATACATCATTCACTATCTCGAACCAATCTTTACTTGTCTCGCACCACAGGACTACTGCCAATTTAGTACAGTGAAACCTAACAGAACCGAACCTCCGTGGGACCAACTTTTACATTATAATATGCTATACAAATACTGATAGGATTTATTATTTCTATTAACATACCAATATACTGTTTAAACTCTTTGGTTTTTATGCCCCCAAAAACTTTAAAATTATTTGACTTTCTACTTTTGACAATGAGGGTATCTGATAAAGATTTTTTTTACAGAAACTATTATTTTCCTAGTTTGACAATTGTTCCGATTGTCACAAAGCATCTTCTTTATTACCTGACATTATATACAACTTTTTAGAAGTTTTTCTATGTGTACAGTATCAGAAACATTTATTTTGATAAAATTCTATATTTCAGCTAGTCTGACCCCTAGTGAGCAGATTCAGGTCCTGATCACAGAAAATGACGAGGAATCTCATGTTGTGTTCTGTCAGCTGGACACACTGTATACAATGGGTGGTGACATACAGTGGAGGGAAGCTGCCAGGTATAGTGACAGTACAGTAAGACCCATCTATACTGAACCACTATGGTTTTCAGAATAGACAGGATTTCGGCTTATACAGGTTAAATTAAAAATGATTTCCTACATAGGGACTTTGTTCGTAATTCAGATTATACAGAATTTCATTTTATTCAGGGTTTGGTTTAGGTAGGTTTCATTGTATACCTCATCTTCGCTAGCCAAGGGTTACGATCTGCTCTACTCATCTTCACCCTTGGCATCGTCAGACGGATTTTCGTAAATTCCTGGACACTGCCACCTGCTGGATTTTGACAGTTATGCCCCTTGTAATGATGTCATTTTCAGCCAATCGACGTGAGGCTTTCATTTCCTTTCGTTTGAATGCCCTGAAAATTGACTCGAGATTATAATAGGCAGTGTCTCCTCGTACAAACTTTTTGTACGAATAGTGTAGCGGCTAATCGTACAAACTTTTTTATACTATCAAAATCGTGCCGGACTGACGATTTTTCACATTTTTATTTTGTTGACATTTTTCCTACAGAACATGTGCTTTTTTGTAAAGCCCATTCTGATTGGTTGCAGCTACCACTAGCTGCATTACATATAAACCGTCACACTGTGTGACCTCGAAAATCCGTCCAACGATGCCAAGGGTGAAGATGAGTAGAGCGGATCGTAACCCTTGGCTAGCGAAGATGTGTATACCTGTCATGCAGCACTTTCTATTTTTTATATGACCAGGAATTTACTGTGTCCACACTTAAAATACATTTTGTTTAACTTTTCCTGACCGACATACTGAGGTTGTATCATGCAGTGCTAGAGGGCGAAGCCATTTATTTTGACCTGGAAAGACTCACGTTTGTGATATCTTGATTTATTCTGTGCAAAAAACATCCTAATCTAGTGACAGTAGTGTACCATGTACAAGATAGAACATGCATATAAATGAACTTCTTCCATGAAATCTGTCAAAACCAAGCTCAGAATAAACAACATTTTTGAAAGCCAAGCTTAGATTTAGGACACAATAATTCAAATCGTTCTCAAATGAGGACTTGGTTTGAACCAATTTCACTGATACATAGCCATTGCATATATAGTGTGGTGGTACAAGACTTTGTATCAGGTCGAGTCTGTTGTGTGAACCAGTATCACTACGAGTCGCGTTAGTTCACGCAACAGACAAAACCCGATACACAGTCCTGTACCACCACACTATATATGTAATAACTTTATCTAACATTTCAATAAAAACGAATTTTAAACAAGTAGCAAGGGTTGAATTAAAATGCATACGATACTCTGAGGGAGACTACATTTTGTGTATGACGTCACGTTATTTTTTCCGTTCATTCACCAATGTCAGGTTACTGTGTTTTGTCTCACATTCCAATGGTATGACGTAATGTCAAAGTAGTTCGGCAGAGAACGTCTCATGCAACGTCGCGCCATTCTTTTATCACCACATTTCTATTTAGATGGGTGAAATATGAAGAGGATGTTGAGGACAGTGGGAACCGATGGTCCAAACCTCACGTAGCCTCTCTTTCATTACATTCCTTGTTTGAATTGAGGTCACAATTATTAAATGGTGCAGTCATGCTGGATATGGATGCATACCACATAACTCAAGTATCAGGTTAGTCATATTCCACTCAACATTTGTGTAATATTCCACTATACAGTTGTGTCATTTTCCACTATGCATTTTGTGTCATTTTCCACTATACAGTTTGTGTGATTTTCAAATACACTTTTTGTGTCATTTTCCACTATACATTTGTGTCATTTTCCACTATTCATTTGTGTCATTTTCCACTATACATTTGTGTCATTTTCCACTATGCATTTGTGTCATTTTCCACTAGGCATTGTGTCATTTTCCACTATACATTTGTGTCATTTTCCACTATATAATTGTGTCATTTTCCACTATACATTTGTGTCACAAACCCACCTTTACACTGTTGTTTCATTTACCATTTCACTTTTAGGTCACCTACCGAAACATAATTGTGTTATTTTGCAATACACAATCTAGTCATTAATAACAAACATTTGCTTTCCATTGGCCCCAAAATAATGTTTTCCTTATCATATTTAACTGGAATTTTTTGTAGTATATTTAAAGTAGGAAACAAACAGACTCATTGATGTGGAACAATATAGGGCTAATTATCTGCCCTTGATAGCTTTGTCTACTAATATTATGAAATGTACCAATTTGCTAATTTTTAACTATTTTTTTCAGATTTGCTATGTGACCAATTGATAGCAGGCAAACTTTTAGAAGAAAGTATGAGAGATGAAATAAGACAGACCTTTTTGGCCCCACACATACACGCCCATCTCAAACGTAGAAAAACAATTGCTGATGACCTAGGAAGAAAAAAGTCCATAGCTCGAACATTCTCAGAAATCGGTCGATCTTTTTCAAAAGCTAATACAAGAGGTTCGTATAATTCTATTTAATGTACAGTCAAACCTGTATTAAGAGGTCTCCCACTCAAAAAGACAACACACTATCACAAAGATGAATGACAATATAAACATGGACAGTACAATAACAGGGTCAATGAAATGTTCATAATTAACTGACCACTAGCTAGGAAGGTAGAATCTGTTGATAAAAGACCATTACTCGTAGGACAAAAATTTTGTTTTGTCTGGTATGTGAGTGGACAAATTGATGATAGCTAGACATTTAGTTTTATTTCTGTAAAAAAATATTTTAGTTGTATGGAGAAATGAGACAATTTTAGTCTGGATATTTTTCTTGATCAAGGACATTTTGTGGGTCAGTTAGGCTGGACCAAGGCAGCAATGGTCGTCATTTTCTGGACGTGTTTTAATGATTATATTTCACAGTTTATTATTGAATTATCTTGCACTACTCTTGATTGAGTGAAAATACAGGGAAACCAGTCTGAGATAGTATGAAGATACTAAAACTAAATAACCAGCAACACTAACCCAGTAAAAAATGGGGATGAACTCAGGTACTCCGGAAGGGTAACAGAACCCTGAATAAAGTGGAATCCTGTATAAACCGAACTGTTAATAAAGTTCCAAAGTAGGAAATCTTTGTTAATTTATTCTGTATGAACTGAACACCTGTATATTCCGAACATAAAAGTAGGTCCCAAGAAGGTTCGGTTTAGACAGGTGTCATTGTGTTGGTCATACTGTTTGAATTCAACCTATTTCAATAAACACATCAACATGTCTTATTAGCTCACCTGACCCAAAGGGTCATTTGAGGTATTGCCATCACTTGGCGTCCGTCGTCCGTCCGTTAACTTTTTCATATTTTAATCTACTCCTCTGAAACAACTGGGCCAAATGGAAACAAACTTGGCAGAAAGTATCTATATAAGGTCCTCTATAAAGTTTCTTCATTTCGTCCCATTCCGCCAACAAATATGGCTGCCAAGGGCAATTCTTGTTTCATAAACACAATCGGTGATGTTCATAATTAATATAAATATTAATAAAACATGACAAGTTCATAAAATTAATTAATAAATATCATGCATAAAAAAAGTAATTAATTGTTTGAAATGATTTTAATGATATTTTGAAGTTGAACTTTAAGATGTAAATATTTTAATTAATTATACCCCCGCCCGTCCGTCCAAGGTATTTTTCGTCGCATTTTTCTCAGTAACTGTTGATGGCAGAAATCTGATATTTGGTCACAAGCATCATATAGGTATACCATATTGTGGGTAGCGTTTTTGGACCCGTCAGATTCCTACTTCCTGTTTGCCGACTTAGTTGGTTTCTATACACATTGAACATATATGCACATTTTTCGTCACATTTTTCTCAGCAACTATTGATGACAGAGATCTGATATTTGGTCACAAGCTTTATATAGGTACCCCATATCATGGGAAGCGTTTTTGGACCCATCAGATTCCTGCTTCCTGTTTGCCGACTTTGTTGATTTTTCTACACACTGAACATATATGCTCATTTTTTGTCGCATTTTTCTCAGTTCTTGTCTGCAACATTTATTCATATTGACAAAGGACTACTTCAAGATCTTATAATATCCTTCCAGACATTTCCGTAACCAGTCCTCTGACCCAAAAACCAGTAAATATTTGTTTGGATTCGTATATGTTTTCAGTTTTTATTTAGATATACATGTATATGAAAATAAATTCAAGAATTTGATTTGAACCATTTAATTCAATTTTTCATTTCGAGGGCTAAGTAACTGATCGTTAGTTTTGCAGTTTTAAGAATGTTTTGTTTATATCTACTGTATAAAACATCCTGTTGAAAATAAAATATGGCTGAATTTTAGAAAGATTACAAACATTATTTCTAGTAAAAGGAGAATGTCATTTGTGTGTTTTATGACTTGTGTTGCTATTGGGAGGGAAGCAGATTGAAAGTTGGTCATCTTGGTAGATAATTAATATGCTAAGTACAATTAGATGATTGAAACACTGAAATTAAAGAGAATGGCTTATTACAAAACTTGTATATTTACAACGTAAAATAAAGGTGATATCTTTTTAATAAAAAAAAAAAAAACATCAATATTATGTCGTTTTCTTTCCATCTGTCGATCTGAGAACATAATTGATAAAACTTTAAGGCGTTCAAAATATCACATGATCATGTTTGACGACTTTTTAACGGAATTATCATGTTGTCTACATGATTTTAAACCTGTTTAAAAGAGACACGTAATGGGAACGTAATCATTTATAGGATTGTCATTCAGCTCAGACCTAATGGGAACATTTATAAGATTGTCATTCAGCTAAGCCAAACAAGGAAAGGAAATGTAAAAAAAACGTGTACAGCATACATAATTGTGATAATATTTACCTGTCTCCAGATCAAAGATCTGTCGGATATTACCATGCATACATTTATTTAATTAACATGAGGGTCAAATGGGGTGGGATGTCTAAAGGTCATTAACCTTGTTTGTTTTATGATTTATTATAGAACGACAATATATATATGGGTTTTTTTTGGGGGGGAGGGGTCATTTTGAGGTGCTCGATCTTCTCATTCTTTTTCATTCATTTTTAAGATTCTTTTTGTACCAAATTCACACACATATATTCAGTAGTCCCCCTCTTATAAGGCCGCACACTTTTTTTTGGGGGGGGGGGGAGGGATTTTAATAGTATTTCACTATCTCAATGCATCTCAAATCAAGCCTGATTTTAGAGAGAAGGCATGTGGTGGGAGTGGCTTTTTAAATGGGGGCTTACTGTGTCATATTAACCTTTGTTTATACAATGATATACAGGTAATAAATACAATAAATAATAACAAAAGAACTATGTACAATATTTACAATATTTACAACAGGAGAGAGAGATATATTTTCTAGCCCAGAGGACTTTTTCTCACTGCCAAGTAATTATACAAATCAACAATGCATTCAGGCTACCCTTAGCAAAACGTTAGTTTTCCCAAATTTGACCTATGGATGTTGGACATGGGTAGGTAGTTTTTCCTTTTAAACTGTATGTCTTATCTCTATGGAACTTAGAAATGGAAATATCCAGGAATTTAAATACATACATTTGTTTTTTATGAATATAAGAAATCAATTTGGCACTTTTTTTTCTGGTATAGGACATATACATGTTTAGACAACCAAACAATTAATTAATGATGGCCCCAGTAGATTTGTCCATACATCATACATGTGAACCTTCCGGCGGGAGATTTTTTCTCCCGATTTTGAGGGTCCCTCCCGTCAACTTTCAAAATCTTCCGCCCGTGAAAAAAATCAAGTACAATAAAATCTTGACCTACATTTTGCGATCAATATTTCTGGAAATTCCCTATTTGGAACTCCCACGCTGACAAAAAACGCCGCGAGATACGAATGGTATGTATGTATTACTAATACATACATACATACATACATAATTATTTAAGCCTCATTCACCTTAACAATAATTAGATGTAAATTAGGAACATGACCTTATCTGTTTATTATTGCTTAACAATTTATTTTTTATCTTTATTAAAAATTCACCTGCCAAGAAAAACGTCAGTTACATTTTGCTGACACAAGAATTGAAGATTTTTCACTCAAGTGACTCTGACTATTTTTCACTCGAGTGACTTTGTTAAACTTGTTATACTTACCTTTGTTTAATATATAGGTAAACATGACACATGTTGTTTTAATTAATATCATTTATGATTTATGCAAATTAATAGACATCACATGACAAAAAAAGAAATATGTTAGTAACAGTCTTTGCATATTTAATTAGATGGGATAAAAATAGAAGTAATTTTATTTGATAAAGTACTGTGGAAGCTTGTCTTAAGAGAATGACTTTTGTACGACCAAATTAAAATGTCTGAATTCTTTATCATCCTACCTGTTAACCTCTGGGAACTGCTAGGGGGAGATCTCCCTCCTACCAACTCTTCTAAGAGGGAGATTTTGCACGTCACCTTTAAATGCACAAAATTGTACCTTGTAGTTGAATGATAATAAAGCAATGATGTAAAATGGTATATAAAGACACTTTCATTTTGTACAAATTTATTGTTGACCCTTCTATTAATAGCTTGACAGTCTAGTTACATGATAATGATAATCATTATAAAGTATTTTCCTTTTTCTGCTTTCAAGGATAAGTGACCTTAGCTGATTTTGTCTATCTTTGTTAGGCCTTTTGGTTTATTTCTCTCCAACGCTTTTAAATTATTTGGCTCTCCAATATTTCGATATTGAGGGTACCTGAAGAAGGTTATTCCAGAAATGTGTCATGCCTTATAAGAGGGGGGATACTGTATGTTAAAAACCTTTCATGAGGGAGCACCTGTCTTGGGGCGCATTTTTTAATTCAATATCCGAATCGTGTTTCAGAATCCAGATTCCGATTCCGCGTTTTATAATTAATGTCAAAATCATGATCTTGAATCAAGCGAATCGAAGATCGAGCATGACCCAATTTGAAACATTTATTCTCTATAGAAGCCATCTTTGAAATCATTTAAAGTGAATCACAATGTTTTTATTTCACATAAAACATGTTTTTGATTTTCAAAAAAATCTGAAACATGATTTTGCAAATAAAATGTACCCCTGGAAGACCACATTATGTTGGCAAAAGGAATGGACTCAGTCTCAAGAGAAGATGCCCCTTTCTGATATCAATTAGCTAACTGATCATTACCAAACTATTGAGAGCATCGCCACAACATAACTGAAATATTGTTGAAAGTGGCATTAAACACCATAAGCTATTAATAAATAACGTTTTTGAGATTTTCTTCTCTCTCGATTTTTTGATCATATGACCACAAAGATGGTGATGTCATTTTTGCTGGTTTATTATATATACATTGCATGTTCTGACTAATAATATCGTGACAGATCATCATAATGATATGATGTAATTATAATTCATCCATCAGGTCTGTATTGTCTCAGAAATATATTGATATGACTTTTTCCTGCATTGAATCAGTGTGTGAAATTAAATTTTGTGGTATCATAGACCAATCTCTATTTTACGTAAATCTCACTGTATATTATGTAATTATTTTTTTTAATTTGACATTAGACCAGCTTGATCATACATAGACATTGTCTATAGGTCTACCGATAATTTTGCACACTGTTGAATGAAGCGCTAATACAGTGAAACCTGTTTAAATCAAACACTGAATAAAGTGGGAACCAGTATAAACCAAACACTGAATAAAGTGGGAACCAGTATAAACCAAACACTGAATAAAGTGGGAACCAGTATAAACCAAACACTGAATAAAGTGGGAACCAGTATGAACCAAACACTGAATAAAAGTGGGAACCAGTATAAACCAAACACTGAATAAAGTGGAAACCAGTATAAACCAAACACTGAATAAAGTGGGAACCAGTATAAACCAAACACTGAATAAAGTGGGAACCTGTTTAAACCAAACTTTGAATAAAGTTCTTATATAGGAAAATATTGGTTAATTTAATCTTTATAAACCAAACACAACATTTGGTCCCAAAGAGGTTCGGTTGAGACGGGTTTCATGGTACAGTCAAACCTCTATTAAGAGGTCACCTTTAAGACAAAGATAAAGTGGCCTTATATGACAAATGACCTCTTAAAAGAGGTTCAAATTTTATATCACAGGACAAGAAAAGGTGACCTTTTAATACAGGTTTCATGGTACAGTCAAACCTCTATTAAGAGGTCACCTTTAAGACAAAGATAAAGTGGCCTTAAATGACAAAAGACCTCTTAAAAGAGGTTCAAATTTTCTATCACAAGACAAGAAAAGGTGACCTTTTAATACAGGTGACTGCTTAATAGAGGTAACCACATGGGCAGGTTTGACTGTATCTGTAATATAAGACTTATTTTTAATTCAACCATAAAATCTATAATTATACATTATTTTTATGTTTTTATTTTGTAGAAGACAGTTTATCAAAGTTAAAAGGAAATCCGAACAGTGTGCCAAATATGGAAAAACTTCATATGAATGGTGATTTAAGAGAATCTGCTTCTAGTGCTAAAGTATGTTGAAATTTAAGATGTGTTTTTCTCCCAAACATCGACAGAGAAGAGATATACCATAGTATATCATATGCCTGGCATATTGGGTTTTATGAATTTTCATATATTAACTTTATGCCCCCGCTGTGAGGCATCGAGGGCATAACTTTTAACCCATGTCTGTACGTCAGTTCCGCATTTGAATCTCCTTCTAGTGCTAAAGTGTAAATCAGTGTCAATAATTTTGTGGTATGGCTCATAAATATGTCTTGCTAAATAAACCTTGATAATAAGCCAAGGGTTAATGAAGATAGTGATCGAGCTAACAGACAAATGACATGGTAAAATCATGTGAAATTGCACGAAATTATATGTTTATGAAGTTGAAACACCAAACTTAATAAAAACGTAGATATCCAATTTAGTGATGTTTCTGGAGTAACCTTCATCGGGTATGCTTAAGGTCAAAAAGTTGGGAATCCTAATAAATTTACAGAAACACTTGACTACTGGGCGAATGATACCCTAAGGGACTAATAGTCCACCAGCAGAAGTATCGACCCAGTGATGGTAATAAAAATGTAGATATCAAATTTAAAGCTTGTTATTTTAGTTGTATATTATTATGTTTTATTGGTGGTTCAATGGTAGGGTGTAAATTATCTACATGTGTGTGATCAAAGGAATGCCAAATGGCTATTTATCTTTATATGACTAGACGATGAATTTGAAAAATTATGACACAAAGCACACAATTAGTTCTGATAAATTATGAAAAGACCGTTTAAACAATAATGGTCAACAATTCCACCAATATTAACAAAACGAACGACCTCCTCTCACCTCAAGGATTAATATAAATGTTAGACACATGCTAGAGGTTACTGATTTATGTCAATTTTATCTTATTTTTAGATTTGCCGGGTAAATCATAAGTATATGTGAACCATAATTTGTTCCTGTCTAAAAAGATTCCTCTGGAACAAATTTTCGATGAAATAGATTCTGGAAGAACTTTATTTCATAAGAAATTTACATGAAAAATATTCCACCATTGAAAATAAATTCCCAATGTTACCTGGTGAGATATGTTCCATGATTTGTGAAATATGTTCCATACCTAGTGAAATAAGTTCCAGACCTGGTGAGATAAGTTCCATATTGTGGCATTTGACTAGATTTATTTCATGGAATGCAAAGTCATGAATATGTTTAAAGTCACTTTAAAATTACTACATTTTTATTTACATGAAGTGAATATGATTATTGAATCTTCTGAGGATTACTCCCAAATCTGGGCAAATTCAACATTCCAGCGGAACATATTTCACACCGGAACAATTTTTTGGTTACATATGGTATCTTTCATGTGGGTGTTTTTTCTCTCTGTATTTTTACTTATTTCATGCTTTGGGGGTTTTTTTTGCCAACCACTAGATTTGAAATTTTTGTCATCATTTACAAAATACAGTACCTTTACAGGAATGGCATTAAAAAAAAGTTTAATTTGATTTGGTCAGGTTAAGAATTGAGTCATTGAAGATTAAAAAAAAGTGATGTGGGACATCCCCAACAACAACAGCATGTACTACTCCTTTCATACCCCAGAACTTCACAGCACAAAGTGCAGTCTGTCGTGAGAAAAGACAATTTTTACAATTCTGACTTCATTTTAAAATTATACATTTTTTCACATTTTTGTGTGAGTTATTTCCCTTTAATGTGGGCAAAAGGTCATATTTCATGTAAAGTTATATGGAAATAATATATTCTGCTTATTTTTAACACTGGCACCATTTAGCTTGTCGTAAGGGAAATAACTCCTATATGAAATCATATAAAAACTTAATTTTACATCAAAAGATCCATTGCCTCACTTTTCTCACTGACAACTCATTATTAACCTTTTAATTACATTACAATTAAATACCTTTCAGACATTTAATATGCTGTATTTTGTCACTTTTCCTGATTTCATTTTTATTTCCAACACTTATTTTGTCCCTCTCCCACCTTCTTATTTATTTTTACTAACTTGATGAGAACTGTCCATATTATTTATCTTTAGATTATATTTATGACGTTTTTGTTTCTGGCATTTTTATCCTGTCCAGTGATTCTATGGCTGTTTACATTAATCTTTATGTAAGACACATTAACACATCCCTGTTACCTTGGGTGAGTGAATTAACCTTTGACCTGGACAGGTGCTAAAGGTTCTTTTTTTCTTTTTCGTTGATTTTTGATAAATAAATATGGAAAGAAATTGCATTTACTTGAAGAAATTTTCTATTTTCTTTGGAAAATACAGTATAATCCACTTACAGTGGAATTTTAGTGGGGGAGGGGGGGGGGGAATCTTATCATTATAATAAAACTTCAATGTAACTGATTTTTCATTATAATCGTAAACGATTATAGTGAGGGGGGTTATAGGATGTTATAAGTGGGCTGGGCTGTAATTATTTTTTAATTAAACATATTTTACTTGGTCAAAATATTAGCAATTTTTGACTGAACACACATTTATAAAAATTTTGAAAATTATTAAAAGCCAGCTCCCTACAATTTATAGCAAATTATATACATAACAGCAACCATACACTGAAATATTTCAATTTACATAAAGATGTATGACTAGTTGAAAGAAGGAAGAAAATAAAAAAGAAAAAGACATGGTTGATTTTTCCCCCTTTCTTGCATAATAATAAATAATTACCATCAGAATTAATCAAACAGTTAAAGTTGTTAATTACCAGGCCTGTAACCAGGATTTTACAGGGGGGGGAGGTTGGTCGATAAACTCGCAATGTGACATGGTCTTATCATAAATAGTCGTAACTCAACCCAAATCTCAATTTTAATATAACATCTTGCTTTTGTCCCAAAAATTAATTGTGGTAAATATATTTAACCCCAATAATTGACCACAACCCCTCAAATACCCCCACGAATCTCCCCCGCCTAGGGATGTAATTATATTAATTGTTAAATTCACAGGTCAGAAATGAGGCGTGGAATACTTACCTGTCTAGATCATGTAATTTATAGATACAGGTAACCTACGGTATGATTTATGACAGATGAAATAAAATGATATTATAAATTGCTTTCATAACAAAATGATAAAATAAAATCATAAGTGTTTTTAATAATAATAAATTAATTTCATATGAAAGGTGTAAATAAGTACAGAAACCTTTGTCTGTACTTTTATAAGGTCAACTTCAACATGTACTGAGGTCATTCACCAATTATTAAGAAAAACACAGGGGCCATCGTGGTCATGATCGTATGGTAGTTGGATTTATAACTACCTGTGCAATCAGTGTCTATCACCACTGAAGTTGTGAGTTCGAATCCCGCTCATGGTGAGGTGTACTAGATATATACAACATTATATGATAAAGTTTGTTAGTGACATGAGGCATGTCAGTGGTTTTCTCCAGGTACTCCGGCTTCCACCACGATATAACTGAAATATTGTTGAAAGTGACGCTAAACACCATAACCCTAACCCCTCTCAGATATGTACCATGTACAGCCAAACTAATTATACTGTAGACTAATATACAATGAATTAATGAATTAATAAACTTTTCGTACTATACGAATAAACTTTTCAGCCTATGAATAAACTTTCCTGGTACCCTGTAGCTATGTACAGCGGAGGGCGCAAACAAGTATGAAACTGGTACTAATGTATCGCGGACCACGAAGAAGACACCCTCGACAACATTTATGAAAGGCGAGGAATGACGCTTGTTTCTGTCCTTTTTGTTTAAATCTGACAAATTTTCCGACTTTTTTGACATTGCAGGATAAACACAATATACGTACATTGTCGTTAAATATAAAATTCATTTGTACTTGCTGCAAAACAAGACTGAAAAGCTCGTCAAAGGCTCACTATTCTGCCTGTTTCTAAAGCTCGTACTAATAAATTTTATATTTACCGACAATGTACGTATATTGTATATTTATTTTACACCCTCTCATCTGAAACTACTTGGCCATTTTATGAAATCGAGGGTTGTCATATATCTATGAATTGATTGTGAACAGTTGTGTAGAACTAAATGGCCACCAAAATAAACAAATATCTATTTATAAACCAGGTGAGCAATATAGGCTTCTATGAATCTCTGGAATTCCTACCATTTTCTGTTGTTTTCCTGATCAGCACTGGTATATGGTGAATTTATAATTATATAAATCCTGTATAATTTCTGCTATTCACATGAATTTACTTAGGAATGATGTTAATAATTTGTTGATCAATACGGATGTGCGAATTAAAATATATCGGGAGTTTATCACGATATTATTTATATACCGAGAGCCAATGCAGGACATCATGTTAGAATTTCTGTTATTCATCTTATTATTCTCATATGGATTAAATTGTTATTCTTCAATCATGCTTTTTTCAAAATTTTATTTTAAATTTTACTGTTTTCTAATTGGTCAGTAGATCTTGTAAAGGGGGGATAGAGCAAAAAAAATCTGGAAAATCTATGATTAGCTTTGTCTACCAGATGCACACTTGATGTATCTGGCATCACATGATCAGATACATGTGATAATCTCATTAATATTCATAAAATTCTGTAACATACAAATTTTTAGCATAAAAGACATTATTTACTTGTACATGTATATTTATAGTATGTGTATAATATTTATAGTATGTGTATAATATGATTTATTAAAACGGGTTTGTTCTCTTTATGGTTTAAAATATTCCATACAATAAACTTCAAGGTTCGTGATTTTTACGAATGTTCTTTGTTCTGAATTTTTACAAATTATATTTTCAGTTAAATCAACACTTCATGAGAAAAATTCCAGAAGGCGCTGAAGCAGCAAATATCTGGGTCGGAGAACTGGATGGTCTAAAATATCCTGTTACAGCATTTATACGATTACAAGAAGCCAAAACCATCGGTGATTTAACGGAGGTTCCACTGCCTACTAAATTTATTTTTCTTCATCTTGGTCCGTCTGGTTCAGCAGGAAAATGTTTAGAAACAGGACGGGCTATTTCAACCATTATGGTTGATGAGGTAATTGCATAAAATTTTGTAATAGATCGTTTGCACAATCACGATTTAATTCTAGAATTATACATTTTTGGACGCCTTTTAAGGGAGTTACTTCTCTTATAGCAAAATGGTACCTGTTGCATGAAAGAGCAATTGTAAGCCCAAAGAATATTGAGTGTGTACCGTTTTCTTATAATTTACAGTTACTTGAACCATGCAAAAGATCAGCTAATAATTGTATAGCAACTAGAAAATTGCCAACCTATGGAAATCAAATATCTGGTCATGATATGCATTGGACAAAGAAAATCAGGTCATAATGCTTGATGGACTTAAATATCAGACTTATTTTTTAAAAACAAAGATGATATTTGACACTTTAATGTTATTAATAATAATCATGCATGCTTTAAAATTGTATGCATGGAGAAAGGTTATTTTTTAGCACAATTTACTCAGTTCAACAGCACAGCAAGAAAACTATTTGGTATTTGGTTGTAGTATTTCAGGTGTTGAACAAATTTTCAATGAGTGATATTGACCCTTATATATCTTATATTTCAGGTCTTCAGAGAAGTTGCTTATAAAGCCAAAACTCGTAATGATATCTTAACAGGAATTGACGAGTTTCTTGACCAAGTAACAGTGCTGCCCCCTGGTGAATGGGATCCTAAAATCAGAATTGATCCCCCAACAAGTGTTCCTTCTCAGGTATTGACTTACATGCAATTTTGCAATAGATTTAATTAGATTGAAAGATTTGTTTATTTCACAAGAGCTGCTGAAAAAAATGTGTAATTACCTCCCTTGTCTCCTTTATATGGAAAATATAACTACAGTATTTACTAGTTTAGATTTGCCATATTTTGAACCTTTTTTAGCTTGATAGTGTGTTGTGATGATTATATGGTAGATAGATTTACATCTGCCTATGAAATCAGAGTTTATTACGACTTAAGTTGTGACTTTAATTCTTGTCAATGTCGAAGTAAATGTGAGTGATAAGGTTTGTCTGTGACTTGCTGTAGGTCGGTGGTTTTCCAACACCAATAAAGCTGTTTTTGAAATATGTATTGCAAGTATGGTAAATGGACATTTCTATCTGAACATCATCTCACTTCCAAAGATTATCTCCCTTTAATAAAATCTTGAAAACAAAATAATCTCCCTTTAATAAAAATCTTATTTTAAAAACAAAATTATCTCCCTTTAATAAAAATCTTAAAAACAAAATTATCTCCTTTTAATAAAAAAAAAAAATCTTTAAAAACAAAATTATCTCCCTTTAATTGAAATGTTTTTTGGGTTTTTTTCCATCACTATTATAGCAAGGTCGTAAAGAGAACAAACCTCAACCAGCAGGACCAAAGGAAGCTGAAGTATTAATAGAGGAAGAAGAAAGTCACTGTGACCCAACTCTAGTCAGAACAGGAAGGTAAAATACCAGATGTTAAATTTATAAAAGGAATTTGTCAGTCCGTGATTGTTGTTTTATGCAAGCAAAGTGGGGAAAATTTCAGTTAATGTTTGTGTAACATGACGAGAAGAGATTGCAGGCACATTTTGATGAGATAATGTTGCCTACTTTTATTTGGCCATTTATTACATGCTCGGTTGGAATGGATCATTTTTCAACTTGATTTTAATATTATGCATTTTATTGGAGTTATTTCCCTTTGATGCAAAAAAAAAGTCCCTTGTCATGTAAAGCTAATATTTTGTACAAAATTTTAATGTAGTAATTTTCTAGTTAATATAAAACTGTCCTGAATTTTTACAAGTTCAAATGTAAGAAAATTATACTAGATTTCTTTGTCCTCAACAGTCGATCCACTCCAGCACATCAACCTTACTTTGAATCAACCAGTTGCCTCAATATTTGATACCAACCATTGCACCACAGAGGCGGTTCAACTGATGGGAAGATAGCAGTTATCCAGTAGTCAATTTGGACAAATTACACATTTACTGTAGAAAAGCTAAAACTGCCAACTAAATGATCAAACTGTCTTATTTTTCAGGTTATTTGGAGGTCTTATAGAAGATATAAAGAGAAAAATTCCGTGGTACCTGAGTGACTTCAAAGACTGTCTACATGTACAATGTATAGCATCTGTTGTATATTTATATCTAGCCACACTGACACCTAATGTAACTTTCGGTGGTTTACTGGGTATAGCAACTGATAATTATATGGTAGGTTGTGTATGTATATCTAGCAACGCTGACACTTAATGTAACCTTCGAGGGGCCGTCAAGGTCATGATCGTATGGTAGTTGGATTAACAACTACTTCTGTAATCAGTTCCTATCACCACTAAAGTTGTGAGTTCGAACCCCGTTCATGGCGAGGTATACTTGATAAAACATTATGTGATAAATTTTGTCTGTGACTTGCGACAAGTTGGTGGTTTTCTCCGTGTACACCGATTCCTCCACCAATAAAACTGACCGCCACAATATAACTGAAATATTGTTGAAAGTGGTTTTAATCACTATAAACCATAAATCATGTGTCCAATGGTGGCTGAATGAGACAAGCAACAGATAATTATATGGTAGGTCAAGGTGTCCTGCAGATTAGTGTCTCCTGTATTTATCACTTTTGCAAACCTTATTCTCGAACCAAGAATAAATCAGATTTAAGCTTCCTCCACCATTAAATCTTGTTGCTATGACAACAGTGAAAAATGATTTCAAATTATTCATTATTGCAATACAAGATTTTCTTTGAAAATAAGACTGACATGTTTATGTACATTACATAAAAAAGTTGCGGTCTTCATTACACTTATGTATTTTTGATAAGTACCTCTTTGATAAAAATTATGTGTAATCACATTGAGTTAAATAGTATAGTATTTTTACCGATGCAATCAGTGCATATCACCAGTTCGAATCCCAATCATGACGAGGTGTGCTCCATACAATATTATGTAATTAAGTTTTTCAGAGTCTTGTGGCAGGTCAGGGGTTTTCTCTGGGTACTTTGGTTTCCTCCACGAATAAAACTGACAGCCATGATATAATTGAAATATTGTTGAAAGTGGTAATAAACACAATAACATCTCCCCCACCCCATTATTACAATGCTTATAAATTTCAAATATAAAAGAAAGAGTTGTCTTTTATTTATGTACAAGGACCCATGGAGTGTATTTTTACTGCTTACTTTAACTGGTATCCTGTTTGCCTAATTTATTTTTTAATTCAACAGGGAACCATGGAGTGTATTTTAACTGCTGCATTGACTGGTATCCTGTTTGCTTTATTTTCTGGTCAGCCTTTGAACATCCTAGGAAGTACTGGTCCTATGTTGGTACTGGAAATGATTATATATAATTTATGCCAGTATGTATATTTTATGCATCTAATTAAAATTATTTATGAAAAGAAAGTTTAAACAATTTCATCAATATTACAAAAACAAACAACCACCTCTATCTTCAAACCATTTGAACACAACAACAAAATAAGATGACATATAGCTTGTAACCGTGGCAACAATGTGGCAGGAACTAAACCAGTTAATTGGATTTCCCAACCTTCTTGATAGACCAGATCCTAGATTGGGACATGCACAACAATGTGGCAGGAACTAAACCAGTTAATTGGATTCCCCAACCCTCTTGATAGACCAGATCCTAGATTGGGACATGCACAACAATGTGGCAGGGACTAAACCAGTTAATTGGATTCCCCAACCCTCTTGATAGACCAGATCCTAGATTGGGACATGCACAAAAATGTGACAGGAACTAAGCCAGTTAATTGGATTTCCCAACCCTCTTGATAGACCAGATCCTAGATTGGGACATGCACAACAATGTGGCAGGAACTAAACCAGTTAATTGGATTCCCCAACCCTCTTGATAGACCAGATCCTAGATTGGGACATGCACAACAATGTGGCAGGGACTAAACCAGTTAATTGGATTCCCCAACCCTCTTGATAGACCAGATCCTAGATTGGGACATGCACAAAAATGTGACAGGAACTAAGCCAGTTAATTGGATTTCCCAACCCTCTTGATAGACCAGATCCTAGATTGGGACATGCACAACAATGTGGCAGGAACTAAACCAGTTAATTGGATTCCCCAACCCTCTTGATAGACCAGATCCTAGATTGGGACATGCACAAAAATGTGACAGGAACTAAGCCAGTTAATTGGATTTCCCAACCCTCTTGATAGACCAGATCCTAGATTGGGACATGCACAAAAATGTGACGGGATCTGTTTTAAATTTTGTATCCAACATAAAAGGTTACATTTCAAATATCCAATCGCCGATTAGTCTACAGAATATATCTATCCGTATTAATTGAATGGCATAGCATTTTTATGAATGAATAGTGAGCTTCCTGATGTGAATGAAAGTTTATCTTGCATGACACTGATTCTTTGTGTTGTGAGATGTTTCTAAAAAAAAAAAAAAAAATTAATCTGTTGTTTATTGGATTTACTTTTATGAAAAAATTAATGCTGTGCAGTGAAATCTGTATTTAGAAATTATCACTTCTGTTGACAAAATATGGTACCTGTCTTTAGAGACCAGCCAGCTAAATTTGACAAATGGTCTCTGAAAACAAGTTTGTGATATAAATATTGAACAGTTTTATTCCTTGATTGAATTTATTCGTAAAAGTAATTTGTTATTTCTTATATTTTACAGGGAACAAGGATGGGATTTTCTACCATTACGTGCCTGGGTTGGTTTATGGTCGGCTTTCCTACTTCTGTTAATTGTGGCATTTGATCTAAGTGCATTAGTGAAATATATAACTCGATTTACGGAAGAAAGTTTTGCTTGCCTTATAGCAATCATATTCATAGTGGAAGCATTTAAAAAACTATTTTCCATCACGGATAAACATCCGTTTAACATCCATCCTGAAATTCCACTAGATTATAACTGTAGTTGTTACCATCCAAATTACACGATACCAGATGACAACATGACAAGTTTTATGGGAATGTCTAACGAAACAACGATGTGGGGATATTCAGTCATATCGGACGTTTCCTCAATTATTTCGGAAAAGATGAATGCCACCAATTATCCGTTCATTTCTAAAGACGATTGTAAAAAGAAAGGATTTTTATTGATAGGAAGTGGTTGTGATACAGTTGTTTACCATGACAACGTTTTCTTCCTTTCTATTCTTCTATTCCTCGGAACATTTACGGTCGCTTGGGGATTGAAGGAGATGAAAACAGGCAGATTTTTCCCTACAATTGTAAGTTAAGATTTATTATATTAATAGTTTTAAGTACATCAATGGTATAATAGTTAGTGTTCTCGCCTCCAGTGCAGTAGATCGTAGGTTTGAGCCCCATTTGGGTCAAACCAAAGACTATAAAACTGTTTTGCTGCTACTCTGCTAAGCATGCAATATTAAGGAGTAAGAGCAAAGACTGTATGGCTCAGAATCGGGATAATGTGGAGGGATATGTCTACTGGCGGCTTGTTGCCTCGGTGAGCTGGCACTATAGTGAGTGAGTGATTGTTGTTTAATGCCAACTCATCAATTTTTCAGCTGTATCATGGTGAGTACAAGTTAATTTTCAATGAGATGATGATGAGGTCCACTTTGTACTAGAACAACAGGCTTAGTTGGATCGGAGCTCAAAACCCACGATCTACCGCACTCGAGGCAAGCAGGCTAGCACTATAAATATCCCACTTGCATATTTGTCTAGCATACATCATCATCTCATCGAAATGTGACTTGTTCTTCATTTAGATAAAAATAATTGCTCATTTGGCATTAAAGAAAAATCAAGTATTATCAAAGTTGATAACATTGTATGCAGTTAACCTGTGAATTTGGGCACATGGTCATACAACTTTTGAATATAAAGTTCATTTTCATTACTCCAAAATCTTCTATTAATCAGAACACTGAATTTGATGGGATGTATTTGTTTTAGCGTATGACCACAGTCTAATTTAATAATCACCATGGCAGCAGATCTATTAAATAAAAAAAGAAGCTTAACTGCTTATCAATGTGACGAACTATTTTCTCTGGACTGTAGAAAATCAAAAATTCATACTAATGGAAATACACTTTGGGTTTTAGATAGCATAAGCAGTCAATATATGACACATTGTTGAATTAAATGTTGATACCAGAAAAAAACGTTGATTTGGTTGGCTGCTTTTATGGTGTTTAAAGCCACTTTCAACAATATTTCAGTTATATTGTGGCGGTCAGTTTTATTCATGGAGGAAACTGGAGTACTCAGAGAAAACCACCAACCTGTTGCAAGTCACTGACAAACTTTGTCACATAATGTTGTACACCTCACCTTGAGTGGGATTCGAACTCTCTACATCAGTGGTGATGGGCACTGATTGCATAGTTAGTTATGAACCAAAGCACCATATGATCACAACCACTGCAGCCCCCTTTCTGGCATAAAAGAGCGGCTTATATTCAAACCGTAACTCTTAATGGTCTCTTTATTTTCAACTGTAAACCAAAACAAAAAAAGGAAGATGTAGGATTCTGCAGCTAGTTCAATCTATTAAAGAAAAATATAAATGAATTAGAATTGATTCGTTTTAGAATTTAATTTATTTATTACTGCATTCGCAATCAAGATTAAACACAATGTTAAGCATGAAAAACTGGTAAAAAATTCTAAATGAACCAATGTTGGTCATATGATCTCATTTTAGTATCATCTAACTCTTTATAAATATTTCAGGTCCGACAATATTTGAGTGATTTTGCTGTATTGATTTCAATCATTTGTATGGTGCTTCTGGATTACTACATTGGCGTTCCAACACCGAAACTAAAAGTTCCAGGAAAATTTGCAGTAAGTGATTACCTCCCTTAGATCATCAATGGTCATCCATTTTATCCTAAGAAACCACTGGGCTGTTTAAACCAAGAAATTGCACATAGAATGTATTATTTGTGTTGCCAACACATAGCCGTCATCAAAATGAAAATTTGAATTTATTGGTCCAAATCAAATTCTTGAATTAAATTTATATGTATATCTAAATAAAAACTGAAAAATTTACTGGTCCGAACAAAGTTTTACTGGTCTTGGGCCTGAGGACCGTGCTCATTGTGAGAACTGCATAGAAGACTATCTCATTATAACAGTTATGATAGTAATATGGTGGAGTGCCACAAAAGGGGAAATAACTATTTTTTTCTGGATACCTTTGGATATTAAAGTCTATGATTGCTAACCTCCCTTACTAAATCATATTACTCTACCCTTGTTTGACTCAACATAAAGATCAACATTATCTAATTTCACAATATCATTTTTAGTTAGAATAATACAATGTATGGTGAACATTTATATACAAGTAGTTGTCATGGAAACTCTAAGTTATTTTACTTATATTCACCTGGATTTTGTTACTTTCGGTTGAGCAACAAAATAAAATATTTTAACAATTATTAATGTTGTTAACTCAATAGAAAAGTTTGAAGACACCAAAGGGGTAATTAGAAGCCGTATATAGAGGATAGACTGAGGGGTAATTAGAAGCTGTATATAGAGGATAGACTGAGGGGCAATTAGAAGTTGTATATAGAGGATAGACTGAGGGGTAATTAGAAGCTGTATATAGAGGATAGACTGAGGGGTAATTAGAAGCTGTATATAGAGGATAGACTGAGGGGTAATTAGAAGCTGTATATAGAGGATAGACTGAGGGGTAATTAGAAGCTGTATAGAGGATAGACTGAGGGGTAATTAGAAGCTGTATATAGAGGATAGACTGAGGGGTAATTAGAAGCTGTATATAGAGGATAGACTGGGGGGTAATTAGGAGCTGTATATAGAGGATAGACTGAGGGGTAATTAGAAGCTGTATATAGAGGATAGACTGACAATAACCCCAAAAAAAAGGCCAAATAATGATCAGGAAAACTAAAGATCGAGCAATTCTCGATTTCGGAGTGACTTCACACAATGTAATTGACCAATCAATGATTATCAATTTTGAGATGAAGAACATATTTGGAGGTGAAGCCAAGCAAAATCCTCGGGATTCTACATAGACTCCAATGTATATTAATTTATTCGCTATCTTCCAACAGAAGTTAAATATTTTAATTAAAATCACCTCTGGTCCTTATAGACACTAAATCAGATATCTAGTTTGATTTTCGTCAATTTATATCAGAGGGGTTTATTTTAAATTAAGAAAATAAAATTCAAATTTTCCATTGGAATCTATGTAAAATCTAGAGGATTCCTGCTGACCTCACCCCAAGGAATTATTAAATACCCGGATGTTCGGATATGAGAATAGTATAGTTTAAATACAAGAGTACAGATATGAACATATATTATATTAGATCATTTGCTATAAGCAACTCTAGAATATTTCTTCTTTGAGGAAAAATATTCTATACTGATTATATTGTAAAAGAAAATTCTGTTGGAACAGATGTAATATCATATTTGTTGATATGGGAACAAATTCTATCTCATCATGACCTGTTTCAATCACAAATGTGATACTTTGAAATAACTTAAATTACTCTTCTTAGTGATACTGATACAGTACAGTCAGAGACATAGCATGATAAATCACTGTGATAGATGTATCACTCTTCTTAGTGATACTGATACAGTACAGTCAGAGACATTACATTATAAATCACTGTGATAGATGTATCACTCTTCTTAGTAATGTCTCTGACTGTACTGTATCAGTATCACTAAGAAGAGTGATACGTCTATCACAGTGATTTATCATGCTATGTCTCTGACTGTACTGTATCAGTATCAATAAGAAGAGTGATACATCTATCACAGTGATTTATCATGCTATGTCTCTGACTGTACTGTATCAGTATCACTAAGAAGAGTGATACATCTATCACAGTGATTTATCATGCTATGTCTCTGACTGTACTGTATCAGTATCAATAAGATGAGTGATACGTCTATCACAGTGATTTATCATGGTATGTCTCTGACTGTACTGTATCAGTATCACTAAGAAGAGTGATACGTCTATCACAGTGATTTATCATGCTATGTCTGACTGTACTGTATCAGTATCACTAAGATGAGTGATACGTCTATCACAGTGATTTATCATGGTATGTCTCTGACTGTACTGTATCAGTATCAATAAGAAGAGTGATACATCTATCACAGTGATTTATCATGCTATGTCTCTGACTGTACTGTATCAGTATCACTAAGAAGAGTGATACATCTATCACAGTGATTTATCATGCTATGTCTCTGACTGTACTGTATCAGTATCAATAAGATGAGTGATACATCTATCACAGTGATTTATCATGGTATGTCTCTGACTGTACTGTATCAGTATCAATAAGAAGAGTGATACATCTATCACAGTGATTTATCATGCTATGTCTCTGACTGTACTGTATCAGTATCACTAAGAAGAGTGATACATCTATCACAGTGATTTATCATGCTATGTCTCTGACTGTACTGTATCAGTATCAATAAGATGAGTGATACGTCTATCACAGTGATTTATCATGGTATGTCTCTGACTGTACTGTATCAGTATCAATAAGAAGAGTGATACATCTATCACAGTGATTTATCATGCTATGTCTCTGACTGTACTGTATCAGTATCAATAAGAAGAGTGATATGTCTATCACAGTGATTTATCATGCTATGTCTCTGTCTGTACTGTATCAGTATCACTAAGAAGAGTGATACATCTATCACAGTGATTTATCATGCTATGTCTCTGACTGTACTGTATCAGTATCACTAAGAAGAGTGATACATCTATCACAGTGATTTATCATGCTATGTCTCTGACTGCACTGTATCAGTATCACTAAGATGAGTGATACGTCTATCACAGTGATTTATCATGCTATGTCTCTGACTGTACTGTATCAGTATCACTAAGAAGAGTGATACATCTATCACAGTGATTTATCATGCTATGTCTCTGACTGCACTGTATCAGTATCACTAAGATGAGTGATACGTCTATCACAGTGATTTATCATGCTATGTCTCTGACTGTACTGTATCAGTATCAATAAGAAGAGTGATATGTCTATCACAGTGATTTATCATGCTATGTCTCTGACTGTACTGTACCAATACTGGTATATATTTTATAAAAACTTATTTTATAGCCATCCAATCCTAATCGAGGTTGGTTCATTAACCCCATAAGTCCTAAGAATCCATGGTGGACAATGTTAGCTGCTGGTTTACCTGCCATTGTTGCTGTTATTCTGATATTTATGGACCAACAAATCACTGCTGTCATTGTCAACAGGAAGGAAAACAAATTAAGGGTACGTTTACAATTTTTATTTCTTTTCTAAAAACGGAGGGTTAGGATTATGATGTTTAACGCCACTTTCAACAATATTTCAGTAATATCGTAGTGGTCAGTATTATTAGTGGAGAAAACCGGAGGACCCGGAGAAAACCACCATCCTGTCGCCAGCTACTGACAAACTTTATCACATAATGTTGTCTCGAGGACAGCTTGCCATGAGCGGGATTCAAATTACCAGTTTTTATTTCACTTGAAAATCTCTGTATTTCACAGGCACCTATTTAATAAGTAACAATATCTGGTACCTGATTGATGCCAAGTGAAAAACACAAACAGAGTAACAGTAAAACACAAATGGGAAAGATGACATTCATGAAAACGATAGGAACGAACGATGCTTGTTTCTGCTCTTTTAAATTTTGTCAGTTGTTTTGTACTTTTTGACATTGCAGGATAAACACATTGTACGTGTACGTACATAGTGGGTAAAAATAAACATTTAGTTGCACTCGTTAATGCAAAACAAACCAGAAAAGGTGGTTACATGTTTAATTTTACCTGTTTCTAAAGCTTATGAAAATTAATTTTGTATTTTCCTACAATATACGGTCAAACCTGTCTTATCTGACCTTCCAAGAGAACAATGAAATAGGGTCACATAAAACAGGTGGTTGCTTAATACAGGTTTAATTAATATGAAATGTATTGTGAAGGAAAATAAAAATTAAGGTCACATAATACAAGTTATTGCTTAATAGAGGTGGTCACTAAAGCAGGTTTGACTGTACATATATTGTGTATATCTATGATGTGTTATACTAAATAAGTACTACAAACAAAGCATGAACAAATTATAGAAATGATAAAGATCTCCAAATTGAGTGTTTATAAACGGGAGTAAAAGAGTACTGCTCAGCCGCAGGCTAGAACCAGTTCACAGTAAAGAGCACTGCTCAGCCGCAGGCTAGAACCAGTTCACAGTAAAGAGCACTGCTCAGCCGCAGGCTAAAACCAGTTCACAGTAAAGAGCACTGCTCAGCCACAGGCTAGAACCAGTTCACAGTAAAGAGCACTGCTCAGCCACAGGCTAGAACCTGTTCACAGTAAAGAGCACTGCTCAACCGCAGGCTAGAACCAGTTCACAGTAAAGAGTACTGCTCAGCCGCAGGCTAGAACCAGTTCACAGTAAAGAGCACTGCTCAGCCGCAGGCTAGAACCAGTTCACAGTAAAGAGTACTGCTCAGCCGCAGGCTAGAACCAGTTCACAGTAAAGAGCACTGCTCAGCCGCAGGCTAGAACCAGTTCACAGTAAAGAGTACTGCTCAGCCGCAGGCTAGAACCAGTTCACAGTAAAGAGCACTGCTCAGCCGCAGGCTAGAACCAGTTCACAGTAAAGAGCACTGCTCAGCCACAGGCTAGAACCAGTTCACAGTAAAGAGCACTGCTCAGCCACAGGCTAGAACCTGTTCACAGTAAAGAGCACTGCTCAGCCGCAGGCTAGAACCAGTTCACAGTAAAGAGTACTGCTCAGCCGCAGGCTAGAACCAGTTCACAGTAAAGAGCACTGCTCAGCCACAGGCTAGAACCAGTTCACACTTATTTTAGGATATGTCACTAATGTGTTATGCTCATTGTTGACGACTCTGCAATGACTGGGAAATGTATAACAGCAATAAAACTGCTGTTCCTTTACTTTAATTTTACTCTAACTGTACAATTGGACAGTCTCTCATGTTCATTTACCAATCGGCAAACCTCGGGTGAGTCCGCTTCTCTCCCTCAATACCTCGGCTGTAATAAGGTATTTGATATGCGTCTACGCGTCACATTTCTTCACCGTAAGACCGTTTCACTTCAATCAAACATTGCGCACCACAAATAAGTTCTAAAATGGCGACAATAGATGAGTTTGCTTTGTAAAATATTGGTCTTTGATGAAGGTACAGAATCAGCCGACATTGCGATGAATGAAAATATATTATTATTGGACGAATATTCGAAAGTGAAATTATTTTAATACCTCCTTCATTGAAGATTTCCGAAAGTAGTTCCAATGGGAGCTATCGTAATACGGACGAGATATGATGAAGGTACAGAATCAGCCGAAGTTGCGACGAGTGGTTCATTTACATCTATATCTTTTCTTATAACTTGACATCACAATATAGCTGAAATACTGCTAAAGTTGACTTTTAAACACCAATCAGTCAATCTTATAACCTGAGGGTTTGACTGGATATGTAAAAATATTATTTTATCCTGCAGTTGTTCTTTTTGAGTACATTGACTGGATAAATTTTTGTTATATACTGGCACTGACTGAAATATAGCTTTTTCTGGTACCCTTGTCACGGGAACAGGACAAAAGCCCCCCCTGATAAAAAGCCCCCCAATAATGAAATAATCATACAATCTTATTACATTTGTTTTATATTGATGGTGATATTAAAAGATATCTCAAAGAATTAATACAAAAAATAAAATACTTTAAAAACATATTTTTCCACATTTTGTTCATTGTTATGTTCATTTATAAAGTTTAAATTAAAAAAAACACTGTTTAATTCCTTAATTTGAAATTAATCAGGTAAAGTTAATCAGGAGTTGTTTTTATTGATAAACAATGATTAACCTTTCAACCTTTGAAGTTCTTAAAAGTAATGAATGAGTTATTTTCTCACTTTGTTTTTCTTATATACTATGATTTTTTTAAAGATAAAACAACTTTATTTTTGTTTTGACTTTCTTTGATGA